>CAJGYO010000016.1:24073458-24578566 GCA_904845875.1 Miscanthus lutarioriparius | reverse complement strand
AGTCGATATTTGCATCTTGGGATCGACTGTTCCAACTTCTCTTGATTTGGTTGATGTTAGGACCTTAGTCTTTCCTTTGAGCAGCCTAGCATCGACCATGTTTTCATCTCCTGGGAAAAGATTATCATCAATTTTCATTTTCTGAGGTGTATCAAATTTGAGTCTTCCTTGCTGAATAGCCCTCTGTATATGCTGCCAAAAAATTCTGCATTCATTAGTGGAATGACAAGTAGCGTTATAGAACTTGCAGAACTTCTTATTCTTCAACTGATCAGGGGGCAATATAACATGAATATCAGGCAACTTGATATGTCCCTTCTCAAGCAAGAAATCGAAGAGCTTGTCTGATTTCGTGACATCAAAGTCATAGCTCTCCTCGACTCCTCTTCCCCAAGGATTTGGCACCATTACCGTCTTTTTGCCCCAATTCCATTCAGTCGTGGCAACCTCTTCTTCTTCATCTTCATAGCCGTCATCGACTGAGTATGGATTATAAGCTTCAGCCACTGTGGTACTCTTCTAGAATCGGGTATCTCTACGCATACTCTAGAATTGGCTATTGAGCGCTGCTACTCGTTGAGCCAATTGACCCAGGTTGTCGAATTCTTGTCCCAGCAGTTTTCTTTCCATGTTGGCAGCATTCCTTGAACGGTCAAAGCAGCTAGCTGATCATCAACCAAGTTTAATGAGAAGCATAAATTCCTAGTCTCTCTGAACCTCTGAAGAAACTCAGTGCCCGATTCATTAGCTTTCTGCCTTATAGTTATCAAATCGGTAATCTTCTTTTCTCCAGTCCCAGTATAAAAATATGTATAAAACTTCTTCTCTAGGTCAGCCCAATTGGCAATGGAGTTAACTGGTAGTGATGAAAACCAAGTGAAGGCTGGCCCTGACAAGGACAAGAAGAAGAAACAAACTCGTTGGGCCTCTTCAACGGATGCTTTGCCCAACTGTGTGACATACCGACTGACATGTTCTATTATACTTGTGCTATCTTGGCCAGTAAACTTAGCAAATTCTGGGAGCCTGTAATTTATAGGAAGAGCGACCAAATCATACTATTCTGGATATAGGCGTTTGTACGAGAAGATCAGCCCTTTTGGCTTCAGACCAAACTGATTTTTCATCATCTTGGTCACCTTTAGCAACAACTCGTCAGCATGTGAATTTGGATTTCTCTGCACTTGCTGACCCATCTGTGGATTAAAATCTCGTGTGCCTTGATACCCTGGATTCAGAATCATATGAAGGGTGTTATAATCTGTGCCATAATGATACCCCTGTGGAATCTCTATCTACTGGGTCCTTTGCTGGTTTGCTGCTTGAAGTCTCTGGTTATAGACATTATGATCTATATCTCTACGGATCCTTTGAATTGATGGCGCTATTTTTTGAGCCGACAATGGTATGTGGCCTAATGTGCCAAAATTAATCACCTGGTTCTGACCTTGCCCCGTCGGCTATTGCACATGTTGCACTGACGATCTAGGATTATACTGTATCAGATTTGTAGTAACTCCTTGAGCTTGTTCAGATGAACTCTGAACTGCCTGGACATCATCATTACCAGCTGGTGCTACTTCTTGATGGCTGGTACCGACTTGATTAGTCCCCTGGGTCGATGGATGTGGAATGTTGTAATAAGCTGGTCCAACCTGATCAACTGGAAACCCATGAAACACCTCTTTCATGGCGTTGTGGAATGTGTCCAAAAAAACTTCATTATGGCTTGATATGGCATCATGAACAGATTTATTTACAGCTTCCGTGAAGAAATGTCTGTCTTTAGCTTCATCTGCATATGTCTGCCCATGTAATAGAACTCTTGGTAGTAGATATTTCTGAACAATTATGTTGTCATGTGTTTTGGTGTAGGACAACAAACACTTGTTCTGAAATTCTTCTACAGCTTTATCGATGACATCGTTATCTCCATCAGGAAGGTCTTCGTAATGTACCATAAGGATGTCGTTGTTGTTGTAAACCGCCATGACGATTGTGGTGTCCCACCAGGCATGACAGAACATGTGTCGACACGAAATTTTGTCCCGTGCCGAGGGCACACGAGCAAGCCGAAAGGGTCCGCTCGATGGAGCTGGAGACCCACCTAGCTTCAACGTAGGGATTATCAATCATGTGCACTCCTCCCGAGACATGCCAATCAATTTGACCCTACAATTGACAAGGAGAGAAAGCTAATCAGTAATTTAAGGCGGAACATGCCGGTGTTGCCAGACAGTCCCGAATGTGCGGCTCTGAGAGCCAATGTGGAAGAAAATCGACTAAATAGTCGATTCCAGCATACTCATAAGAATAAACCAGTTAAAGCTCATGGGGTTGTAGAAGAAAAATTAGTTATCATTCAGGATGAATATCGTTATTTAGACAAATAATAGTCAATGGCAAAAGGATGTCAACAATAATTAGTTTATGCTAAGCCAATGACTGCAAGTAACCGAATCTCTTTTTGTATAAAAGAAGCAGCTCATCATCATTTAACCATTTAATAGAGATAAATCTAATGAACATGTTAGATCTTATCTATCGTTATGACTAGTGGGGCATGAGGCAGAATCATGCAGGCCGTAGAAACAGCAATAAATTCGACGACCCTAACTTATTACTAATATCAGTGGGGCATGAGGTAGAATCATGCATGCCATAATACAATAATAAGATCATGGAGCTAACACATCTTTCAACTTATCTTTACTTCAACGGTCTCGTGACGTGAACTGCATATGTGAAAGCACTCAATATCGGCTAAAACAGCCGATTAAAGAAAAGCGCATAGTTAAAGTCATGCCCTATCAGGAACAGATCTACCAAATAATGATCCCCACTCCACGGTGCTAATAGTGGGGTGTGAGACAGAATCACACAGGCCATTTCTGCCGAAGGAGGAGGCGCACTGGAGGGCACCACCCATCGTCGGTTTTGTTATCGTCTGCGAGGCCTTCGTCGGGATGGAGTCGTACAGAGACTTCTCCCGATGAATCTTCTCCGGGCGAGTCTTGTTGGTGGGGGGTTTCGCCCTTGCTGCGGCTCAGATCGGCTAGTTCATGAAGTTTGATGAGATGTCAGAGACAACCATCAGCCATGGTGGTCGTTCTTCAGCGGGCAGCGCCCCCCATCCAGGTGTCGTTGTCAGGGTTGTGGCTGATCACGATGGCGTAGTCCCTGGACGCCCTAGTGAAGATGCCATGGTCTCCGACGTGGTGCTCGACGTTGTAGACGACGGCACCCTTAGGGATCCTGCGGAGTGGTAGGACGTTGTCGATGGAGAGCGTGGCACGGCGACCGTAGTAGTATTTAGAGTAGAACTAGTCAGAAAATGTAATCATTTAAGTTGTGGGGGAGCCCCCATGTGAACAGTCTTTTGTATTCATGAATACATCAGTCCTTTTTCATGATGAAATCACTTTGTAAGTGATGAATTTGTGCAAAAATGAACAAGTTCTTAAATTTTGTTACGGCAAATAGCTTTTCAGCTCTTCTCCCTCTTTTTGTAAAAGAGGTTCAGTGCCTTCCGACCCTTCCTGTAGTTAAGGTCACAAAAAGCTCGGGGTGCGGGCGAGCCAATTCTGATCACGCTGGTGAGCAAGGAGACCGTAGCAGCTGGGGCGTGAGTTTCCCGCAGTCCTACCAGTTATACTCAGAGTTTGTTCCTGAAATCCTAGCCCTTAGGACTTACCATGAGAAAAGAGGGAAAACACAGAGAATGTTTGTAAGATAAACATACTCATACCAGCCCCCGAATGAGGTCCGACCCCTTGCACTTGCAGGGGTCGGATGTCATGAAAGATCAGGGATTTTGATGACAAAACTAATAAGAGAAAGTATGCATTTATTTAGGGGTAAAAATGATGTAGCTGCTCAATGTTCCAGGCGTTGGTGAAGACCTCGCCGTCGATGGTTTTCAACTTGTAGGCGCCTGGTCGGAGTACTTCCGCGATGACGTATGGCCCCTCCCAAGGCGGGGAGAGCTTGTGGTGGTCCTTGTTGCTCTGCACAAGATGGAGAACCAGGTCCCCAACATTGAAGGCTCGGTCCCGCACCCGTCGGCTGTGGTACCATCACAGCGCCTGCTGGTACTTGGCAGAACGGAGGAGGGTGATGTCACGAGCTTCGTCTAGCTGGACCATGGTGTCTTCGTGGGATGCCTCAGCTCCCTATTTGTCGTATGCTCTGATCCTTGGCGCTCCATAGTCGAGGTCGGTTGGGAGGACAGCCTTGGAATCGTAGACCATGAAGAAAGGCGTGTAGCCGGTGGCTTTGCTGGGAGTTGTCCTTAGGCTCCAGAGTACCGCGAGGAGCTCGGTGACCCACCGTGCACTGAACTTGTTCAACCAGTTGAAGATCCTAGGCTTGAGGCCCTGTAGGAGCATGCCGTTTGTGCGCTTGACCTGCCCGTTCGTTCGGGGGTGCGTGATGGCGGCCCAATCAACCCAGATGTGGTTTTCATCATAGAATCGAAGGAACTTCTTGCTTGTGAACTGTGTGCCATTGTCCGTAATGATAGAGTTTGGTACTCCAAAGTGATGGATGATGTCGAGGAAGAACAGTATGGCTTGTTCGAACTTGATCGCGGAGATCAGCCAAGCTTCTATCCATTTCGTGAACTTGTCTATGGTGACAAGCAAGTGGGTATATCTTCCGGGCGCCTTCTTGAGAGGCCCAACTAGATCGAGCCCCAGATCATGAAGGGCCACATGATGGGGATTATCTAGAGTGCCTAGGCCGGGAGGTGAGTTTGCCGAGCGTAGTACTGATACCCATCGTAGGTGCGTACGATCTGCTCAGCGTCGGCTACTGCAGTGGGCCAGTAGAATCCCTGTCGGAATGCATTTCCAACCAAGGTTCTAGGCGTGATGTGGTGACCACAGACTCCACTGTGGATATTGCCCATCAAATGCTTCCCCTGTTCGATGGGGATGCAGAGCTATAGGATCCTGGTGTGGCTTCGTTTGTAGAGTTTGCCCTCTACAAGAACAAAGGACTTGGCGTGACGTGTGAGCCATTGAGCTTTCGTCTTGTCCATCGACAGCGTGTCATGGAGGAGGTAGTCGAGGTAGAGTGTTCTCCAGTCGACTAGAGGGTCGGGCTCTGTCGCTGGATCCTCTTCAAGCTCCATGACCTCAGGGCCAGACGGAGTTGTCAGTTGGTTAGCCCTCGAGGCTAGATCGGGCGACCGTCATCATCCCATTTTGACCCTTCATAGCACACCGAGGGCTTGTGTTGGTCGCTGGCGAAGACACCTGTTGGCACCAGCTCTCGGCCGAATGCCGCCTTCGCAAGCACGTCAGCCACCTCATTGAGGCGCCTTGGGATGTGATTGAGTTCGAGGCCATTGAATTTGTCCTCTAGCCATTGGACTTCTTGGTAGTATGTAGCCATCTTGGTGTCATGACAGCTTGACTCCTTCATGACTTAGTTGACAACCAGTTGGGAGTCGCCTTGGATGTCGAGGCATCGGATGCCCAACTCGATGGCAATGCGTAGGCCATTGATGAGCGCTTTATACTCAGCCACATTATTGGATGAGGGGAAATGGATACAGACCATGTATCTCATGCGTACCCCGAGGGGCGATATGAAGACCAGTCCCGCACCGGCGCCCTTCTTCATTAGTGATCCATCAAAGTACATCATCCAATACTCTTGATCGATGACCGCCGGTGGTGTTTGGACCTCGATCCATTCCATGATGAAGTTAGCCAACACCTAGGACTTGATCACCGTTTAGGAGGCATACGTAATAGCCTGATCCATCAACTCAAGCGCCCACTTTGCGGTTCTTCCCATGGCGTCCTAGCTTTGGACGACCTCGTCGAGGGGGAACGACGTCACGACCATCACCGGGTGTGACTCGAAGTAGTGGCATAGCTACCTCTTGGTGATGAGGACGGTGTACAGGAGCTTCTGGATTTGGGAGTAGCGGGTTTTAGAGTCGGATCGTACCTCGCTGATGAAGTACACAGGGTGCTGCACCTTGAGGGCATGCCCCTCTTCCTCCCACTCCACTACCAGGGTGGCGCTGACCACTTGCGTGGTGGCCGCTATGTATAGCAGGAGGGATTCTCCATCGGTTGGAGGAACCAAGATTAGGGCCCTTGTTAGAAGCAGTTTGACCATGTCAAGTGCCTCTTGGGCCTCGGATGTCCACTTGAAGCGGTCGGCTTTCTTCAAGAGCCGATAAAGGGGGAGGCCTCGTTCGTCGAGGCATGAGATGAATCGGCTGAGTGCGGCGAGGCACCCTATGACTCGTTGGACCCCCTTTATGTTCTGAATAGGGCCCATCCTTGTGATGGCTGAGATTTTCTCTAGGTTGGCTTCGATGCCACGCTCGGAGACGATGAAGCCGACCAGCATGCCCCTCGGGACCCCAAAAACACACTTCTCGGGATTGAGTTTGATGCCATTCGCTCAGAGTTTCGCAAAGGTCTGCTCAAGATCGGCAATGAGGTGGTCAGCCTGTTTGGACTTAACCATGATGTTGTCAATGTAGGCCTCAATGGTCCGCCCGATGAGGTCCCCGAAGCATTTGAGCATACAGCGCTGGTACGTAGCCCTAGCGTTCTTTAGACCGAACAGCATTGAGACGTAGCAGAATGATCCGAAGGGGGTGATGAAAGATGTCGTGAGCTGGTCGGACTCTTTCATCGTGATTTGATGGTATCTGGAGTATGCATCAAGGAAGCAGAGGGTTTCGCACCCCGAGGTAGAGTCGACTATTTGGTCTATGCGTGGCAAAGGAAACAGATCCTTTGGGTATGCCTTGTTGAGACCCATATAGTCAACACACATCCTCCATTTCCCGCTCTTCTTTCGTACAAGGATGGGGTTGGCTAACCACTCTGGATGGTATACTTCCTTGATGAACCCGGCTACCGAGAGTTTTGCTATCTCTTCACTGATGGCCCTACATTTCTCCTTGTCGAAGCGACGTAGGCATTGCTTCACCGGCTTGGAGCCTGGGTGGATCTTCTAGGTATGCTCGGCAACCTCCCTTGGAATGTCTAGCATATCTGAGGGTTTTCATGCAAAGATGTCTTTGTTGCTGCAGAGGAAGTCGACGAGCGTGCTTTCCTATTCGGAGGAAAGCGTGGTACCAATGTGCACTATTTTACCCTCGGTGCTCCTAGGGTCTACGAGGACTTCTTTAAAGCCCTCTGCCGACTCGAATGACCCGATCGACTTCTTGGCATCGGGTGCTTCTTCGGTGACCTCTTCCTTGAGGGCGGCGAGCTCCCTAGAGGCGACGATCGCTGCGGCGTGACCGCAGCACTCGACCTCGCACTCATAGGCATGCTAGAAGGAGGTGCCGATGGTGATGACCCCGCGAGGGCCTGACATTTTTAACTTGAGGTATGCATAGTTGGGGATGGCCATGAACATCGCATAGCATGGATGTCCTAGGATGGCGTGGAAGGTTTCGGAGATCCCAACCACCTTGAAGGTGAGGGTTTCAGTCCTATAATCGAACTGATCCCCGAAGGTAACGGGCAGATCGATCTATCCAAGTGGCATGGCCTGCTTCCCGGGCACGATGCCGTGGAAAGGTGCTCAGGTTGGGCGGAGGCGCGTCTGATCGACACCGATCTCGTCGAGCATCTTGGCGTACATAATATTGAGGCCGCTGCCTCCATCCATCAGTACTTTGGTGAGCTGCTTTGGGCCGATGATCGGGTCAACCACAAGTGGATATCTCCCCGGGTGCGAGACGCTATCTGGATGGTCAGTCCGATCAAAGGTTATGGTGGACTCTGACCACCGGAGGAAGGGAGGTGTCGCCGGTTTGGCCGTGTAGACCTCGCGGCCCGTGACCTTCTGTCGATGTTTAGAGTCGTAGGCTGCTGATCCTCAGAAGATCATAAGGCAGCCATTCGGCATCAGAAAGCCATCATCCTTCTCCTTGGCATCGTCCGTGGTGGGGGCAGGGTCCTTTCCATGCTCCTCTTTGTTGGAGCCTCTGGACAAGAACCACCGCATGAGGCTGCAGTCCTTGAGAAGATGCTTAACCGAGAAGGCATGGTTCAGGCATGGCCCCTTGAGTAATTTTTTGAAGTGGTTCGGAGTGCCCTCCGCGGGCTTCTAACCACCCTTGCGGTCAGCAGCGGCCACGAGCGAGTCCTCACGCCGTTGCTTCTTGTTCTACCTTTTGGCGGAACGATTGGAGGTGCCTTCGCTGACGCCCTCGTCCTGCCTTGCCTTGCCCCCGAGATGATCAAAGATTGCTCCGACCACCTCTTCTCCTGAGGCATGGCTGGTGGTGATGTCCAGGAGTTCATTAGTGGTTCGTGGGCCCTTGTGTCCTAGCTTATGAACCAAAGACTCGCAGGTAGTCCCGAATAGGAAGGCTCCTATAACATTGGCGTCGGCGATGTTAGGGAGCTCGTTGCACTACTGGGAGAAGCGTCGGATGCACACATGGAGGGTCTCACCGGCCTTCTGATGGCAGTTCTTGAGGTCCCATGGGTTCCCAGGGCGCTTGTATGTGCCCTGAAAGTTCCCCACAAAGATCTCCTTCAGATCCGTCCAACTTTGGATCACGTTGGACGGCAGATGTTCCAACCACGCTCGTGCCGAATCAGCTAAGAACAGTGGAAGGTTGCGGATAATGAAGTCGTCGTTATCTGCACCACCGACTTGGCAGGCAAGCTGATAGTCTTCGAGCCAAAGTCCAAGGTTTGTCTCCCCAGATTACTTTGGGATATTGGTAGGTGGTCAGTACCTTAGAAGGAAAATAGTGTTGAGGATGTGCCGGCCGAAGGCCTAAGGGCTCGGCAGGCTAGGGCTCGGGCTCCAGTCCTCACTGTTGTTGTTGTGTCCACCGCAATGAGGATGATAGTCATGGTGGGCTCCTTCTCTCAGGTCGCTGTAGGTACGTCTGTGGGCGTCGACAGTGCTACGTGCATCGCGGTTGTGGCCAAGACGCTGATGTACCAGGACCGCGGCGCGCTGCCTGCCACCTTGTGGTGCCTGGTGGACTGACGCATCCCTAGCGGGGCGCGCTGAGGTTGTGCGCTGCCTGGCATTGAGCTCGTGTCGTCGAGACAGTGAGCTCTCAGCTTGCTGTGCCGCCACACGCTCGAGTAGCGTGTGAATCTCGCGGTGGGCCTAACGATCCTCGGGCATCGCGGCCTCTGGGAGGCCATGGAGCAAGGCTATTGCGGCAGCGATGTTCTGGCTCGCCCAGGCGAAGCGAGGAAGCACTTCATCATCGGCGATGATCCTTCGGTTTACATCATGGGCCATAGCGTGTGCGCGCCCACCGTCTCTATGGCGTTCGATCTCCCGATCGAGCTCTGTGCATTCCTGCACAAGCTAGAGTCTGGCTTCCTTGATCTCTCGCTTTTGGGCTTTTAGCTGCTCCACCCCCATGCGAGGTGGGGCCACTGTCTCCCCTTTGGTTTCATCGCTGAGGTTGCCCGCTGGGGTAGCCACCTCCGCAGAGACGCTTTCGACGTGTCCCTTAGGGGTACCCATCATGAAGCATTCCTGGAAGGGGTGACGGCTCCCCCTGCTAGAGTCAAAGGCAGAGGATGACCCTGGCTCCTCTATGAGGAGGTTGTGGAGAGATTTCGTGATGTGTTTGATCACCTCCATGAACTCATTGTTTGCCGGTGGTAGGACCATGCGTCATGCCACAACGTGGCTAACGGTCGCCGCAGCGTTGCAGAGACCGAACGGAAGCGCTGTCGGGGCGCCCTATATGTGGTGTTCCAGAGAGAGGGACCCTCCTTCAGAAAACCACGCCATGTTGTTGGCGTCGGAAAGGGTGAGGCAGCGCTGGACCTCCCTAGACTGCTGGGGTCCAAGGGAGACACCATGCTGGCGCTCAAGCCTCTCATGGTTGAGGCCGATGAGGGGAGAGATTGGATGGCGACGTGGGCCAATGCCAACTCTCCTCCCACCATGATGATGAAGTCTAGGTTCCCGAAGCGCTCATGTGCGCCTGGGACCTAGCTGATATCGTGGCTAGCCATCCACGGCCTGATGTTTATCATCGGAACGCACAAAGGTCCCCTACCTGGCACGCCAACTGTCGATGTTTCAAATAAACACCAACTAGTAAATTTATATTTGTTGCGCGTTAGGCCCGGATGGTGTACTAAAGGACACAAGGTTTATACTGGTTCGAGTAAAATGTCCCTACGTCCAGTTTGCTGTTGCTTGTGTTATTAGCACTAAAAAAGGCTCATAGTAGGGGGTACAAACGGTCGAGAGAGGGACAGGTCCCAAGTCTCTGATGGAAAGGTCAAAAGGATGCTAAGAGTTCGGTTGCTGCTTGGCTGTGTGTTGTGTGATGTGTTGTGTGTGAAATTGATCTGTCCCTCTAGTGGGGTGTCCCGCCCTCCCTTTTATAGACCAAGGGGGAGCAGGGGTTACAGATGGGAGAAAGAGGAAAAAACCAGAGGTAGAGAAGGTCCTTCAAAGGTGCCGGGTCTTCCTTTTCCCTTGAGCCTACCCTGCTGACATGGCAGATGATGCCAGGGATAGCACGTTCGCTGATCCTGATAGGGCCATGCTCTAGCTTCATTTTAGCAAGTGGTCACGCCCCATCCTACTCTGGTGGACGGTGCGGCATGCCAGGGTGTCAAGCCATGACCCTACGGAGAGCAGACGGGGAAGTGACTATACATCTGTTACTGTAGATGATGCGAGTTCCCTCCTGGA
Organism: Miscanthus lutarioriparius; assembly: GCA_904845875.1. NCBI lineage: Eukaryota > Viridiplantae > Streptophyta > Magnoliopsida > Poales > Poaceae > Miscanthus > Miscanthus lutarioriparius. The sequence goes on along the minus strand of CAJGYO010000016.1, from coordinate 24,567,886 downwards.
TTGTAGTGGTTATTGTATGCTTATGTCAGGATCCGTGTCCGAGGGCTGATGGTGGCACCCACAACACTGTAAGACAAAATTCGGTGCCTACAACACTGTTCGGGCTCTATCATGCCTAGAAGGGCTTAAAGCACCCGTCCCATCATATCCTGATGGTACTTTTCTGCAGGCGTGCAGGGTATGGTCCTCAGTATTGCGGTTGACTTGAGTGTCCTGTCCTACCCTATGCTTGTCATTATGAAGGAGTAGGGTGCAGACGTTAGGCGAGGCGGAGCCTGCCCCAAAACATCGGGCGAGGCGGAGCCAACCCTTAGACGTTGAACGAGGCGGAGCTAGCCCTAGGACATCGGGCGAGGCAGAGCCTGCCCCCAGACGTTGGTTGAGGCGGAGCCAGCCCTCAGACGTCGGGCGAGGTAGAGCCAGCCCTCAGTCATCAGGCGAGATGGAGCCCAACCCTCGGGGGTTGAGCGAGGCAAGGCCAGTCCCCGGTCATCGGGCGAGGCGGAGCCAGCCCTCAGCCATCGAGCGAGGCGGAGTCTAGCCCTCGGGGGTCAGACGAGGTGGAGCCCATCCCTTGGGGGTCGGGCGAGGCGAGGACAGTCTCCAGTCGTTGGGCGAGGCGAGGCCAGCCCTCAGCCGTCAGGCGAGGCGGAGTTTGCCCCTAGACGTCGGGTGAGGCGGAGTCCAGCCCTCGACGGTCGGGCAAGGCGAAGCCAACCCTCAGGGGCCTGGCGAGGCTTGGCCAACCTTCGGTCATATGGACAAGAAGTGCAGTTGTGTTCTTGTCTATTTGAAAGCATCAATGTTTGATGGTTATTAGTTCCACCTCAGTGGGTACACCAGCATTAGGTCCCCAACCCCTATGTTCTCCAATCATGGTTGGTCTGCTGGCATCTGAATGGTAAATTTTCTTGTAACCCACTTAACATCATCCTTGAAAACTGTAAGCATGTCTACTGAGACCTAAGGGCAGATGGGCGCAATAAACTCAGCGAAGTAAACAAAATGCACATTCCAACAGTCTTATATGGGTACAACATATAGGCACTCACTCTCCCATTCTCGACACATCGTTCACCTTCCCTACGATCAGACGACCTCAACCACTATGGACGAAATACAACGGAAGACTACAATATAGGAGGACAACGATGAAAGACACTACTAACTACGGGTACATCATCCCAAAGCAACTAATCTACTTTGGACCACACATCTTCATTCTCGGCCTCGGCGAATTCTTCTACCGCCCTGGCTATGGATCTGTCTCCTCTCTAGGTAGTGGCTAGGTGAGAGGAAGCAAGGGCTCTACTTCTAACACTTCCGAAGACGGGGGTGCTGGTGGTACTGCAACACCAGTTCTCCTTCTTTCTGGTTGGTGGACAGGGATCCCCTCCACGATCAAGGGATCCTACCGTTTAGCAGTTGATGTCCTCTGCTTGGCCCTAGTGACAAGGTAGGCCTCTCCCAACTGATGGGCATGACGATCTTCGGCCACCTTTAGAGCTTCCGACATGGTAGTCTCCTGACTCTCAGCGGCTGCCGCACTAGCATGCGCTTCGGCAAGCTACACCTGGAGCATCCTGGAGAAGATCTTGGCTTCCTCGGCTCACCGGAAGCACTTCCTTAGCTCCAAGGCTTGCTGATCATACTGCTCATCCAGAGCTAGTAGGTACATGGTCAAGTGCACCACAGTAGGACTATCTTCTTGTGCATCTCACCCTTGCAAAGCCTCTATGCGAGCCCTCCATGCCCATCGATTCTTTTCCAAAGGTGGAAAGAACCTCATGGGGGTACGAGCAATGGGCTCTTCATAGATCTGGCAAAGGTACCACAAGGCTTTACAGGCCACAACCTGATAGGTGTCGACGAAGCAAAACCCGGTTGCGGTCACATTCCAGGCTTTAGTGATGTCGGGGAACTCTTCACTCTTCCTAATGTAGATGGTAACTTCACACCGCTTAGTGTCATGCTTTTCATACTCACGGCCCTCATACTCGGGACGATCCTTGACTCTGAGTTTTTGCAGGGTGGCATACAGTATTCTAGGAAAACCCTCAACGTTCAGGCAATAATTGCTAACCCAGGCTCCTACCATTCCTGGTGGGTGGTTGCAAGGAAGGACTGAGCGAAAAGCTTGCTCAAAAGAAAAAGCTAGGTGAGCTAAAGTGCATCGAGTGGTGGTACCAATGGCTAGGCCAGGCCCTGCTTATAATGGCAAAGCGGTCAGTGGTCCTGGCATAGTCCACCAACGGTTCCTGCACGAGATCACAACTAATGAATCGATCGAATTTTCGCGCGTTCGAGGCAAGCGATGTTCGAGGCCATTAATGACTAGTACGACTATAGGGAAAGGGTCCAACAAGAGCATAGGAAAGAGTATGGGGCAACGTGGGTCACGACAGGTGTGAATCATAGGCCAACGTGGAGCACGAAGCCACAGTGCAGAAAATAACTCCAGAACAAGGACGGGTCAGTCATGCACAATACGACACTCGTGACACCTATGGATGGCATATCTGCAAGCAATAAGGGCACTACAACGCATAAATAGGATATGCATGAATGCACGTCCTATACGTCCGTCTACTATTTCCAACATATAGGGCAACCGTTTTAGATTTTTGGCACATCGTTCTCTCCCTATAGCTAGTCGATACTATCAGACTATGCTCGGGGTCAGTGTACCTACAGAAAATTTGATTAAGCCTACCTAAGTCAGCAGAGTGCCATCTATCCTAGATACATAACCATAGTAATAGGGCTACTTATAGAACTTTGCATGCAACGTCCTAACTTTTTGAAAAGAATTTGTTGTCAAGTTTTAATTTAGAAAGAGGTTCTAAAGCTTTATTTCCTCATTTATTTTTTGATACCACCTATGGCAGAACCGCCTAATTTAATACCTCCCAGGAGTACTTGTCTTCCATTAGACACTAAGTACTCAAGGGAGGACACTAAATTATGCAGTTCCATCGAGCACACCCCAAGGGAGAACCCAAAAATTCACATTTTTCCATCAGGATCACAAATGAGAGAATAAAGCTTACTACATTCTTAAGTCATTTCTTACATCACTTTCCATGCAACGTCATAGTATAATATTTATTGATTATAACAGTGGAATTTACCCATGTTATCAGAGTTATGAATAATTTAATTTAATATCGGAATATAAACATGTGATCAGAGTTACAACGGAAATAAATATCTATTCAATGACAAGTTAAACATTAACATGATGATCCATTATATACATCATAGCAGGTTATAAGTTTTTCCATTGCAAAACATTTTGGGTGGAAGTTTCAATAAACTCTATGTCTGCAACGTTAAGGAAATCCTCGTTGTGCCCACCAGGAGGTTTCCACACACAAGTGTCAACTCCACATGTTCATGTCACCTACAACAGGGTAGAACAAACCCTGAGAACTCAATTGTACTCCGTAAGACTTACCCATCAGGAGGAAAGAAAAAGACTCCAAGGGTATGCAAGGCTATCTAGCTCTTGGGTTTATTGCATCTACAGAAGCATTACTAAACGTGCGTCCTTATATTCAATTTTATTATAAGTTATCATTAGTTCATTAACTAATCATTCTATGTAAGTACATGTGCTACTTTCAAGCAGGTGGTAAGCAATCAGGACTTTACCATCTTTCATCTTCCTGTTCTTACTACGGTGCCAGATTGTAGACAACTCGTGCCGGATTACCCAGCAATTCATGAACCAATGTATCCCAGCTGGGTACCCTAAAACACATGTCCTATTTGTACCCTAGGCACAAGTAGGACCAACCCACCACTCTCCTGTCGAGGGGTCCAGGTCCCCGTCCAAACTTGGACTCCAAGCCCCCACACCTGAGTCCTGGACTCAGTGTGGTGCTTAGACCTCCACCATCCCCGCCTCCAATCAGTCGGTCCAGAAAGAGCCAGAACCCACGACAAGAGAGCAATGAGCCTTCCCTGCTCCCATAAACAAGTATGTGCTTAGGATAATAAGTCTGTGACCTGACTAGAATCCAATACAACGACCAGTCCTTAACTGACACAGGCGGAACAAGTGCAATCTGAGCCTCGCTCGAATGCCAAACCAAGTCCAGATCCAAAGTATCATTCCGCCCGGTCTCCAATTATCATTCATATATATTTTCCAGGTGATAATAATATAACAGCAATAATAATATCTTTCCTATCTCTCGCGAGTGACAGGCAATCACTCGACTTCTATCGGAGTCCTATAGCATAGCAATCTACACGATCCTGTCATACTAGTAAGACTCATAGGGTATATATATATATGTATATATATATATATGCAAGTGGGTTTCATTGAACTCCTTAAAACTTATTGCACAAACATAATATAAAGTGCAGAAAGGTAGGGGTTATGCACCGGGGCTTGCCTAGGTAAGATATAACCAAAAGTTAGCATCCCATCGTGGTGACACGATCACCAAGGCACCATCTTTTCTGCTACTCCTGTCGTCTCCACGGTCCATCGTTGTTCCTATTATATGATATACGTGGATGCAACGCATAGATGTAAATAATCAACGACAACCGAAACTCTTAGAAATTCGATTACGCCTCACAAGCTAATGATATAGCTCTAACGTGCTAGTCTACATATCCACGTCATCAAGTAAGGCTTGTTCCCAGAAAATGTTTTCATTCTACAAACCCCCAATTAATTTTGACATTTGATCGATTAAATAAATATTTCCGTACTAGTGCTCATTTAGTTACTGTCGATGTTTTACCACCGATAGCCTGTCATGGGGTTACCCGGGATAGTATGTTCGGGCTTTAGCGTATGCGAAACTCGACGGTGAACGCAAGAGACAGTCGATTTATCCTAGTTCGGGCCCTCGATCGTTGATCGAGTAATAGCCCTACGTCCAGTCGGCGTTAGCCTTTGCGTTGTATTGATTGTGTGTTGTTGTGTTGTTGCAAAAGTGCTGATCTAGGAACCCTGCCCTCCTTTTTATAGTCAGGAGATCAGAATCCTAGTCGGTTTACAATGAGAGTTCCTAGTAGGATTATAGAATAATACTACTACTAAGATTACATGGGGAGAATCCTAATTAGACTAGATCATCTCTCTCCCTTGCGGGTATCCCGTGCGTCCCGCACCGACAAGCTCCCGAGCACTTCATGGTTGAGCTCTGGAAGCCTCATCTTGTTCTTTCAGGTCTTGCCGAGCAGGAACAAGCGTCATCCGAGTGCTTTCTTGAGCGAAACCGTGTAGCGCTTTGTGAGATCTTCGCGTGGTGTGTACCTTTTTGAAGAAAAAAGTACTCCCCTTTGGGTGTAGCCCCCGAGCCTCTTGCTATTTGGTACAAGGAGCAGGAGGGTCTTGTCTTGAAATTGCTCTGATCCTTCGTTGAAATGTTCTCGAGCATATACTCGGGTTCTTTATCAAAAAGAACTCGGATATAGCTTGGTCCGGCTTCTTTTTGTCATGAGTCCTTGAAGTAGTTTTGTCTTGAAGAAGTCTTCTTGGTGACGTGCACTTTTTCGAAGAAAAAAGTGCACTCACTGAGTGTAGCCCCCGAGCCTCTTGCTGTTTGGAACAAGGAGTTGGAGGGTCTTGAGTCTGATTTGTTCAAGGAACTGAAATCTTCCCCTGTTGCAGCCTCTGAGCATTTATCTGGGTTCTTTGATTCAAAAAGAACTCGGATGCATTGTCTTGGCGTATTCTCTAGTAGTCTGCTGTTTGTCAGGTGTGGTTGTATGGTGGTGGTTGAGTGTAAATGTTGCCTATTCACGGGTTGTACAGCGTTGGCATATTCTTCTGAATATGCTCATCTTCGAGTACTGTTCCTTCTCGCCTGAGTCTTCCATTATTGAGTCATGTCTTTTCACTGGGTCCTTTGTTAGGCTTGTTTCGTTGGTGCTCCTAGTCCATGTGCGTCGTTCCTTTGATCTATAAATACCATCTCAGAGTGTTGTTTTCATTCATTGAACATTTTGTTGCTTGTTCTGAATCCTTAGTAGTCATGAATATGGTAGTTTGTGAAGTAGAGCAGCCCCCGGGCGTATTTTGTAGTTCCTGTGCATCTTGTCGTAGCTGGAGGAAGTCTTGTGATAGGGATTAGAGGTAGACTAATCCCGCAGCGGCATTGTACTTAGAAGTATGTGGTGGTAGTTGGAGGAAGTCTTGTGATATGGGATGCGTTCCTTCATCCAGCAGTTCTGGGTTGATCTTCCTTGCCCGCCCTGCGACTGTCCGGTGCAGATCAACACCTGATCCTGCATCACGTCGGGCTTGGGTAAACAAATGCCCGCAGACCTCCTTTGGTCCATGTTGTCCCGTCATGCCGCTGATCTCCGGCTTGGATGTGTTGCGTCCGTCCTTTGAAGAAAACAGTGTAGCCGAGTGCGGTTTGTTCTACCGAGTAGCAATTTGGAGCACGTAGTCGTTCTAGAGCCTAGCTGTGTCCGGGTTCCTCTTTGCTACCTTGATTGTCGTAGTACCGAGTTTGTTGGGTCTTGTAAGATTTGTAATCTTCTATTTTTGAAGTCACTTGTAATGGAAAGAATCTTATCTTCTAAGTTGTCATTCATTTTTCTGCTGTAGTCCTAGTTGTTCATGAGATTCTCGAGTTCTTTCCGTAAGAATCGTGTTCTTATGTTCCTTGTGAGGTAGCCCTTCATTTCTTCATGGTTGACGGGTTGTTCTTGTAGTAATCTGATAACTCCGCCGTGGTGCTGGATGGATAATTCTAAAATCTGCCCGTTGAATTGTACAGTTGTGTGGATTTGTGCCTTCCGTCATTTTAGCTGTGTCAGTAAATGGACCGTTGCGTTCCCACACCGTGTTTTAACGGGCCTGGTGGGCCATGTTTTACTGCTGTAAATTCAATTTAAAGGCCTTTCATCTTCTTCTTCTTTACTGTTCCGCTTTTGCCTTGAAACCCTAGCTTTCAGAAATCCATCATCGCCATTGTCGCCGTCACCTGAGCGCCTCCGCCTTAGTCTTGTCTTTCCCTAGTGCCTTTTTGCTTCCGCTAGTACATGGGTAGGAAGAAAACCGTGAGCAAGTCTCAGGCAGCCTTTGTGGACGAGAAGTCATCACTTTCCGTGATTGAGAACCAAGAGTTTGTGGCCATGAGGGCTGCCTAGAAGGCTTGGCCGGCTCCGATGACGACTGAAGACCAGCTTCGGGAGTTTGTCAGCGATGGTTTGATCCAGAGCAAGGACATTGCTGAATGGAGAGCTCTAGGCGAGCATCGGGTCCCTGCTCCAGGTCCTGGTGAGATCGTTCTTTTTGTCTCCTTCATCCGTGATGGACTTTGCCTTACTGCTTCTGCCTTCCTTCATCAATTTCTTAGCTATTTTGGGATTAGCCTGAATCATCTTGCTCCCAATGTAGTCCTTCACCTTTCTATCTTTGTTCATCTTTGTGAAACTTTCCTTGGAATTCCCCTTCTCTTTCTCTCTTTCGCTACTTCTTTCGTCTGAAACCCCAACCCCACCTCGAAGACACCAGTGTCCTTGGTGGCTGTGGGATTTAGTTTCGCTAGGGTCTTAAGAGCAAGTTCTTTGACTATGACCTGGTTGATTCTATGAGGGATTGGCATGCCGACTGGTTTTACGCCACCAATTTGATTCATCCTCTTGTTGTTCACTCTGGATCTGGTCCCTTGGTTAATGACCGATGGGATAAAAACCCTGTGACGACGGCTGAGGTTTAGGCGATCCAGCCATTTCTTGATAGGATAAGTATTCTAAAACAGCAGGGCTTGACCGGCTTTGGTATTGTCTCGAGCTTTCTTCATCGTCGTGTTTAGCCTCTGAAGGAGCGAGAGAACTTTGGCTTCGAGTACTCTGGGGCTGAGAATCCTTCACGCATGGTCCCTGCCCTTGAGTTGACCAACGAGGAGGTACTCGAGCGTCTCCAGAAGATGCTGAAAGGAGCAAGCGTTGTCCCGCTTACTGTCTCTGAGTACTCTACAAACAACCCACCTCCAACTATAAGTCATTTTCTCTTTGTGCGGGTACTTTCTATATTTCTTTTGATGTATCCATTTTTTCTTAACTTTCCTTGTCTTGTTGTTTTATTCTTTTCGTAGGAATTGGGGCGCAACTTTGTTGACCTGATCCCCCTTTATGTCCTCCCTGTCATGGTGAATACTTGGGAGAACCTTGCTGGGGCTTCTGTAACCAGTAAGTTCTAAATCACCATAGTGTTTCCTAGAGTTTCTTTCGGAGTTGTTGATGTATATGAAGAATATGTTCCTTGTCCAGTCCCTCGAGGTCCTCGTAGTGTCTCGAAGAGGGGGCGAGCAGATGGTTCTTCATCTGGTTTACCTGCTTCCAAGAAGTCTCGCCAACCGAGTACTCATCCAGGTACTCCAGTTATAGGTAGCGTGCTCCTAGGTGAGCATATTAATATGTTTGGTCTTTCTGTTATTTATTTGTGCCTTTGACCGAGTTCTTTTCTCTCTTTTTTCAGATGGCGCTGTAGCTGTCTTGCTGGAGACTGAGGAAGATGAGGATGATAATGTGCCCCTTATTACGCGTCGGTGAGTTGTTTACTTGTCTTTCTTTTGTTGAGCACTTCTTCTTGTTCTAACTTCATCCTTGCTCTTTTTTGTAGCAAGCGGTCATTGGGCTCGAGTTCTTCTGGGGTTCCAGTATCGACCACGCCACCCCCATCGTAGGGTGGTGGTGATGTTTTTGCTGCCGTTGTTCCCCCTACGAGGTCTTCTTTTTGTTTTACGAAGAAGAAGATAGCTGGGTGAGTGAATTCTGGTTTCGTCTCTTTGCTTCTGTTCTCCTTTTCTCTTGTTCTTATTAGCGAGTTTCTTTATCAACTTTCAGGCCTTCGTCTTCTCTCGACCCTCCGTCGACTTCTTGCCAGTCCTCTGGTGTGCCACCGAGTACCGAGCCTCAGGACTCAGAGCGCACGGTCGGTGAAGTGGCTGTGGGGGAGACAAGGTTTTCTGGTGATGATGCTGCTGCTGACTTGGTTGCCTCGGAGGTGACCATGGCCATGGTGGTGGATTCATCTAGGAAGGTAGCCAGGACTTCCCATGATGTGTCCCTGATCTTGCCTTCTCCGCATCGACCGTCTTCTCCCTCCGCTCCTCTTTGTACTGAAGATGTGGTGCATCAATTTGATGCCACTCATCGGTTGTCAGAGTTGACCGCTTCTTGGGGAGACTTTGCGACCTTTGCAACTTCTTTTGGAGAAAAACTCCAAGTAAGTTTTCTGAAGTTCTTTCTTTGGATGTTCATCTTTCTCTTGTTCTTATGCCTTTTTTCTCTCTTTCTTTTTGTTCAGTCCTTCTCTTGGGACCATACCGGCTTCTTTTTCTCGTCGAAAACCGAAAGGAAGTTGTCTTCTGAGTTGAGTGCCCTGAAAACAGAGCTTGGTCTCTCTGCGCCAAAGCCGAGATAGAGGCCGAAAGTCCAAACGATCGAAGGAGGAAAAAAGCTCTTCGTGTTCTGGGTTGTTGAGGCCAAGAAGCGAGGATGTCTTTGCTATCCAGAGGCTTTAAAGAATTCGGAGGCCATGAAGAACTTGTAGGCCACGAAGAAAGAGTGCAATGGTATTGCGGGTTCTTTTTGTTTCCTTCTGTATTTAAACTCTCCTTTCTGCTGACTTGTTGTTTGGTGCCTTGTCTAGCTCTCCGAGTTGAAAAGCAGAAGCTCTCAGAGGGTTTTGATGAAATGAAGACTCTTGTTCGTTCTAGTCACATCAAGGCTGAGGAGGTAATTACTCATGCTGAGGAAGAACTCACGCTTGCTAAGTTGATTAGGCGTGGAGCTAATAGAGATCTTGTGCAGGCCCAAAAAACTATTGAAGACTTGTCTGGCAAGTTGGCGATGGCTGCTGAAAACTGGAAAGCTTTGTGGAAATCCTTTCATTCAGTAGCCGATGTTCTTCGAACTCCAGCGGATGATGGGCAATCTTGGGCTCAGTTAATTCCTCGAATTCCGACTTGTTTCCAAGAGTTCGTGAAGAGGTGCGCCCAACTGTGTACCAAGAATGTCCTGGCCCATGTCCGGCTTCTTGCTCTAGAGGCGCCTTTGTCCAAGATAGCAGAGGAAGACGATAGTCAAGAATACATTGATGCCGTTGAGAGGATGGAGCCTGAGGTCGAAGACTTAGCCAGTAGAATTGTAGATAATCTTAATATTGTTATCTCTTCTCCTAATGATGACGCTTGATGTAATTGACCTTTATGCTCGCGCCTTGTAATATGACATTATACTTCTTTTTGAATGAAGATTTTTTGTTGATGTCTTCTTTGCCTGGATGCCTTGTTTATTCTTTGGATGATTTGTCCAAGTGATTAGAGTTATTTGACTTGCCGAGTACTTTGTCTTGCTTTCGTCTTTGCCATGTAAACAACTCTTCGTGTTATCTTGATAAACTTTCTTGATTTGTCGAGTACTTTTCTATCCTTCTTCTATGCCATGTAAACAACTCGTTATATGTAGATCTTTGTGTTGACAACCTTTCTTGATCTGTCGAGTGCTTGCCTGGCCTTCGTCTGCGCCATGTAAACAACTCGGTATAGAACATTGTCTTGACAAACTTTGGGCTCTTGTTAGTACTGAAAGGACTTAGGACCGGAGATCTCAAGCGTCTTCAGCTTCTTCTTTTCAGCTTTTTCGCTTAACTCGAACTGTGTTCAGCATCTGTCTCTCTCCTTAGTTGCAAAAACTTCTTAGGATCGGTAGGCCCCTGAGCACTCATGGTTGAGTTTTGGAAGCCTCATCTTGCTCCTTCAGGTCCTACCGAGAGGTACAAGCGTCGTTGGAGTGCTTTGCTGAGCAAAACCATGTAGCGCTTCTTGGGGTCTTCGAGTAGTTTGTGCTTTTTTTTGAAGAAAAAGTACATCCATCTAAGTGTAGCCCCCGAGCCTCTTGCTTTTTGGCACAAGGAGCTGGAGGGTCTTGTCTTTAAATTGCTCTGATTTATGCTTTAGGCTTAGTTTCAGTCGTTTTGCTTTTTGTTTCGGGTGTTAGCTTGTTAGCTACCCTCATCGGCGGGCTCAAGCATCTTTTCAGCTATTTTGCTCTCGACCAGGATGCTCAGGCGTATTTTCAACCATTTTGCTTTTTGGTTCGGGTGTTAGCTTGTTAGCTACCCTCATCATGCATGGCTCAAGCATCTTTTCAAATATTTTGCTCTCTACCGGCCGGATGCTCAGCGTATTTTCACCATTTTTCTTTTTGGTTCGGGTGTTAGCTTGTTAGCTACCCTCATCGGCGAGCTCAAGCATCTTTTCAGCTATTTTGCTCTCGGCCAGGATGCTCAGGCGTATTTTTAGCCATTTTGCTTTTTGGTTCGAGTGTTAGATTGTTAGCTACCCTCATCGACGGGCTCAAGCATCTTTTCAGCTATTTTGCTCTCGGCCGGGATGCTCAGGCGTATTTTCAGCCATTTTGCTTTTTGATTCGGGTGTTAGCTTGTTAGCTACCCTCATCGATGGGCTCAAGCATCTTTTCAGTTATTTTGCTCTCGGCCGAGATGCTCAGGCGTATTTTCAGCCATTTTGCTTTTTGGTTCGGGTGTTAGCTTGTTAGCTACCCTCATCGGTGGGCTCAAGCATCTTTTTAGCTATTTTGCTCTCGACCGGGATGCTCAGGCGTATTTTTAGCCATTTTGCTTTTTGTTTCGGGTGTTAGCTTGTTAGCTACCCTCATCGGCGAGCTCAAGCGTCTTTTCAGCTATTTTGCTCTCGGCCGGGATGCTCAGGCGTATTTTCAACCATTTTGCTTTTTGTTTCGGGTGTTAGCTTGTTAGCTACCCTCATCGGCGGGCTCAAGCGTCTTTTCAGCTATTTTGCTCTTGGCCGGGATGCTCAGGCGAATTTTCAGCCATTTTGCTTTTTGGAAACATCTCGGGGATAGCCATCATAAGACATATGTTGCCAGAAAACCATCTTTATTGATCATGATCGTTTGACAAGCCATAATACATATGTTGTCGAGGAACACCATCTTTATTGGCCGTGAACATTGATCTCTTGTGGTTTGTACATGTATTCTTCCTTGAGTTGTTTTCATGCGTAGAATCTTCTTAGTTGGCTGATGTGCCATGTATTGCTGATTTCTTTCCCATCTTCAGTTATTAACTTGTACGTGCCTGGTCCAGTGACTTTTGAGACAATAAAAGGACCTTCCCATGGACTGAGTAGTTTATGGCGTCCGTCGGTTTTTTGTATTCTTCTTAGCACTAGGTCTCCGACTTATAGTGATCGAGGCTGGGTATTCTTGTTGTAGTGGCGTCTTAATCCTTGGAGGTATCTTGCTGATTGAAGGGTAATGTTTACTCTGACTTCTTCTGTACTATCGAGTTCTAATCTTCTGGTGTGTTATGCTTCTCCTTCGTCATACTGTTCTATCCTTGGTGACGTCCAAATCAAGTCGGCAGGTAGTACGGCTTCTGATCCGTAAACTAGGAAGAAAGGCGAGTATCCGGTGGCTCTCTGCTTATTTGAGTTCGTAGCCCCATACTACTTTGGGTAATTCTTCAATCCATTTTGATCCATAGTCTGCTAGCTCTTCATACGCCTTGGTTTCAATCCGCTAGTATGAGTCCATTGGCCCTTTCTACCGGCCCATTGGCTTCGGATGTGCGATCGATGCGTAATCTATGCTTTGAAGCCATAATCCTGTGCCCAACTTTTGAATTCTGTAGCTGTGATGGGAGAATCTAAATCTGTGATGATTCGATTGGGCATGCCGAAGCGGTGCATAATGTCTTAGATGAACTCGACTGCTTTGGCTGCGCTGTTTTTTGCGAGTGGTTTGCATTCGATCCACTTGGTGAACTTGTCAATTGCTACGAAGATGTACTCGAAACCGCCTTTGCTTTCTTGAGAGGTCCTACTTGATCCAAATTTCCCCAAGGAGAAAAGGCCAAGGGTGGGATACTGAGATGAGATTGTGAGCTGTCACATGAGCTTGTCTTGCGAACATTTGACAACCTTTGTATTTTCTAACAAGTTCTTCTGCATCTTTCAGAGCGGTTGGCCAGTAGAATCCGGTGCGAAATGCCTTACCTACTAGTGTTCTTAAAGCAGCATGATTTCCACAGCAATCTGAGTGTATTTCGCCTAGGATTTCTTTGCCTTCTTCAAATGAGACGAATTTTAGGAGTACTCCTGACGATGCGGCTCTTCTGTAGAGCTTGTCCCCCACTATGACGTAGTTTTTGCTTCTACGAACAACTCGGGTAGCTTCCTCTTTATCTGCTGGCAACTTATTCTCTTTGATATAATCAATAAAAGCATGTGTTCATGAAGTGTTGATTACCAGAATCTGGTTGCAATTGGCTGTGAGTTCTAGGGTTCTCACCGGGTTGTTTGATAGAAGGAGCTGATAACTCCTCTATGAATACGCCGGGTGGCACCTTTGCCCTGTCTGATCCGAGCTTGGCGAGGACATCTGCTGCAATGTTGGAATCGCGCAGGACATGTAGAATTTCTAATCCTTGGAAATGTTTTTCGAGTTTTCGGATTTCAGCGCAGTAAGCACCCATGTTTTCTTTGGTGCAGTCCCAATCTTTGTTGACTTGGTTGATGAGTACTGCCGAATCGCCGTATACGAGTAATCGCTTGATTCCAAGGGTAATTGCCACTCGTAGCCCGTGGATGAGAGCTTCATACTCTGCTTCATTGTTGGTAGCTTGCCATAATATCTGAAGGACATACTTGAGTTGTTTTCTATCTAGAGAAATTAGGAGAACGCCCGCACCAGCTCCGCCTAGCTTGAGTGATCCATCAAAGTACATCTTCCAGTGGTCAAGAATTGTATTTGACATAGGTTGTTGAATCTCTATCCACTCGGCAACAAAATCGGCAAGGGCTTGAGATTTAATTGCTTTCCATGGGGTAAAATCGATGTTGAGAGCACCGAGTTCAACCGCCCACTTAGATATGCGCCCTGTTGCATCTCTGTTATGTAAGATGTCTCCGAGTGGGAAATCTGTCACCACGGTAATCTTGTGGCTTTCAAAATAGTGGCGAAGCTTGCGTGAAGTGACCAGTAGGGCGTAGAGTAGTTTTTGCACATGCGGGTACCGGATTTTTTATTTTGATAGTACTTCACTGATGTAGTATACTGGGTGTTGTACTTTATACACACGCCCTTCTTCTTCTCTTTCTACTACTATCGCCGTGCTGACCACAGTAGAAGTTGCCGCAATGTACAGCATCATGTCTTCGTCTTTCTTTGGAGGTGTGAGAACTGGTGAGGAGGTGAGGTATGCCTTAAGTTTCTTGAAAGCTTCATTGGCTTCTTCCGTCCACTCGAACTTGTCTGTCTTTTTTAGTAGTTTAAAGAAAGGTAACCCTTTTTCACCGAGCCTTGAAATGAAACGATTGAGTGCCGCCATGCAGCCTGTTAGTTTTTGCACATCTTTGACGCTTCGAGGTGGGCCCATCTCTGTTATGGCTCAAATTTGCTTGGCGCTTGCTTCGATTCCGCGATGACCGACCAAGAATCCGAATAGTTGTCCTGAAGGAACTCCGAATACACACTTGTTTGGGTTCAATTTCCACCTCCACCTTTTTAGGTTCTCGAAGGTTTGTTTTAAGTCTTCAATCAGTGTATCCGGGTTCTTTGTTTTTACAACCACGTCATCCACGTATGCTTCTATGTTTTCACCGATCTGATCACCAAGGCACGTTTGGATAGCTCTTTGGTAAGTGGCTCCAGCATTCTTGAGTCCAAACGACATGGTCTTGTAGCAGTACGCACCAAACGGAGGGATGAAAGATGTCTTGCTCTAGTCTTGTTCTTTTAATGCGATCTGGTGATACCCTGAATAGCAATCAAGAAAGGATAATAGGGCGGATCCTGCGGTTGAATCAACTATCTGATCAATGCGTGGTAGCCCGAACAGATCTTTCGGGCAGTGCTTGTTGAGATCTGTGTAGTCGACACACATGCGCCATTCGTCCGTGTTCTTTTTCTGTACTAGAACTGGGTTTGCTAGCCAATCTAGATGAAAGATTTCTCTGATGAATCCGGCTGTCATTAGCTTTGTGATTTCTTTTTTAATCGCTGCCTTCTTGTCAGGTGAGAATCGTCGTAGCCGTTGCTTTACAAGCTTGGAGCCTTCATTGATATCAATTCTATGCTCAGCCAACTCTCTTGGGACACCTGGCATGTCGGCCGGCTTCCAAGCGAAGATATCTTTGTTGTCCCGAAGAAAGTTGGTGAGCGCGAGTTCCTATTTTGCCGAGAGGTGGGCGCTGATGGTTGCTGTCTTGGAGGGATCGCCAGTGCCCAGGTCAATTTGCTTGACGTCGACTTCTTTTGGTGGTGCGAGGATGCTGGGCTTTTTAGCCGGTATCTCTAGTTCTTCTTGGCTTATTTCTGCGGCAATAGTGGCTATTTCTTTTCTACCATTGTCGGCTTGTGCTTTGGCTGCGATTTGGATTGCCTGAACGTCGTAGTCAAAAGCGCGCTTCAAATCACTTCGAAGAGAAAGGACACCGTTAGGTCCTGGCATCTTAAGCAGTAGGTATGGATAATGCGGTATTGCCATGAATTTTGCTAGCGCTGGGCGCCCGAGGATTGCATGGTATGATGAATCGAAGTCCGCAACCTCAAACTTGATGAACTCTGTACGGTAGTTCGAGGGAGTTCTAAAAGTAACTAGTAGAGTAATTTGTCCAAGTGGCATGGCTGCCTTGCCGGGTACTATGCCATAAAAAGGTGTACTTGTTGGTGTAATCATCCCGGCGAGTTGTATTCCCATCTTCCTTAGCGTTTCTGAAAAGATGATGTTGAGTCCGGCTCCCCCGTCGATTAGTACTTTGGTGACAGTCATACTGGCAATAGTTGGATCTAGAACCAGTGGGTAATGGCCTGCGTTTCCTACGCTAGTCCATTGGTCTTCTCTTGAAAATTGGATTGGATACTGTGACCAATTAAGATATCTTGGAGTAGCCGGTTCTGCTGCCATGATAGTTCGTAGTGCTAATTTTTCTTGATGTTTGCTTCTAGAATATGGGGCCCCGGCGAAGATCACTGCTACCGTCCCCCTGGATTTTTGGAATCCCTTGTCTTCGTGGTTGTTCTCATCTTTTTTCTGATTGTCTTCTTTGGTGTTCTCCTTACTATCTTTTCTTGTGTATCGATCTTTGAAGGTGTAGCAATTTCCGATGGTGTGCTTTCCATTATGGTGTAAGATACAATGCATGTTTTCAATGTCGTCATATCTTCTGGGTTTGTAAAACTTATTTGATTTGTCAGCCATCGCCACGGTGTTGTCTGGTCCACGTTTTCTTTCCTGATGTCTGCTATTTCGATGATTTTGCTTGTTCGGGTTGTCTCAGTTGCTTCTATCCGGGAACCTTTCTCGTGTCTTCTCTTCTGCAGTAATCATCTTTTCTACTGTTCATCTGAATTCTTCATTGTTTCTCGGATTTTCTTTGCAGAAGTCTTGAAATTGCCACCTAGCCATGATTCCGTGAGAGAAAGCTTCAATTACTTCTCGTTCGGTGATGTCATGTACTTGAGCTCGTAGTTCGCCGAATCGTCGATAGTAATCTCTGAGACTTTCACCTCCCTTCTGCTTGAGTTCTTTTAACTCTGCGTGGGTGATTGGGTGTGTAATGATACCTACGAAATTTTCACAAAAAGCTCTTTGCAAGTCCTCCCAATTTCTAATTAATCCTGGATTCAATTTGTCGAACCATTGGAGAGGCATGGTTTCCAGGGCCATGGGAAAGAACAAGGTCTTGATATCGTCGTCTCATTCGGCTAGTTCAATCGATTGCGAATATATCCTGAGCCACTGCCTTGGTTCAGTCTTGCCATCACATTTAGAGTGGTTGGACGGTTTTAACTTTGAGGTAGTCGTATCGATGCAAGTCTATTTGCAAAACAGGGGAATCTATAGTGCGTTCCGGCTTATTTGAATTCTAATTCGGCACCTCCTTCTGGCCAACTGTTGTTTTGATGAGAGTAATCCTGCGAGGCTGTCTGGGTAGGCGTCCTGCTTCTGGTCTTTCTTGGTTGTTCAACTCGGTGGCTCTGACTATGGCCCCTTCTACTTTCTCTGTTATGACTTCCACTTGGTCCAAGTCTCTCGAAAGCGGACTTTCTTTGATTTTGATCTTCTTGCCTACGGGTCTTGATCTGGCAGGTAGTCTTGAGTGGGTCCTTTCTTCGTGCGTCCTCAGGGCTGCTGACCGGAGAAAATCCCGGAGCTGTTCTTGTTTTTTCACTAGGATGTGAGGTCGCTCTGAGTTCTTCTAATGCTTCTCGGATCTTATCGTAGGGTGTATTTGCCGTGCGTCTTTCTTTGACTTCTTATTGTGATTTTCTTCTATCGTACTCGGCCAATTCTGACTCATATCTGATCCAAGCTTCCTTGCACTGCCTAGCACGGTGTTGGCATCCTTGCTTCAACTTGTTTTTTTCTTTCTCTGGCTTGTTTCTGATTCTCGGTCTCACCATCGTAGCCCTAGGCAAAGGGTGATATGTTGGATTCTGATTCATCCGATGACCTAACATCGGGTGCTTCTGGGGGGACCAATGGTGATCGAGGACGGCGAACCATGAGTACTTCCCGTGCATGAATTGTTCTATTATTGGCGTTAGTTTCCACACTGTCGGAGTTGCTGATAACTTTAGTAGAGGCCTCGAGGTCGTAGATCGAGTCTCCTTCTTGGTAGGGTAGAATTGTCGTTGTTATCGTGTCGACCAGTCGGGTACTGCTATCCTCAGGAACAGAGTCCGGCCAGTGGACGATGCAGTCTTGAGATGTTATAGTTAGTACGAGACCTTCCTGAGCTCCCTTCAAGTACACACCTTGATGCAATCAATCATGCAGAAACATAGATATATTGCTTAATCCATTTTTGTTGATATCTAAGTGCCAAAACGGCATTGTCTATCATCGTTTCCGACTTAGAAAGAATAAGAACTTAGCTAGAACTAACAACCTTTAGCGTTTTTGCTATAATTTTTACTATACCTAAACCTAATTAATTCCAACCACTGCACATTTCACACAGTAGTCCATACGTCATACTAACTCATAGAAACAAAACATTTAGGAACTACTTAACTAGTTGTTTAATATTATTCGTCAAAAATGATACTTTTAACACCACTTCCAAATTTTGCCGATTCAACAGAAGAAAAAAAAGAGAAAGAGAGAGAGGAAGAAGAAAGCGGCAGGGACAAGAATGTCATTTTACCGCTGTTATCTCTCCTCAACCGACTGTAACCAATCCGCGGTGTCCTGTGATCTAATTTCATCGAATCAGAGTGTCTTCTAATAAAATACTCTAAAGTGGATGTCCGTCAATAAAGGACCATGGATTTGGATGTCAACGGACAATTCTCCCAAGATAAAAAGGCGGTTCAATCATGCAGGTCGAGACCCCAGGCAGCAACGGAGAGAATCTGGCGAGCAGAGCAGCCAGAACACCGCATCACCCTCGGGGCATCGGGCATCGGGCATCAGCAGCCATCATTCGCTACGACGGCGAAGGAGAATCCTTCTTCCCATCGCATCGCACTTCCCAGTCGCCACCATGCACGGCTAGTGGGATTCCACCGCGTCGCCCCACCACACCAGGGCACCAGGCAACACCAGCACGCTGCCCACGAGAGAGAATCGGCTAGAAAAAGCAAGCAGACAAGATCAGAAATTCCCCCACCTGACCTGAGTGAGAACTACAAGGCGTCCGCACTTCCACCCAGTTAAAAGTTAAAACCGAGATATTCGGTTCGGTTCGATCTCCTGGATCTGAATACCCAAACGCGATCACACACCGACCACCACACCAGAGACCTCGCGGAGAAACGGTGCTCGTGAATCATATCGAGCACCAAGCCTGGTAGCCAGTAGCCACTGCCGATCTAGTGATGAGGGCACTGGACACTGGAGGGCTCGCCCTGCCCGTGCAATGCGTGCGCACTGCCTGGTGCCTGCCACCGTTCTGGGAGGCGAGAGGAACCTCGTGTTGCACCGGGAATGATTGCCGGGTCACAATGCATTCCATCATTTCTCGCGCTCATGGCCGTCCGAGCAAGCCACAAATACGCTTTGCTTCCTGTCCTGGAAGAAAAAGTGTCTGGATCCATTATTCATTCATCGTCCAGTTCTGTGCATTCCAGCTCATAGACTCAGACACACTTTTTTTTAAATTTATTTCTTGGAAATTATACTCGGTCACATAATACTCAGCTGCAGACAGAGGAGATCATTCCTTCACCCAGTCACACTCATCATGGGTTCATTCGTATTCGATGCGCCGGACCTTTCTTCTTCATCACATGTCCTAGCTGTACTGCTCCGCCTTGTGGCTACAGAAATGTGCACTCTTCCTCCTCCAAAAAGAAAGTGTTCGACCTTATTATAAAAAAAAAGTGGGGCGAAAAAAGCTCAACCTAAAGAAGCTCAACAGAACAGCTTTGTTGCTGAGATAAAAAGGGGCACACACACATGTGCAATGATTCTCCCATCAGACATAACATAACCACCGTACTTCAACGCGGCAAACATGGGCGGCGTCTGCAGATCATATGCCAGGAACCATGATGACCGGTGACCAACCATGTTGGAACTGTAAAACCAGAGCTAGCAAGGCTCCATCATGCGAGTCAAGCTTCATTTTCACCTTATAATAACGCAAGTACCCATGCTGCCAAGCACATGCACTACAGCTCGAAAAGCTCGAAAACAATCCATTCAGATTAAGGGCGGAATCTCTTGCACATTACACAAATGGCACCTACCGTGGTGCCAGCAGCAGGTGAAACATAGATGCTTAGAGGTCCGGTTCCAGGTTAACAGGAAGCAGAATACAACCATGAGTAAACAACAAAATGCAAAAGCATCAAACTAAAATCCTAGGGCCAAATGCAACTCTCCTCTTGTGCATTTCCAGCTCCGGACTGTTCCATTGCTTCTACGGTGTCTATTTTACTCGCAGGCCAATTTGGTGTCAAAGCTACTCAAGCAGATGGCGAAAGCCTGGAAGGCTGAGAGCGGGTAGCGGTAGTCCATCGTGAACATATCCTTGGCCACCTTACCAAACTGGAGAATGATCTTATCTTGGTCTTGCGGAGCAGGTTGTGATGGGGTTGGAGCCCCAGCGGCGGCAGGGGCAGGGGCCTGGCTTGGCGCAGCGATCAGCTGGAAATTCTTCACCGAGGCAATGGTTACACGGCCACGGAAGTTGAGGCACCAGCACTGCAGCTGCTCGTGCCATCTTGGGGCCTTGTTGCGGAGCACGAGCGGCCTCTCCTTATTCTGTCCCTCTTCGTCGCCAGCCATGGCGCCTCCGGCAATGTCAGAAAAGCGGGCGCTGCTGAAGTCACGGGAGCTGCTGAAGTCCATGGACCGGTCCATGATGGATGACTTGGAGAAGGAGGTGGTGCTGCGAAAGGACTCCTCTAATGCCCGGGGCAGAATCTGCTCAGGCTGTCCAGGGACTATGCCACTGGCTCAACTGCGGAGGCAGGTATGGAGTGCATGACGCAGTGCATCCGCCTAGGGCCTCTCGTGCCAAGAACATTTAGCTCATATGTCACCTGAGCTATGTTGTAGCTACCAGTTGGCACCTTAGGGGAGACCTTCTTTGAGTTGAATCTTCGGCTTGTCCGGCCAACGTGAGGGACTACAGCCCCACTATAAGGGGGCTGCGTGTCAGAGATCATAAATTTTGTGCCGAGGAAGTTCGACCTGGAAATGACAAGAAATACCTCAATTAGCTGATACAATTAAATAAACCAGACAAAGAAAAGAAAGGCTACCCATTCACTTGCATTTCAATTCTATTACCTCAGCTTTCCAATATATGTGCTGCTAGATCTCGATATGTTGTCAGCATCCATAGAGATAATATACTCCGTGCAGGTTGTTTTGCGATTCCTTTTAGCTGATAAGAGGAACTTGCCATTCTCCATAAGTACAGCTGATCCAGAAAAAAAAAGGAGTCAACAATTGCATTCCAAATTGAAGAAATGTTGACAGAAATGATGGAAAGACAGGCAGAACAGAGGACCAGAATGTCGACTTGATGCTAGCAGATATTTGCCAAAATATCAATCATCGTAGGAATTCAAAAAACAATTTAAGATCTACTCATACAAGCAAAAGAAAGGCACAACATACCAGTGCTCAGGCACAAGTAGAGATGATATGTGGACTTTGATTTATCTCGCTTTATGAAACACTGAATCATTCCATCGCGAGGCCCAGGCTGTGAAGGCAAACATTATCAAATGTTAGTAATAATATGAAAGACATAAGAATAAGTATTGTGAAGTGCTATCATTAGGTACAAAATATCATTCACAAAAGCATTCAGGTAATCAGGTCAAGGATTAAGATTTAAGCATACCTGCTTTAGAGAGACTGGGAAGGTAAGCTTCCCACTGAATTCCGGGCTCAACACAATCTCCCGGCACATCTCCCTCCATGCCCGACAAACAGCAGCGCAGGACACAACATGCTTGCGATTTGGCCAGGTGCTCTCACTGGCCTCCAGCCTCTGGATCACATCACGGAGGAGCTCAGGAGGGAGATTAGCCCAACGGCTCTCCTGGATTATGAGATCCATATCATGGAGTTCATGCACCGTGCTCTGAGATTTCCCCCTGTGATGCACGGTGAGCCCAGAAAGGCCAGCGACAGTCACCTCAAAGCTGCGCCTTGACAGGCTACCAAAACTGTCCCGAACATCACGAACGATGCTGCGGAACGACATCTTCGCCAACTAGAACAGCACAGTAAAGCCTACAAGAAACTTGGGGCTTAGCCTGCCAATATATAACGGGGAAGGTTCCGACAGCCTTCGTGGCTGCTCCACTGATAGAACAGTGGAGATCACGCCACCCCACAGGGGAAATGCTGCTTTTGAGTGTGCCTACACAGAAGCAAACGCCGATTGGGACCTGCGCGAAGAAAAGAATCTTAGATGTGAAAGCGTGTGAATAATAGCATAGCGTAGAGCTAGCGACACATGTTATGATTATTAATAGATCAATTCCACGTACAGCTCATCACGATTGAACACACGGGCGTCTCCGAGAGTAAAAAAAAATGATATCACAACAGAATTTGTGGAGTGCAGCTGCGAGAGAACAGAGAAGGGCAAGAACATTTTAATTCCGGATAAGTCACATCAGTGCATCACACACCAACCATTCTGGAGGCATGTTGCAACATTTCGAGAAAGAAACGTCGGCCCTCGTACGGCCAAACCCAGTCCTAGGCTAGAAATTAGGCGCTCCGTAGTCAAAAGATCAAAAGGAACCCTTTTTCCCCCTGATTCATCAAAGGTGGGAGTAGATAAAAAGGAGAGACTTTTTAAGGAACAAATCGAGTAACAAATCGACGGGCTACAAAAAATCGAAAGGCATGGACACAAGATCTAACACTAACGGGTCTGCAACGGAAGCAGCGACAGCAGCAGGCTAGCTCTAGACAACACGGGTACAGAACGGTCTCTTCACCGGCACTACTAATAAGCGGAATAGGAGACAGAGTCGCCCCCAAGAACATTTCTACAAACATCCGGACGAGAAATCGCGCAGAAAAAAACGACGCTTCTTCTCACATCACATCCCTACCGCGGGAAATGGACGCATCAGGAAAATCAAGACGGTAAGCCCACAAATCGGAGCACCGCTCTCGGGGGAGAGGGAGAACTCACATCAGGGCGTGCCGGAAGGACGCAAATCACCCGATCCGGAGCCTTCCTCCCTCCGCGTCCTTCGGAAGACAGATCGAAGCGCAGGTGGCTCAGATTCCTTCACCGGGGTTAGCTCTTCCCACCTCTGGGCGGCTTCCCTTTTGACCACGCGACGAGGGCCGGCCGACCGAGGGAAGGAACGACGGGAGGGTGGAAGTGGGTGTGGTGACTGGTGAGGGAGACGGGCGGAGACCCGGTGCGAACCAGCGAGCGAGGAGGGGAGGGAGACAGACCAGCGAGGAAGCCGAGAGAGAGGGAGGGGAGGGGAGGGGATCAGGGGAAGGAAGCGCACGAGCCGTGTGTTGTTTATTACGGACGGAGTACTGCTCCGCTCCGGTCCACGGTGGGGGGCGGGCGGGGGTTGACCATCCCGTTCCGTTCCGTTACGTTTGTGGGTACTGCTAGTACAGAAGCAGGCGGGTAGGGGGCCGACCAGCATAACGGCGTCAAGTGTGCGGCAGGCCCGGGCCGCCCGAGCCGCAGAAAGCGGGTCATCCTTTGGTTGGTTCGTTCCCGCCGTGGCAGGGACAGGGTCACAGGGAGGAGGGAGCACGGGTGACAGCGGCTGCACGCTTACGTCGCTGCTGATGTGCACGTCAAGGCGTAATCAGGGTTACGATAAACGTTTGTACATTACTAGTTCTGTGAGCCGAGTACGACACATTGTTGACTTGTTATCCTGTGAGTTAGTGTAGAACTTATTCATTTAAATTCAAGTTTTTGACTTGATGAATGTACTTGTGTTTTTCTAGATTTTTTTTTTTCAAAATGTAAAGGTGTTATTTAATAGATGACGTGCTTGTTAGTATCGAGACGGTGTCTTTATGACTTCTTTAATCTTAAGATTTGTTAATCCAACTTAGTCTTTCACGTGTGCTCATAGACGTAGACTGTGTATTGTTTGTCGAGGTGCTCATATATGGTGCGATAGGAGCAGTTTCCCTAGTAACATTAATTTTCTCAACCAATATTAATATTTTTTGTCATGACTAACCGGCAACTCTAGTTCATCCAAACTTCAAAGAAGAGGATCGTTTTTCTTTTGTACTATACTATTTGGTGTTTTGGATATGATGTATTTGAGGTGGCTGAGCTCGACTGCTTGCCGCTGGGAAAGGCAGGAGACTGAGGTGGTGTTTAAATTCAGGGAGTAAAGTTTAGCGATGTCATATCGGGGTATCACATAGGAGTGTTCGGATGGTAATAATAAAACAAATTACAGAAGTCCTCAGTAATCCGCGAGACAAATTTATTAAGCATAATTAATCCATCATTAGCACATGTACTGTAGCAACACATTGTCAAATTATGAAATAATTAGGCTTAAAAATTCGTCTAACAAATTAGTCGCTGTGTAATTAATTATTTTTTAGTTTATATTTAATATTTCACGTATATGTCTAAACATTAAATGTAATAGAGAATAAACTCTCGGGAGAAACTAAACAAGATGGAGGCGAGCACCGGACAGAGCCGGACCGCGGGTCATATTTCCAAGTCAAAGTCTTTTCACCGTGCTGATGGCGCAAGTAATCCTCGCAGGTTTTACGGTTTTACCGTGGCGCGAGGCTAGAGATCAACGTTAGCTTTGTTCTCTCCCGTTCCCGTGTCAGTGTGTGTGGGTGCTTTCCGTTGCAGCTTTTGATTCGTCATCGATGCCGCCGCCAACCCTTTCTGCCGGTGGCGTAAAAATAAATGCACGGCGCTGACGAGTCTGCCCCGCTGCGCCTGCGCGGACGAGGTCGGCCGGAGCCCGGCGTGCAGCCGAGCGGCGCGGGTGTGAAAAGACGCGCGCGCCCGTCGGGCCCCGACGCCGCGCACGCCGTCGTGCTCGGCGCTCACACGCTGACACGCACAAACTCATTAACAGCCGTAACCGAAAAATTCCTTTTTTTCCATTAACAGCCGCCATTAAAAGGCGAGATGAGCAGGCTGTTGCACGGAAGTCGTAATTAAAGTATTAATACTTGTAGTTACTATTCGGATGAGCGCGGGCCGCGGAGCTGGATCGGATCCAATTCCTCAGCCGAACCACCGCATGAAATTTGGTGAGTAGCTAAGCTGGCACGGCCGAAGCAGTTGGATGTGAATCATGGGGTAGCACTGGAGATCTCGCCGCACGGTGACGGTGCACGGGGACCTGTCGCAGCGTGACAACGAGAAGTCGAGAAGCCGCGGCCGGTACAGGTCGGCATCCGAGGTGGCCGAGTAAACGAAGGCTGTTGTCTGTTGTCCCATGGCGTTGGCGAGCCGGGGCGCGGTCGGTCTGATCGCTAGCGTCTGCGTGTGGGACCGGGCCCCGCTAGCAGACGGGAAGATTCCGCCTGGCTGGAGAGACGCCGTGTGCCCGTGCCGCGTTTTTTTTGTTGCGCTTGGAACAAACCAGGGCAGGTCGGTCGGCAGTGGGTTTAAAGAAGAATGTGTGTACGTGACGTTTAGTTGTTTTGACCTCTGCTAATAACTTAATTTTGTCCATGCACTTACGTTATTTTTTAGCTATATTTATACTGTTTTATTATTATATTTATATTGTTTTTTAATGTAATTTGTTGGATAGAGTGATATAATTTAGGGATAACATAACTTCTACAGATCTCAGATAAATATATGCTTAATTTTTCAAAAAAAAATTACAATTTTTTTTATGAATTATAAATACCAGAGAAATGTATTTTAAATTGTTTACAAATCTCAAAACAAAATTTTCCCAAATTACAGTGAGACCTACCTCCCCAACTTTATCTCTTCCCATCCCTTCCGTCACCTGCGCATTTCCCTTCCTTCCGTTACCCGCGCACGCAAACGGAGTTCAGAGAAGCGGCGGTGGTGGTTCGGCCTGGGGGCAGCCCTCCTCGTCGCCCTCCTCATAGCCGGCCGCCAGCCCCGCGCCGCGCCCGCTGGGGGCCGTGCGCCTGCCATGGCCAGGGCCACGAGCTCCGAGGCTGCGCGCGCCAGCTGGCTGGGCACACCTTGCCTGCTCGTCGTCCGCGCCCCCTGTTGGTCGTCCGCGCAAGATCCGATGGCCCAAAGATCGGTTGTTGAGAGAGACTAAATCAACCGGTTGAGATTTAGTAATTAATTCTGTTAAAGTAGCGTAGTGCTACTAGCAAAATATAGTGTATGACGCACAAAGTATCTAGACTAGATCACGACGTGTTTAAATCATGTGTGGGGTTGTTGTCCATTTTATTTATCCCTGCAATTTGCGTGTAGTACTCTCCTTGTGCTGTCGGAGTGGACTGTATCGATTCTTCGGTTGGATACGGAAGTGCGAACGGTTTGCGTGTACAGTAGTGTTTGAGTCAACAAGCGCTCTATTCGCTTGGGCTTGTTTGGCTGATAAGACAAGGCTGAAAATACTGTTGACTGATTTGGTGTGAGAAAAAAATACTATTTGTTAGCTAAAAAAATATGGCTTATAAGCCAAACAAGCTCAAGCGACCGGGGTGAAGAAATGCATGACAGAGGGCCGGTTCGTTGAGTGACAGATCTAATTCACATTCTTTTTCTACAGTGCAGTTCTTGATATATACCCTTCACTATCTTTGCACTTCAAAACAGAAAACAGCAGGCATTGTTTGGCTCCGGCCGGAAATTAAAAGAAGCAACCGCGCGCTATTGTATTCATCTTCTAGAGAAAAACAAAATATAAATAGATCATGAAGTGTCACTGGCGTGTCACAATGTGACGATGATGGCGTTACACTCGTCGAATGCTCCTCGTAACCGGCTGACTTGAATATGCCGCAATCGATTAGGTCAGGTTTCCAGATGGCGCTGATGTTTGGTGGGGCTTCGTTCGTTTATCCCGTATAGAAACTACTCCAGTAGACTAGACGCTACACGTGCATCGTACGTGTCCTCTGATGAAAGGGCCGCAAAATTACAAGTTTCAGCGGGACGTGGACGTGGTATTGCAATCTAAATCTATGCAACCTTAATTTAATTGATTATTAATTTTGGGTCGGAAATGACGAGTTCCCATCATATATTCATATATATTCAGCAAACCAACAAACGAATATCCCAGTGGTAGTTCATCAGATCTCATAACCAGCGACAGCCTGCTGAAAGCATGCAACGGAACGAAGCTGGAAATGGCGAGAGCAAAAAGAAAGATAACACAGCAGCAGAGTCGTGCCATGGCCCATGCGGTCCCTCAGAACATTTCAGGAAGCAAATAATGGATCTCGTAAGAACGCCGCGTCGTTTTGGCGTGACGATATGATTCGGGCGTGCGTCAGGCGACGCTGGCCGGAGTTGACGCCGGAAGCTCAGCGGCCTCCTCCGACGTCGGAGTTTCCGTCTCCTTGCCGTGATCAGCGTCTTCCTTGGCAACCTCCTCCTCCTTTTCCTTTGGTTCAGCTTCATCATGCTCTTTTTCTTCGACTGTCGTGGTCGTAGCTTCCTGCCACAGGAGGCAGTGTGAGACATGGCTCTCGCCGATATTTTCATGACAATATTTTTGTATTTTGAAATACATTTTGTTACTTTATTAGTCCTACAATAAAAACTAATATTTTAAGTTCAAAATTTGTCCTGGAATATAATTATATTCGGTTCCAAGCATGATTGAATATATGTGAGTGGATGAAAATATCCATATGCGACCAATAAATAAATACTCCCTTCATGTCCTTAAAGAAATTAATTTTGGAAATCGACACGGTCTCCACAAACAACTTTGACCGCTACTTTTTAATATAAAATATTTACTTACATCATTTTTTATAATTTCAAACCCAACCTAAAAAGATTTCTTTTAGTCAAAGTTTAAAATGTTTGACTTAAGACAACCTCAAAACGACTTCTTTTAGATCATGGAGGGAGTAACACACACATTACCATACATACATAGATCACGCGCGCATGGCTGGACAAGCTTAATGAAGTCATATCAGAACATTTATCCCTCTCCTTTATGTTTGGAAAACCTAAACGTAACTGTGTACCGGGATGGAGGAAATAGTTCTTTCATATTAGAACGTATATGTTGCTCCCTCAATCCTAAAATACAAGAATCCGAGTTTGTCTTAAATCAAGTTGTGTTAAGTTTGACTAAGTTCATAGAAAAGAATAATAATATTTAGGCCATCAAATTAGCATAATTGGTATATTATGAAATGTATTTTCATATTTTTACATCTTTAATGTGATAGATATTAGTACTCCTTTTAAAATTCGGTCAAAATTAGTATAGTTTGACTCAAACTTGGATCACTTATATTTCAGGTTGATGGAGGATATCTATATTAACAGTATTAAAGCAAGTCGTGGGTTCGCAAATGGAGCCTAGAAATTTTGAGATTAATCTAAAAAATAATATGCATCATAGGATTTTATAATGATCTAATGGTCTATACTGAACCAAAATTTTTATATCAAATATAAAAAAATCTAAAAATATCGGAAGAGAAGTATTCTGAAACATAAGTCATATGTATGAGAGAACTAGTGGAGGTCATAGTTGCACTTGGTGTGGTCACTGCAAGGTTTAGGTTTTTTTGGTGAGCAAATGAACAAGCCGGTGACTAACTAACTATGTCTGTTTGAATTCATCAAGCACATTAACAAATTCAGCCTCACAAAAATAAATAGCGGTACATATCCATCAAATCGTACATCTACAAGTTTACGATGAAATTATAATGCCAATAAAAATACCATAACAAGTCTAGCCACACTATTTGCGCAAGCCACCATGCTAGTTATTTTATACTAACATCAATCAAATCAAAAGGATAAAAAGTATTTAACGCCAATTAGCAACGAATCACGGCCCACGTACATGATTACTAAGACCATCACAGCACCTGACGACCTCCGTAAAATAGATACCATGGGCCAGTTCTTACAGAAAAGGCCGAAATGCAAGGGACCCAAGTTGCGGAAGCAGAGACATCTAGCCCAAACAAAATCTATCTTTTTTCCGTTCTTTTCTCAAAAAAATAAATATATAATACCCCAAATGCCTCTCAATTCTCAAACTTGTAATTTAAGAGCATCTCCACGAGACTCTCCATATCCTTCTTAAATGTTAAGAGTAGAGATTTTGATGAAAAACTACCCTCCAATAGCTTCTCTAGATGGTTATCCAAATATAACCATCTTCTGTACCGGATTTTTCGCTAGCCAAAAATAGAAGACGAGAATGACTCTCTAAAGTACGCATGAGATATAGAAGAACTGTTGTAGAATGTAAAGATATAAAAAGCGATTTTTATGCAAATGACTCTCCAAATGATGATTTAGAGATTAAGATTGTACCATTTATATTTATTCGACTAAATGATATTTGTGAGAGCAATTACGTTGCAGCAAACACTATTTATTCTTTAAGAATGCATGGATATATTGAAACAATAGCATATCTATAATTTTGATAGTTTATGGATGAAGCTATGTCTAAAATATAAAGTTTTCTTTTTAAATAGACAAAATTGAGTTGAAAATAAAAGTTAAATGCACTTTGATAGTTTATGGTTGAAAATGATCTCAAAGTGGAAAATTTGAGGACTGAAACGACCATCTTCATAGTTGTAGGATGAATTAAGTCTAAAATAGTTTGAGGACCCGTTTTAAAAGTTTAGGGATGAAATTGAGCCTCGAGTAACAGTGGAGGGACAAAATAGCTATTGTGCCCGATAACACAGGCGAAACAAACACCCCGTGGGGAAAGAAAAAAAATAAAAACCCATGTCTACTACTGCTGTGACTGATTGGTCTGCTCGTAGGATCTCGTCGCCGACTGGTATTGCTACGATCGGATTTGGATGCCGCAAACGAAGGACAAGCTATCAAGAGCACGTGACTTTCACGGAAGTTGGCCATGTCATACAAAAGCAATCCGACATACTGTATTTCAATTGGGATGGCGAACAGGGCCATTGTTTGAGTTATCGATAAAGCCGTGCGGGAGTTGAGATCATTTTTGCGCACCTCACTTTGTGGCGCCACAACGGCCTGGCTCGTCCCTTCCGGTTCCGGCGCCGCGACCTCCTCGTCTTTGCGCTCCCCCTCCGCGGCCGCCCCCGCCGCTGGCTGCGGCTCGATGGGCGGAGGTGGTGCGTCGTCTCCGTCGCTGGTCTTCGGCTTTGTCCCGCAGTTCCCCATCGCTTCCGCCCCTGCTCGCCTCTGCCACCGATGAGCCCAAGACAAGGAACAAGAGGTGAGAACGTTCGAAATGTTGCGGCGGAGGAGCTCAGAGAAGTACTATGTGAAATAGACGAAGGCGACCCCGTATAATAAGCAGCTGTGCTGATGCTGTGGTGCTCGATCGATCGATCAACACGAAATGGATGGCCGGTCAGTGCAGCTGGCCGAAGCTTTGGTATCAGCGATGAGTTTTTGGTTGTCTGTGTGATTGACATATGGCTGCCATCAAGATTACGACTCAGTGCAGCTGTTTAAGTTTAACATGTGTTGGTTTCAGGACATGCCAGGACAGGATGGTCCATCCTCGTTTTCTATTAGTGAAAAAGATAGATACTGAGGGCTCAGGCGCTCAACGATCGGTAGCTTAGTTTAACTGTGCAACATGGCAGATTAAGCTTCGGTGTTTGATGGGTTATAGTTTTGGTTGCAGTCCTTGGAAGATGATCAAGACAGCCTTACTCTTGCTGAAACTAGTTGGAACACGAGATTAGAAATGTTGTCTGTTTTGCTGTGGGCTAGAGTCACCACTGTGCCACTGTTTTAGAGTTCATCCTCTGCTTGGTTATTTCATTGCTGCACAGAGTGTTGTCTGCATTTACGAAGATCAGCACCAACCGTTTTGGTGGTGACTTTGCATCAGTAGCAGTGGCGAACCCGCGATCGCGATCGCTGGCCAGTGGTGCGTATAGCAAATGTGAGAAATTAGGCTTCGTTTTGCACACAAGAAAAACCCATGTTAAATTCATGTGCGGTTCTTGCCATCCAAATGGGCTTCTGTGAATCCGAGGTTCAATTCGCAGGGTAAACTATCACCACGGCATCGGCATCACAGTTCACACGTATGACAGCAGCCGAGGTAGTTGAAACCTCAAGCTTTGAACCGAGCATGCATGCATACGTCAACGTTTCATACTTTTGTACAACAAACTCCTCACATTTATTAGGCTGAGAGACGAACAAAATACAAATCTCGGCTACCTATTCAGTTTCGTCGTAAACAATTGTGGATTATTTATTGCTGGCTGATTTGATGTGAAAGAAAAATATTATTCTAACTTATAATTCACGATCGTATACGAGCAAGCGAACGTACTGATACATCAGCGTTTTTGGTCGAAGAAGTTGTCGCGAACGTATCGACGAAGCCTCTCGAGAGCATCTTGCGCATTCAGAGCGATGAGCTCGCCTGTCCTCCAGAAGAAGACGTAGGCGCACACGTAGAGACCCGCGAAGATTTGGTACGCCATGCTGCGCTCCCCTGGGGCTGTTTTGCGTTCTGCCGCGGCCTCCTCCTCCTCGCCTTGCTTCGCCGGCGCCTGCTGGGGCTCGCGCTCCGCTTCGTCGCGCGCCTTCGTCCTCGGCGCCAGGCACGAGCAGCGCCCCATCCCCCGCACGCTGCCGGGCGCAGGCAGCGGCGCCCACGAATGGCTGATGCGGGGGAGGAGCGGTCGGAGCCCGTAGGACGACGCTCTGTTCGGAACTGTAGCCTTCGCTGCGTGTGCGATGGGCTTCAGGGGGTTCAGGGCAAGGCCGGCCGGCCGCCGAGCGACGGGCCTCAGCTGCATGCCTGCATATCAATTCAGCGGAACGGAGTGGTGTGTGTGCGCGACGGAGGCGCGCGGAGCATGGCACAACCGCACAAGGTGTCCGCCCGGCGTCGGTCCTGACTTATCAGCGCGCTGACGTTTTATAGGCCGTGCTTGAAGGAAAGCGCGAAATCGGCGTCGGCGATCGCCCTGGCGAAGCATTGGTGTTTACGACGGGCAGTTTTGTTGGCATGGATGTAGAAGGGCATGTTTGGAATCCTTGCTGCGGCTCGTCTCGCCTCGTCGGGCAAGTCAAGCCGTTTGGTTGTCGCTTGCCTCGCCTGATTGCCCGGCAAGCTTGCTCGCTTGGGCAAGAAAATCCTTACCAGTGTAGGCGAACCAAATCAGCTCTCCTGCATGGGCAAGGTCGGCTCGCCCGCTCGTGAGTGGCCTCTGGCGCTGCCGAATCAGACTCCCCGACCACCGATTCGCCTCCACGGTCATCGAATCGAACTCGCCTATTACCAAATCAGCCTTCGCCGTCACCAAATAGGACTTCGATGCCACCGAAACGACCTCCGTAAGTGCCAAATCGACTTCCACCATCGCCGATTTGGACTCCACAGCCGCGGAATCGGCGCCCCCTATCCCGGAATCAGCCTCCCCCGCTGATGGTTGGACGTTCCTGGTGTTGAATTGACATCCAACGTCACTGATTTGGCCTCCGCTCAAGCTACAGTGCGAAACGCCTTGGAAGATAGTTTTGCCAGCAGACTGGGTGAGGTGAGGTGAGCGAGCTAGGTGAGGTAAGCGCAGCAAAGGTACCAAGCACGCCCCAAAATACCAATATACCATGAGTCCATGAACTGGTCGTTGGCGTGTGAATGTTTGGAGTTATTCCTAGATTATGTATGCTCGCGTAGTTTTTGGCCAAGGTCACGACTCACTTTATGCTAACTTTTAACATATAGCTCATAACATGAATAGCCTCACATAACACTCTCACATGATCTTAAGATGTGTGTATGAGCTTAGCTCTTAATCAAGAGCTAGCTTTCTATCTATTCTATTAAAATATGAAATAATTTTTTTCGAGCTAGCTTATAAGTCACCATTGCGGGTGCCTTTAGTGTTTTGGGCAGGAGCTTCCGTTGGTGGCAGATCATCCTTCACCATGGTAACTTCCTCTAGGGTAGGATGTATGTAGAATAAAAATTGAAAAAAGTTGACTTCTTCGAAAACTTTAGGCATTGAAGACATGTTCCTTTTAAGAATTTTATTTCGGTATCTTTTCTATTGGATGCATTTACTTGTAAGCACATTTCTCATATAATTATCTCTACTCTACTACTAAATCGACGATACTGGAACCATCAACAACACTTGAGCTTGCCCTAGCCTTCCCGCGTACGGATTTCAAAACACCTCCCCACCTTGGCACCTTCTATCCGAAACCGAAAACCAGCTCCCCCACCGCCACATTGCCACTTTCCTTGCCATATCCACCATCCAAGCAAGATTGAAGGATGCAGTATTTTCAGCCTGGGTCGGCTTCTCTTCTCAAAGGGTGTGGTAGCACGACTCCTCTCGCGCGTGCCGCCGTCGCCACTCCTGAAATGCGGTGCCTTAGGTATCAGCAGCCATTGAGTCTAACGTCGTTTCCTGATTGGTTTCTTTTTCTGACATGTCATGTCCTTTTTGTAGGCTTTTCTAGTTTAGGTCCCCACCCTATCAACTATACTTTTGCCTCGCTTATCAAATCTGCCTGACTTTTTTGCCTGGAATGTCTGAAAGTCCTAGTTTGATTTTGGATAATTGATAAAACCCTAGGACTAACCTATGATCTAAGTATGTGAATTAGATAAGGTAGTCCAATCCAAGTGTTGGAGCTCGATGATGGTCATGAAGAAGGTGATGGCCACAAATAAGATGATCAAGTGCTCCAACTTGAAAAAGAAGAAAGACAAAAACAAAAACCAAGGAGATCAATGTAAAGGTATAAGATACATTTTTGTTTTGGCACTTAACACGCCATAGAGGGTGTAAGTACGTTTAGGGTCGATAGCCGTACTATAAAGAGGAAAAATCTTTGGCTAAGCGGTTATCGAGTGCCACTAGGTGACATGATTCTTGCATATGCATTTAGGAACCTAGTGTGTCAACTTTGACCCTTGTAAAATATTTTGAAAAATGCTAACACACGTGCACACAAGTTCTACACCTTGTGATTAGCAAATTGGAAGCAAGGGGCGAAGTGGTTGTGGTCTTAGAAAAAGAAAAGGAGGAGAAGGCACGCGACCGGACTCTGGCGTCGGGGTGACCGGACTCACCCTGGGCGCGTCCAGTCAATTTTAGCCGTGGAGGTGCTGTGTTGGCCGAGGTCAAGGAAAAGCGATCGGACGCTGGCCTCGGACGCGTGCGGTGCGTCCGGTCATGTGGTGCAGTGAAGGCGTGGCGCGGCTTGGCGATCGGACGCTGGCGGCAGCGTGCGACCGGACGCGTAGGGGCTGCGTCAGGTCATGGCTGACGTACGTTGGCGTCAGCCTTGCGGGGGCGCGCAGCAGAGCGAAAGTGCTGACCAGACTCAGGGGCATGTCCGGTCACTTGTGACTTGATGCGTCCGGTCATTTAAAACCGACTCTGGAACCTTTATGTTCGTGATCTGACGCTCGGTGGTTCAGGGTCCGGTCGTTCTAGCGTTGAGTCCGGTCGTTACTTAACGTTTCGCGCGACTGAGAGATGACCGTTGAGAGTGAACGTGTAGAATTTAAAGGCGTGACACATGGACGGACAGGGCCGATCGGACGTAGCCAGCCAGACGCCGGGGTGCATTCGGTCAGGTGAGTCCGGTCGCACCTACACAGGACTAACGACTCTATTTCGTGAGGCCGTCTATAAATAATGTTTGGCCGACTTAGGGCTCACTCTCTTGGCACTTTGGCATTTTTGACATCCTTGTGAGCCTAACCAAACATCGTCCACTCATCTCCATCATTGATTCATCATCATAGTGAGATTGGGAGTGATTCCAAATGCATTTGCTTGAGTGATTGCATCTAGTGGCACATGGGGATCGTTGTGGCTGAGGATTTCTTGTTTCTCTTGGTGGCTGCTGCCACCTAGATGGCTTGGAGCAGCGGAGGAGTATCAGCACAAGTTGGTGATTGTTCGTGGGCGTCTCCTGGTGATTGTGAGGGGTCTTATGTCTTTCCCGGCAGAGCGCCAAAGGCAACTCTAGTAAATTGCTCGTGTCATTGAGCTACGTCACTTGTGAGTAGGTTCTTACGGCGTCATTTGTTGGCTAGGTGTGTGATACCTATTAGCCGCGGAACCACCAAATGTTGGTCGACACAACGGAGACTAGCGTGCCGGCAAGCACATGAACCTCGGGAGAAAAATCTTGTGTCCCTTGTGTGATTGGAATTCTCCCGATGATTGGATTGTCTTCATATTGTGGTTGGTTCATTTTTTGACACGGCAATATAATCACCCTACTCACTCCCTTATGTTTGTTGCGAACTAGTTGCCAAGCTCTTTAGTGTAGTTAGTCTTTGAGACATTGTTAGTTTAGTTAGTGTGGCTCTTTAGTTAGTCTTTGAGAGCACAATAGCTTAGTGAGTAGTGACTTAGCTCTTGTGTCTACCTAGTGTTCATAGCAGCTAGAATTATTGGGATAGGTGGCTTGCAACTCTTATAGAGCTAGAGCAAAATTGTATTACGCCATTTGTTATACTAATCAATTGCTCTAGTGCTTTGTAGAGTTTTAAATAGGTTATTCACCCCCCTCTAGCCATATGAGGACCTTTCAAGATTGGAAAGGACTTGTTTGTGTTGCAAATCTATGTTGATGACATTATCTTTGGATCAACCAATCAAGATTTTTGTGAGAAGTTTGGAAAGATGATGGCAAGTGAGTTTGAGATGTCTATGATTGGAGAGCTCAGTTCTTCCTTGGTCTTCAAATCAAGCAAATGAAGAATGGCACATTTGTAAGTCAAGGCAAGTACATCAAAGACATGTTCAAGAAGTTTGGCATGGATGAGAGCAAAGCTATTAGTACACCAATGGGGACTAATGAAAGCTTGGATAGTGATGCTGGTGGCAACATGGTGGATCAAAAGATGTATCGGTCTATGATTGGAAGCCTACTCTATGTAACCGCATCAAGACCGGATGTGATGTTTAGTGTATGCATGTGTGCTAGATTTCAAGCCTCATCAAGAGAAAGTCATTTGAAGGCAACAAAGAGAATATTGAGATACTTGAAACATACACAAAATGTTGGATTGTGGTATCCCAAAGGAGCTAGATTTGAGTTGATTGGATATTCAGACTCTGATTATGCAGGATGCAAGGTTGAGAGAAAGAGCACATCGGGCACATATCAACTATTGGAAAAAACACTTGTGTCTTGGTCATCAAAGAAGCAAAATAGTGTAGCACTTTCAACCACCGAAGAGAAGTACATTTCGGCCGATAGTTGTTGTGCTCAATTACTTTGGATGAAGGCTACTTTGAATGACTTTGGAATCAAATTCAAACAAGTGCCATTGCTATGTGACAATGAGAGTGCCGTGAAGCTCACTAACAACCCAGTTCAATATTCAAGAACAAAGCACATAGATGTCCGCCATCATTTCATAAGATATCACCAACGAAAGGGGATATTTGTATTGAGAGTGTGGGCACCAAAGATCAACTTGCCGATATTTTCACCAAGCCACTTGATGAGAAGATGTTTTACAAGCTAAGGAATAAATTGAACATACTTGACTTCTCAAATATGTGTTGATGCACCCCCATTATATGACATGCCTCTCCTTCAAGCAAAGCAAGGTAAATTGATTGACATGTTATTCATCTTTTGCTAAGGACTTGTTTAGTGCATCTAGTCATTCCTCACATGTCTTAGGCTCATTCATGACAAATCAAATGAATTTGATGCTGGTATGGTACCACTATTGCTTGTATGCTTAAAATGATCTAGTGATAACATATGACATGTTTGTGGGCTTATGAACCTAGTGTTTAATCTAGAAAATGTGCTATAAGTGTTTAACTCAACATGGTCAAGATAACCCTTGAAATGAGATGTGAAGAAACTTGTCCCTAGATCAAACTGAGTTAAATATCATTTACAAGCGATCTAGATTGAACCAAATATGGGAAAATGATCCTCACTTTACATGGTTTCACCCCAACCTATCTAAAATTTAAGCTCACCTTTTGTGGTATTTGATGACAAAGGGGAAGAAGTAATTCACAAAGATAGTAAGATAGGAGGAGCAAACAAATGAAATGTTACTGTAAGGGGATCAATTAAAATTTGAACCACACAAGTAGGAGGAGCAAGCTCATAAACTTGTTTGATGCATTTGAATGTGCATTACATATGTTTGCTTGCATAGCACAAGCTTTTAAATTCTTTATCCATGCTTGTGTGGTGTATGCTAGTTGTAGGATTGATTGATGAAATGCAAAACTAGCATGCATAGGATGATAGTTAGAGGTGCCTTGCTCACTTTTCAAGTGGTACTAGAGCCTTGCTTATAATGTTGATCTCACGAGGTATCTAGTGTTTATGTTTTGCAAGAGCTATCTAACTAACCATGGTGCTAAGGATGGTATTATTAGCAACTCCAATTGGTATCGCGCTTCAAAGGTCCATTCTTTACACCTTAGCATCATTTGGTAGCCATTACTTCCTCACACTTCCTAATCCATACATATGTGCAAGCTTTCAAATCCAAACTCTTAGCACATATGTAGGAGGAGCTAATGCTACCAATTTGGGTTTATGAAACTTGTCCACATTCTTTACACATGGTAAAGTGCTTGGGCAAGTAACATGAATCCAAAAAGCTTTTATTAAATATCTTTATGAAGAGTTGTCATCAATTACTAAAAAGGGAAGATTAAAAGTCCTAATTTGGTTTTAGATAATTGGTGAAACCCTAGGATTAACCTTTGATATAAGTGTGTGAATTAGATGAGGTAGTCCAATCCAAGTGTTGGAGCTCGATGATGGTTATGAAGAAGGTGATGGCCACAAATGAGATGATCAAATGCTCCAACTTGAAAAAGAAGAAAGAGAAAAACAAAAACCAAGGAGATCAATGCAAATGTATAAGATAATTCTTTGTTTTGACACTTAAGACACTATAGAGGGTGTAAGTGCGTTCAGGATAGATAGCCGTACTATAAAGAGAGAAAATCTTTGGCTAAGCTGTTATCGAGTGCCACTAGGTGACATAATTCTTGCATATGCATTTAGGAACCTAGTGTGCTAACTTTGATCCTTGTAAAATGCTTTAAAAATGCTAACACACGTGCGCACAAGTTCTACACCTTGTGGTTAGCAAATTGGAAGCAAGAGCGAAGTGGTTGTGGTCTTAGAAAAAAAAGGAGGAGAAGGCACGCGACCGGACTCTAGTGCCGGGGTGATCGAACTCACCCCGGGCGCGTCCGGTCAATTTTAGCTGTGGAGGCACTGCGTTGGCCGTGGGCGAGGAAAAGCGATCGGACGCTGGCCTCGGACGTGCGTGGTGCATTCGGTCATGTGGTGCAGTGAAGGCATGGCGCGGCTTGGAGATCGGACGCTGGCGGCAGCGCGCGACCATACGCGCAGGGGCAGTGTGAGGTCGAGGCTGACGTACGCTGGCGTCAGCCTTGCGGGCGCACATAGCAGAGCGAAGTGCTGACCGGACAAAGGGGCGTGTTCGGTCACTTGTGACCTGATGCATCCGGTCATTAAAAACTGGCTCTGGAACCTTTATGTTCGTGATCTAACACTCGGTGGTTCAGGGTCCAGTCGTTCCAGCGTTGAGTCCGGTCATTACTTAATGTTTCGCGTGGCTGAGAGATGACCGTTGAGATCGAATGCGTAGAATTCAAAGGCGTGACACGTGGACGGCCAGGGCCGATCGGACGTAGCCGAACGGACACTGGGGTGCGTTCGGTCAGGTGAGTCCGGTCGCGCCTGCGTAGGACCAACGACTCTATTTCGTAAGGCTATCTATAAATAGTGTTTGGTCGACTTGGGGCTCACCATCTTGGCACTTTGATATTCTTGACATCCTTGTGAGCTTAAGCAAACACCTTCCGTTCATCTCCATCATTGATTCATCATCGTAGTGAGATTGGGAGCGATTACAAGTGCATTTGCTTGAGTTGCTTGAGTGATTGTGTCTAGTGGCACCTATATGGCTTGGAGCAGCGGAAGAGCATTAGTACGAGTTGGTGATTATTCGTGGCCGTCTCCTGGTGATTGTGAGGGGTCTTATGCCTTCACCGGTGGAGCGCCAAAGACAACTATAGTAAATTGCTCGTGTCATTGAGCTACCTCACTTGTGGCTTGTGGGTAAGTTCTTACGGCGCCATTTGTTGGCTAGGTGTGTGATACCTATTAGCCGTCGAACCACCAAGTGTTGGTCAACGCAATGGAGATTAGTGTGCCGGCAAGCACGTGAACTTCGAGAGAAAAATCTTATGTCCTTTGTGTGATTGGAATTCTCCCGGTGATTGGATTGTCTTCGTATTGTGATTGGTTCATTCCTCAACACGGTAGTATAATCATTCTACTCACTCTTGTATTTCTTGCAAACTAGTTGCCAAGCTATTTAGTATAGTTAGTCTTTGAGAGCGTGTTAGTTTGATTAGTGTTGCTCTGTAGTTAGTCTTTGAGAACACACTAGCTTTGTGAGTAGTGATTTAGCTATTGTGTGTACCTAGTGTTCATAGCAATTAGAATTATTAGAATATGTGGCTTACAACTCTGATAAAGCTAGAGCAAAATTGTATTACACCATTTATTTTACTAATTAATTGCTTTAGTACTTTATAAAATTTTAAATAGGCTATTTACCTAACCTTTCAACCTCTAAAAGTTGCCTCGGGCCTGGTCATATAGGTAGCCGGACTTTACCCTTCTTTTCTGAATTATGTCTCTATTTCATTTGAAGTCCACCGAATCCTGCAACTTCATTTCAGTACCTCGAACCAGAAGCATGTGTTCAGGTTTTCGATTTTCTTGTAACCTCACTTTCCGATGTATTCCTCTCTTTTCAGATCTGATTTTCGCGCATTAAGAAATCCCTTGCCTGCTCTTTTTTACTTTTCAGAAATCCCTTGCCTGCTCTTTTATATTCTTCAGTAATCCATTTCGTGTTCTTTTATATTGACCAGATCCTTTGTTTTATAATTTTCTTTACCACTGATTAGTTGTATTTCCTTCAACTAATCTTCATCTGGTTTGTCTACAGGTTTCGCTTGGATTCATTAAGCCGTCAAACTTAACCTGCTATTTTTCATTGTTGGCTTTAGTACCTGTTCTTGTTGCTTCACTTCAGGTAGATTTATTCCTTTCATCCATTTTCAATCATACTGTCAGTAATCTTCGTAGGTAACCATGTATCCTTTAGTTCACATTAGTACTTACTAGTACGCACATCCCTTATTTTTTTTATTAAGAGAAGCCATGTTTTCCCCTCATTGTCGTGTTAATCCTTTTGTCAGCTAGCTTAGACATGTCCCCTTTCTAAGAAATTGTATTCAAATCAGGTTTATACAATTTTTTATTAAATGGACCACCGTTAGAACTTAGAAGTACATATCTGTTCCATTAATAGGCAATGAATGTGAACTTATTGATTAGAGAAGTCTTTTTTTAGTATGTTTAATGGAATTAGATTTATTCCTATTTCACGGCATGTTTTTCTGTTTTGACTAAATGTTTGTTCTAACGCACAGTTTATTTTTTTTTGTTTTTGATCCACTTATCCAATTTATTGTCAAAGATCAGTTAATGTTTTTCCTCTCATAGTAACGCAAATTTTATTTTAACATTATTTTTTTGCACGTGATAGCATGTTGGAGATTTTTTCTTATATTAACTCACAGCGTCTTAGTAGTACTTATCATTTTGTTAGTAATGCATGTTATGGTTATTTTTGTTACTATTTGGTCTTGTTTTGTATGACACCAGACCATCTCACAGTTCTTAGCACTCACTCTACCGTTCCTTTTTTTTTTCTTAAGTCCACTAACATTTATGTTATCTTGTTTTTTTAGTCTATGCATTCTTGATTTCATCTTCTAGCTTTAACAACAGCCCTTGTCTTTTTATATTATTCTACTCTATGTATTGTCTTTTTTCTTTTTACAATTTTTCCGTTGCTCATATTTAACATACCTACTTGTTGTCTAATCTTTCAGCATATTCATTGCTCGGTTGTATTTTTGTTGTGGTAGCTGAAATGAAGCTGCGTATCATCCTGTTTAGGCACCTGGAGAAGCTAATTGAAGTTCTTGGAGGCCCTGCACCTGAATTTGTTTTGAAAGAGTCCACTCCTGGGAAGACGAACTTCGTCCTCTCTTTCCATGTGACCAAGATCCCTCGCTGTATCTGTTCTTCACCAGGATCAGCATTTATTCTCTGGTGATGATCCTCACATTTCATCACTTGCTGAACACAAAGCACTAATGTCAGTGAAGAACTTCCTTGAGAATTTTTCTGTCCAAATTCATGACCTTAGCTTCCCAAAGTTGAAGAGAAAATTCCTTATTTGACACCGAAAAAACTTTTTGTTCCCAATTTTGCACCCAAAGTTAAAATCTTCCTTATCTGACCTCACTTGATAGCCCTGCAATGGACACAAGGAGCAAAATGGTTCAACCTGCAATGAGCACAAAGAGTAAAACAAGACTGAGTTTGTGAATCTGAGAAGCTGAAATGCCATGTCTTTTGGTTTGGAATTGAACCTGTTGGACTCAATGTTTATGTGAAGAGAACCTGTATGTCTGTGCATGTGAACCTTATATTTATGTGGATGTGAACATGGATGGGTGTTTTTGAACCTGGATGTTAGTGTATATGCTGGAGGTTGTTGATCTCATGTTATTGTGGATGTTCTTTCAAGTTTGTTTGCCTTATTATCATGGTGCAAATAATTGCTGCAAAAATAAATCTGTACAGTCCGTGCAAATAAATGGTGCAAAAATTATCCAAAAAAAGAAGCACAAATGGCCGAAAAAGTGGTGAGAAAATATTCTCAAAGAAAAAACACAACAATTTTGTACTCCAGGAACGACGGCCATGTTAAATTGAAAAAAAATTGGCGCCAAAACGCCTCTGTACCAGCCAACAATAGCTCTGTACAGAGAAGGCGCTCCAGACTAAAAACTAAAAGAGGGGCAAAATCGTCTTTTGGCGCCTCAGTTAACAACGTTACATGCCTATTCCAACGGTAGTATCATTTTAGGAATGAAAATTTATAGTGAGGTCAGATAAGGAAGATAACTTTGGGTTTGGGTGCTAAATTAGGAGCAAGAAGTTTTTTCGTTGTCAAATAAGGAATTTTCTCAAAGTTGAACACATTTGAATTGAAGATTGCTGATGTAGTCTCTAGCATAAAGGCTTTCACCAATCGTTTTCGCTCTTTTATGAGGGAGTATCAGTCATTCAGGATTAGGTGGTGTTTGGTTGCCCCTCCTAAATTTTAGTCGTTGTCCTATCGAATGTTTGGACATATGTATAGAGTATTAAATATAGACTAATTACAAAACTAATTACATAGTTTGCGACTAATTTACGAGATGAATCTTTTAAGCCTAATTATTCCATGATTTGACAATGTTGTGCTACAGTACATGTGCTAACGATGGATTAATTAGGCTTAAAAAATTCGTCTCGTGGAGTACTGACGGATTATGTAATTTGTTTTTTTATTAGGATCTGAACACCCCATGCAACATGCTCCCTACACACCTTCTAAATTTTAGTCACTGAAGCTGAACACCACCTTAGTTCTTCCCACGGTGGGGTTTAGATGCGGCATGAACCCTCCACAATTGTTTGGATGTGACGACCTTAACATGTATCCGGCACCCATGTTCGGCAGAAAACATTGTGCATATGGCGCACCGCTGTCCGCTGCTGCATTGCTGCTCCACTTGGTCGATAATTTGAAGAACCGCTTCCATAGATCTGTAACTGAGGTGCTGGTGGAAACAAGCTCGGCCGGGAGCTCAATGCGCCCCTTTCGCTCCAAACCAATACTGCCGTGTTACTGCTAATCGGAGCTTGTAGCTGTGGCTGATTACAGTAGGGATCTGAAATTGGGTGGAAAAGCGGATTGGAATCAATACCACCAGTATTAGATGGAACGGTGATTTGCGGAGGCATCGGTATGAAACGAAGAACAGGCATTGGGGATTTAGGGTTCTCTTTCATGTCTATAGTCGAAATGAAACATTCGAAATAGTTTGTAGCGGGCTTCGAGTCCAATTATTTAGTGTAGGAGTATGTAGCGTGTCCGTGCGTTCCTACGGAATAACTAACAATTTATATTAAAAACACACAGATCGCACGATAATATAACAATACTGTTAAATTAAATATCAACGTTAAAGTGACATTTAATCCAAAAAGTAAAGTTTATGAATTTAACACGGTCACGGAGTGCGCGGCGTCGCAGGCTCACAAACTTTAGAGCTTTCAGAGATTGGGTCGAATCCAACCTAGAGCCTCGGAACCCTGCATCTTTTCCTGGACGGGCTTCAGTTCGGATGCGCCGGTAGCAATATCAACGATCTCTAGTCGATGGACCAAGTCGTATGGATCCCCATATAATGACTTAGACATGTAGATTTTATTCTCCTTGTACTTGGATGCACTTGTTCTACTGAAGCTTTCATTGAAATATTTAGACACGAACAATGTCTGATCACCGATGTCCCTCACCCTGGACCACTCCGACGTACGGTCGTGGAGGTTGCACTTGTAGATCGCGCTGCTGTAGGTGAAGCTCTGTGTCTCGTGGAACGTGCTCACCATGGCACCCACAATGTGCAGCTCACCGTTTGATTCCAAGTAGCTACGGTGGCAGAGCCCCGCAGGTGGCGACAGTGATGGCAGCAGTGTCGCGGTTGGAGTAGCGCCGCCAGCGTTGCTGCTGCAGACGGAGATTTCTCCAGTGCAGTCGATCGCCAAGAACTTGTCTTGGTAGTGGACGATGGACCCCACGGAGAACTCCAGTTTGGTGTCAAGCAACGTCCATGCGCTGTTGACTCTAACCCGGCAGAACACGACCTCCGTGGAGCACCCAAGCAATGAATAAATGAATGCACATAGTACCATTAACATAATCAACAAAACGAATCAAGCTAAATTGAAAAAAAAGAAACAAAATTATGACTTAAAGACTATATGCACGTCACTCACGGTCACCTAGATTGGGAACACCTGATGCCTTCATCTCAAGCTACATCTTTTCCTGTTTCCATGCGAAACTAAAACAATCAATATTTTTTTCATCCCCGCCTGCATGCAAATAAAAAAGAGAGAGATGTTATGTACCTAGCCAAATTATGTGTCTTGTGCAAAGATGGTGAGTAGGACTCTAACAAAGAAAACACTTTGTAGCTTGGTGTTGAGGATCTGTCGACCACAGTGGTTTATCAAGTACGGTATTTGTTAAACTAAACATCAGCTCAACTATTCAAGTGAACATGAGAACAAGATCTTTTTTTATTTCTTTTGAGCAAACCTATGATAGACAAATGTACACTCATTAACTAAAAAAATAATAACATATGATAGACAAATGTACACTTATTAACTGAATAAATAATCAGACAAAGGCATAATCAGTGCCAAAAAGCAAAGTTCATTTCATGAGAGCAGGAGCAAGTCTAGACAGACAACCACATACATCTAAATTAGTACGATGTCTATTGGATATACATACGTTTGTTAGTTTCTTGTGGAGCAATTTTTGCATAAATGTATAGCCATGAATCTGGCTAAAGCTTGAGAAGATAGTGATTGCAGTACATAAACCGGATGACCAACCTTGATAAGCGTTTCAAAAAATGCGGGATATACAGTGTGCCCGTGTATTGTTACGGGACAACTAAATTTTTATATTAAAAATACACAGACCGCACAATAAGATAACAATACTGTGAAATTAAATACACACATTAAAATGACATCAATCTAAAAAGCAAAGTT
Source organism: Miscanthus lutarioriparius (assembly GCA_904845875.1). NCBI lineage: Eukaryota > Viridiplantae > Streptophyta > Magnoliopsida > Poales > Poaceae > Miscanthus > Miscanthus lutarioriparius. Next base: position 24,523,499 of record CAJGYO010000016.1, on the reverse strand, counting down.
CATAAAATTAACACGGTCACGAAGAGCACGGCGTAGCAAGCTCACCGGCTCTACTATATAGATCTTTTCAAATTTTTGTTGACTCAGATAATTAACAAATAAGCAATGCCCCGCCACATTTTTGTTGACTATTCACTGTGTTTTTTTTAAGAAAACATATGATGGAGAGACATTATTGGTTTTTAACTTTTTTTACATCATCACTAATCTAATTGAAGAGAGGGGACCATAATTTGTTTTAAGAAAGCAATGTCTATGAATTGTCACATTCTCAGAAAACTGAACTGGCTGTCATCTTCCTATTTTTGCCAGTAAAATTATCTGAGCTTTATATGTATAACCTGAAAACTAAACTGCTTGTCATCTTTCTATTTTTGCCAGTAAAATTATCTGAGCTTCATATTTATAACCTGGACTCAACATGGTCATGCCAAGACATAAAAAATTACCTTAGTTACAATATCATTATATTAAGCTCAATAACATGGCAGCTGATTGTGCTCTGCATCAAGCATCAGTGTATCAATGCCAACCATTGACTCATCCTCTAGAGTTTACAAATATAAGCCATGTCAATAAATTACAACAATTCAGGGCAAGTTTAGTGAGAAATCCCTCTTTTTCAAGGTTTAACTTCAGAGAGAAATCATCATTCTTTTTTCTTGCCTACCTACGTCAGATTGTTCAAAAATAAACAAAGATCAATCCACATATATTTTGTAGTGCAGAGATAACTTTGTGACCTGGCTTGGTGTTGCTGTTACGGGAACACCAATTCAGCAAGCGAGGTCTAGAGGTGCAAAGGCCTGATGCCAAACATCTAAATACCATCCAATGTAATAAAAAATTAGCAAGCCAAAAATTCAGTGGCCATAAAAAAAGTTGACAAGAGAAAAGTATCTAATATATTTTACCAGTAAAATATCTAACATTGGTACACCAAGCTCATGAATTGAGACTATCAGTAAATAAATAAGGGTCAAGCTACTTGAAACGAGATTGGTACAGACAAAGGGCTAACTATGCTTAAAAAACAATGGCATCCAATGTGTAGGCACACAATATCAAAAAATAGATGATTAACTATATAACAAGAACGTCTGCAGCATCATGAACTATGGTTGTGTAACATCATGAACGGCGAGCGATGGAGGACGGGCGACGTCAATCGGTCTACATATGCGAAGATGACGGCTCGGGTGCATGGCGCAGGCGAACGGCGAGGACTACGGCGCGGACGTCGTGGAGGCGGCGGTGTTTCCAGGTGCACGATGCGGGCGAACGGCGAGGACGACGGCGCGACGTCGTGGATGCGGCAGTGTACGTGGCGCACGGGGAGAATGACGGCGCGGGCGCACAGACCAGACGATGGAGCAGGTCGTGGAGGGGAGATCGCACGGGGAAGGGAGATCGTACGGGGAGGTGATCTTGCGGCGACCTTGCGGCGATCGATGATATAGCCACAGGTGCATCCACTGGTAGACAGACGGTGGATGATCCATTGCTGTTGCTTCTCCACTACACGACGAGGAAGAAGTAGGGGTGGCTCGATCGTGCAGGGGCTTGAGGAATGGGGCGCGCGACGATCGTCTCCGTGCAACGACCAGTGACGCGCTTGAGTCCTACCAAGAAGACGCGTTCGATCGTGCAGCGATGAGCGACGATGGTCTTCCGTGTTTGTAGCGTATGCAAATCAGGGTCAAGAATTTCATATTTGTGGCACGAGGGCGGTATGATCGAGCGTGAGACGTGGGTGATCGCTTTTCTTATTTGAGGCAATTAGGGTCAATACTTTTCGTGTTTGTAGCGCATGCAAATCAGGGTCAAGACTTTCCGTATTTGTAGCGCATGCAAATCAGGGTGAAGACTTTCCTTGTTTTCTTCGCACCAAAGGACGCAGCATGCAGGAGATGTCGTGGGATCGCAGGCGTGGGCAGACGGACGAACCAAAATAAATGTTGCATAAAAAAATATCCACACTTTGTTCTTTTTAGTTGTAGGAGAAAGCACGAAGTTACGAGGCATGAAGTTACGAGGCATGAATATAAGCAGCTCAGGCACTAGCACGAGGCGAGGCCGCAGTTGACCGTAATGGGACCCGCGCGCGGTACTAATAAACAAATAAATAAAAACATTCATGCAGTCGTGGTCCTGGTACGGATCTTTTAGAAAACTCTGGCCGTTCATATAGGCTTCACGGCCGCTGATAATTATGGTTTTTTCACTCTCGCACAGCTAATGCCTCGCCGTCCATGGGCACGGTGCCGAGCTGCTCCCCCTCCTACGAGTTGGCTCGGCGCAGACGGCGCTCTGTCGCGCAGGAGGACGGCGCATCGCGCACCCGCGCACGAACGTCCCACTCCTCGTGGGTGAGAAGCCAAATCCCAACGCCCTCCAGGCCCAAGGTGCACACGTCATTTCTGGGATCTAGGAGGAATTGAATACAGGTTTCTTAATATTTCTATGCTGCCATATGAAAGTTATAACCAGTAAATAGATGTAGGATGACGAAACATGCTATTAGATGAAAGTTTCCCTTATTGCTTCTTGCTAATAATGTACGAACAATCATGGTTTGAAGTTTGGGACACTACAGCAGAGGATTTGTACCTTCAAATTGAGTTCATGAGATTTCCTCTTTGGCCGGCCTGTATTATTTTCTCTGCCTTCAAAATACTACTCTATTTAGTGAGACTGTGCAGACATTAGATCCTTCAGTTTCATGATTAAATGTTCGTACATTTTAGTCAGCCTGCATGCAATTGTGCATATGTAGTGGCCAGGCTGACTCATATGAGTTTTGGATTTTAGTATGCCAATGTGATGTGATGGCTATAAAATCTGGGTGTTGTATAGAGCTCAAAAGAACCTATAAAACATAGAAACGTAGAGATGGGGGCAATTGCTCATTCAATAGCTAATTTTAGGCTGAGACTCAGGAAGCACAGGCATCTGGTACTATAGCATAACTTTTTTCTGCATTTTTGCAATTGGTACTGATGAGAAATCAACTTAACAGAGTCGAGATGGGAATATCATAGGCCGCGAGGATATCATAGTACTGATAAGAAAGCACAGGAGTACTGATAAGAAAGCACAGGAGTGGTGCCCGGAGGAGAGGGAGGTGGTCCGAGATGCTGCCGGGACGCCGTAGAGGAGAGTGGAGGTGGACTGCCGCCGTACACCATTGAGGAGATTGGTGTCCGAGAGCACCGTCAATCCACGATCAAAGCCCTTGCTTGCTTCATCCTTTTTGAGGTAAGACATTACTCTTGAGCTCTTTTTTTTTGACAACACTACTCTCGAGCTTTACTTGCTTCATCCTGTGTACAACATTTTGCCTCCGTTTGTGCATTGCTATGGTTGGCAAAAAAAATTCATGCATTGCTATGGTTCCCGTAATAATTGGTTCACATGTACCAAGCAAAACAACAGTTGGCACTATTAGGATTGATCTCATCCGACTTGATCCAACGATCGAGTCGGACCCCTTGACCGCGTCTTGATCGGGGGCGCTCAACTGACTCCTGGTCGGAGGGCTCCTGTCACACAACGCCATAAAAGAGAAATGAAGGGAAGAGGGGGGGCGACCGGGACGGACTCCGGCGGCCCATCCCGCAGACGCCACGGGCCAAGTGCCCGGAATCTCGGCGCAGCGACGAAAACGCGGATGGGGCGAATGAGGTTAGGGTTTGGACAGGCGCCGGTGGAGGCGGGGTTTTGTTTCCCCGATCTACGCGCGCAGCCATCGGATGAGATCCGACGGTCACCGCTCAGTCGACCGAAAACGGCCCAGGCGGTTAGCAAGTTTGTTGGCCCAGGCCTAGGTTGCGGCCTGGTGAAAGGTCATAATGACTAGAGGGGGGGTGAATAGCCTATAAAAATTTCTATAACAACACTTAGCAAACCGGTTAGACAAATATGAGGCGAAGCGAGTGTTACGCTAGCCTACTAAAAATATAAGCTACTTACCACAATTCTAGTTTATATAGTCTCTATCCACACAATGGCTATGTCAATACACTAAGTTAGTGTGCTCTCAAAGACTAACTAAAGAGTCACACTAACCAAACTAACAAGCTCTCACGACTAGCTATACTAAAGAACTTGACAACTAGTTTGCGGTAATGTAAAGAGAAAGAGCAAGATGGTTATACCGTTGAGTCGAGGAATGAACCAATCAATCACAAGAATGAATACCAATCACCTCGGAATCAAATGATGAACACAATGATTTTTTACCGAGGTTCACTTGCTTGCCGGCAAGCTACTCCTCGTTGTGGCGATTCACTCATTTGGAGGTTCACGCGCTAATTGGCATCACACGTCAAACCCTTAATAGGGTGCCACACATCCAACACAAGATGAGGATCACACAAGCCATGAGCAATTCACTAGAGTACCTTTTGGCTCTTCGCTGGGGAAAGGTCAAGAACTCCTCACAATCACCACGATCGGAGCTGGAGACAATCACCAACCTCCGCTCGACGATCCTCGCTGCTCCAAGCCGTCTAGGTGGCGGCAACCACCAAGAGTAACAAGCGAATCCCGTAGCGAAACACGAACACCAAGTGCCTCTAGATGCAAACACTCAAGCAATGCACTTGGATTCACTCCCAATCTTACAAAAATGATGAATTAATGATGGAGATGAGTGGGAGGGCTTTGGCTAAACTCACAAGGTTGCTATGTCAATACAAATGGCCAAGAGAGTGAGCTAGAGCCGACTATGAGGCTTAAATAGAAGCCCCCAAGAAATAGAGCCGTTGTACCCCTTCACTGGGCACTGCTGGGGACGACCGGATGCTCCGGTCAGATCGACCAGATGTACTCTGCCAGCATCCGGTCAACGGATGGCTGCCACGTCATCCCTCTCTTCAAATACTGAGCGCCTGATCCCAACGGTCAAGTGATGACCTGACGCAGCACAGTGCCACGACCGAACGCAGGACCCCAGTGTTCGGTCACTTCCAGTAATGTTCTAGCTACGACCAGACGCGTCAGTTGGATCACGAACGGACGTAGGACCCCAGCATCCGGTCACTTCTAGTAAGCCTCCACTCACAACCGGACGCATCCGGTTATGCCTGACCGGACTCACCCAGCGTCCGGTCACTCACTGTCTCCTCTGTGCACTGCCACGTCAGCGGGACTGGACGCAGCCAGCCAGCGTCCGGTCATGAACTGATCCAGCGTCCGGTCGAATACCGACGCCAGTGTCTTCACTACTTCCACTGACCGGACGCTCTGGTCCAGTTAAGACCAGCGTCCGGTGCACTCTGTGAAACCCTGTCTTTTCTGTACAGTGGGCCGGTGGCACCGTCGGACTGTCCGCACTCTACGGGCGGACACTCCACCGGTGAAGTTTCTTACCCTTGCTCAAATGTGCTAACCACCAAGTGTATCACCTTGTGCACATGTGTGTTAGCATTTTTTTCACAAAATGTTTTTAAGAGTGTTAGCACTCCACTACATCCTAAATGATATGTAATGAGTTAGAGCATTTAATAGCACTTTAATAACCGTATTTCAATACGAGTTTCATCCCTCTTAATAGTACGGCTATCGAACCTAAATGTGATCACGCTCACTAAGTGTCTTGATCACCGAAACAAAATGGCTCCTACCATTTATACCTTTGCCTTGAGCCTTTTGTTTTTCTTTCTTCTTTTCCAAGTCCAAACACTTGATCATCACCATGGCAACACCATTATCGTATCATGATCTTCATTTGCTTCACCACTTGGAGTAGTGCTACCTATCTCATAATCACTTTGATAAACTAGGTTAGCACTTAGGGTTTCATCAATTCACCAAAACCAAACTAGAGCTTTCAATCTCCCCCTTTTTGGGAATTCATGACAACCCTTACACAATGATATGAATTGAATTTAAATTGAATCCATGTTGCTTTACCAAGCATATTTACCATGTGTAAAAGGATATGTACAAGTTTCATGAACCCTAAATGGTAGCAATTGCTCCCCCTACATATGTGCTAAGAGTTTGGACTGTAGCTTGCACATATGCTTAGATAGGAATATAGAAGACAATGTCTACCAAATGATGCTAAGGTATAAGAGATGGACCTTTGAAGTGTGATACCAATCGGAGTGCACCAATATACCATCCTTAGCACCATTGGTAACTAGACATACACAAAAACTAGAATACCCCATGAGATCAACATTAGAAGTAAGAATCTAGTTTTCATAATGTGAGCATGAGTCTAGTTACTTAAACCAATGCATGCTAGTTTTTTATTTTATCATTCAAACCTACAACTAGCATATACCACACAAGCATGGATATTGAATTTTTTTAAAAAAAACTTGTGCCATGCAAGCAAACATATGAAATGCACATTTAAATGCACCATACAAGTTCATGAGCTTGCCCCCCCTACTTGTGTGCTCAAAATTTTAATTGATCCCTTCATTTGTCATATCTCTCCCCCTATGTCAAATTTTTCTCCTATCACTTATAACTTTATTTCTTTCTCCCTTTGTTGTCTTTTCACTATCTTAGCACACTAATATTTTTGTTTTTCTCTCTATAGTACTAATATCACTCATATCTTTATTTTTCTCCCCCTTTATCATCAATGACCACAAAGGTTCAAAATGTAGATAGGTTGAGATTATCAATGTCAATCAATGGGGTGAGCATCATTTTCTCAAATTTGGTTTAATCTAGAATACTTGCCAAAGACATTTAACTCAGTTTGATCCAAGGACAAGCTTCTTCACACCTCCAAGTAAGGGTTATCTTGTACCATGTTGAGTTAAACACTTATAGCTCATTTTCTAGATCAAACACTAGATTTACAAGCCCACAAACATATCATATGCTACCATTAGACCAAAATAAGTATAGAAGCAATAGTGGTACCATACAATCATAAAATTCATTTGATTTTTATGAATGAGCCTATTAAATATGAAAGATGTCTAGATGCACTAAACATGTCCTTAGCAAGGATGCATGCCATGCCAATCAACTTTTACCTTGGATTGCTCGAAGGAGAGGCATGTCATATGAGTCGGGGGTGCATCAACACATATTTGAGAAATCCAATATGTTCAACTCATTACTTAGCTTGCAAAACCTTTTCTCATCTAATGGCTTGGTGAATATATCGGCAAGTTGATCTTCGGTGTCTACACTCTCAATGCAAATGTCCCCTTTTTGTTGATGATCTCTTATGAAATGGTGGCAGACATCAATGTGCTTTGTTCTTGCATGTTGAACCGGATTGTTGGTCAACTTGATTGCACTCTCATTGTCACATAGCAACGGCACTTTCTTGAACTTGATTTGAAAGTCACTCAAAGTGGCCTTCATCCAAAGTATTTGTGCACAACAACTACCGACGAATATGTATTCGGCTTCGACGGTTGATAATGCAACACTATTTTGCTTCTTTGATGACCATGAAACAAGTGATCTTCCCAACAATTGACATGTGTCCGAAGTGCTCTTCCTTTTAATCTTGCATCCCACATAATCCGAGTCGGAGTAGCCAATTAGCTCAAACTTTGCTCCTTTAGGATACCACAAACCAATATTTTGTATATGCTTCAAGTATCTCAATATTCTCTTTGTTGTCTTCAAATGACTTTTTCTTGGTGAGGATTGAAATCTTGCATACATGCACACACTAAACATAACATCCGGCCTTGATGCAGTCACATAGAGTAGGCTTTCAATCATAGACCGATACAATTTTTGATCCACCATATTTCTACTTGCATCACTATCTAAGTTGCCATTTGTTCCTATTGGTGTACTAATGGCTTTGCTATCACTCATTCCAAACTTCTTGATCATGTCCTTGATATACTTGCCTTGACTCACAAATGTACCATTCTTCAATTGTTTGATTTGAAGACTAAGGAAGTAACTTAACTCTCCAATTATGGACATCTCAAACTCATTAGCCATCATCTTCCCAAATTCTTCATAAAAGTCTTGATTGGTTGATCCAAATATGATGTCATTTACATAGATTTACAACACAAATAAATCTTTTCCAATCTTTTTGATAAAAAGAGTGTGTCAACGTTGCCCATCATGAACCCTTTAGAGAGTAGGAAGTCCCTCAATCTCTCATACCATGCTCTAGGTGCTTGCTTCAAGCCATACAATACCTTCTTCAACTTATACACATGGTCGGGCTTCTTGTCATCTTCAAAACCAGGAGGCTGCTCAACATATACTTCTTTATTGATGTAACCATTGAGAAATGCACTCTTAACATCCATTTGATAGAGCTTGATATTGTGGGCACAAGTATAGGCTAGCAAGATCCTAATTGCTTCTAATCTAGCAACCGGGGCATATGTTTCTCCAAAGTCAAGACCTTCAACTTGTGTATACCCTTGTGCTACCAATCTTGCTTTGTTCCTTACTACTATCACATCTTGATCTTACTTGTTTCTAAAGACCCATTTGGTTCCAATTACATTGTGTCCCTTTGGTCTCTCTACTAATTTCCACACTTGATTTCTTGTGAAGTTATTCAATTCTTTATGCATAACATTCACCCAATCAACATCCTTCAATGCTTCATCTATCTTCTTTGGTTCAATGAATGACACAAATGAGAAGTGCTCACAAAATAAAGCCAATCTTGATCTAGTTTGCACACCTCTTGAAATATCACCAATGATAGTGTCCAATGGATAATCCCTTGCAACATTGGTTGGTTGGAGGATTGGAACTTGATTGCTTGCACTTGCTTGATCATTAGGTTGAGATGATGTACTAGCCACTTGATCTTGTTCATTATCATGAGAGCCACTTGTGCTAGCTTGATTTATATCATCTTGCACATTTGAGTTAGAGAGCACTTGCACTTGATCATCTTCATCATCATTCACTTGCCTAGGCCTCAATTCACCAACATCCATGTTCTTCATGGCATTTAAAAGTTGAATGCCTACAACATCTTCCAAGTTCTCATTCTCTTCTTGTGAGCCATTGATTTCATCAAATTCAACATCATGAACTTCCTCAAGAGTACCACTTTCCAAATTCCAAACTCTATATGCTTTGCTAGTGGTTGAGTATCCAAGTAGGAATCCTTCATCACATTTCTTGTCAAACTTGCCCAATCTAATGCCTTTCTTCAAGATATAGCATTTGCAACCAAAGACCAAAAAATATGCAATGTTGGGCTTTCTACTATTCAAGAGTTCATATGGTGTCTTCTCTTTTAATGGGTGACAATAGAGGTGGTTACTACAATAGCAAGCCGTGTTGATAGCTTGGCCCAAAAAGATTGACTCACATTGTACTCACTAAGCATAGACCTTGCCATATCAATGAGTGTTCTATTCTTCCTCTCAACAAGGCCATTTGATTGTGGAGTGTACTTGGCCGAAAATTAATGTCAAAAATCCAAATTTATCACACAACTCATCAATTCTAGTGTTCTTGAACTCACTACCATTGTCACTTCTAACTCTCTTGATGGTTCTTTCAAACTCATTGTGAATGCCCTTGACAAATGATTTGAAGGTTACAAACACATCACTTTTGTCCACTAGAAAAAATACCCAAGTGTATCTAGTATAATCATCCACTATCACAAAGCCATATTTGTTATCACCGATGCTGGTGTATTGAGTTGGCCCAAACAAGTCCATATGCAATAACTCAAATGCTTTACTAGTGCTCATCACGCTTTTCTTAGGATGGATGTTACTTGTTTGCTGGCTTGACAAGAGCTACAAAGTTTATCCTTCTCAAACACAACATCTTTCAAGCCTATAACCAAGTCGTGCTTAACTAATCTATTCAATTGTTTTATTCCAACATGACCAAGCCTTCTATGCCATAACCAACCCATGCTAGACTTAGTAAACAAACATGTAGATAGTTTAGCTTCACTAGCATTGAAATCAACCAAGTATAGATTCTCATATCTAAAGCCTTTGAAGATCAAGTTAGAGTCATCTACACCTATGATCTCTACATCATCTACCCCAAATATGCATTTGAATCCAAGATCACACAATTGAGCCACGAATAGCAAATTGAAGTTTAAACTCTCTACTAGCAGCACATTGGAAATGCTCATGTCATTGGATATTGCAATCTTACCAAGTCCTTTGACCTTGCCTTTATCATTATCACCAAATGTGATACTATCATAACCATCATTGCCATTGGTGTTGATTGACTTGAACATTCTTGCATTACCGGTCATATATTGAGTGCACCCACTATCAAGAACCCAATGCCTTCCTCCGGCTTTGTAATTGACCTACAAAAGAAGATCAATTCTTTTTAGGTACCCAAACTTGCTTGGGTCTTTGAAGGTTAGTGACCAAGCTCTTTGGCACCCAAATGACTTTGTTCTTTGAGCCCATCTATGGTTTACCAATAAACTTAGCCTTTACACCATTTGCACCCTTGATAAGCATGTAGAAAGAATCAAGCTTAATGGAGGATACATTAGCATTTTTGCTCTTGTTCTTGCACTCACGCTCTTTATGACCAACTTGCTTGCAACTAGTGCAAAATCGACCATTGTTCTTCACAAAACTAGTCTTGTGAGGAGCAAAGGCCGCCTTGCCTTTCTCGGGGGTATAGCCCAATCCCTCTTTGTAGAGAGAAGCTCTTTGACTACCCAAGCACATAAGCAAGCAGTCCTCACCACCATAGGCCTTAGCCAAGGTATGAGTGAGCTTATTGACCTCTTTTTGAGGTTCTCATTCTCAACCATTAGTGAGGCACCATAAGTAAAACCATCACTACTAGATGAGGTGGAAGTAGAAATACTAAAAGAAGGGTTAGCGGGAGCAACAATGATAGGCATAGATAATGATTCATCAATTATATCACAAGATTAGCCTACATCACAAGTCTCAACATGCTTCTTTTTATTTTGTTCATTAAGCAAAGAGGAATGAGCTTTTTCAAGCTTCTTGTGAGCCTTGCCGAGCTTCTCATGGGCTTCCTCTAGCCTCTCATGAGTTGCATTGAGCTCATCAAAGGCTTGCTTAAGGGCTTTTAATTCCTTACGTAAGCTTTTGCATTCCCTTCTCTTAATGTCAAAGTGTTCTTTAGCATCTTCTAGCATGTCAAATAGTTCATCCTTAATAGGTTCATCATCATCACTATCACTATCATTTTCATTCTCATTTTTATTATTATGTTCTTCATCACTTTCATTATCACAAATTTGTACCTTAGTAGCCTTAGCCATGAAGCATGATGGAGTGTCAAAGAGAGAAGGCTTCTCATTGATAGCAATGCTTGCAAATGCCTTCTTCTTGGTGGTCTTGTCATTGTCACTATCATCATCATCACTTGAGGAAGAATCACTATCCCAAGTGACCACATATGAACCATCCTTCTTCTTCTTGAAGGTCATCTTATCCTTCTTCTCTTTCTTTTCCTTCTTGTCTTTCTTCTTATTCTTCTTGTCATCATCTTTGTCGCTATTGTATGGGCATTGAGCAACAAGATGATCCTTGCTTCCACAATTGAAGCACCTTCTTGACTCTTCCTTGTTCTTGAATGAAGATTTCTTTCTTCTAGCACGGTAGCCCTTCTTCACCATGAACTTGCCAAATCTCTTGACAAAGAGAGCCATCTTCTCATCATCATCATCATCATCATCATCATCCCATGAACCATCATCTTCACTTGATGTTTCTTGCTTTGCCTTGCCCTTGGATGATGTGGCCTTGAATGCCACACTCTTCTTCTTCTCATCTTTCTTCTCCTTCTTTTCTTTCTTCTCATCATCATCTCTATATGTATCATCGGTCATTATATCTCCCAACACTTGGTTAGGTGTTATGGTGTCCAAACCACTCATCACTAGAATGATGACCAATGTGTCAAATCTTGAAGGTAAGCATCTCAAGAACTTGTGGGAGAAGTCCTTGTCCTTCACTTCTTCTTCAAGTGCTTTGAGATCATTGACAAGCACTTGAAGCCTATGGAACATCTCCGACACACTCTCATCTTCCTTCATCTTGAAGCTTGCAAACTTCTCTTTGAGAATGTATGCCTTTGCACCCTTCACGGCTTGAGTGCCCTCAAATGATTCCTCTAATTTCTTCCATGCCTCATGAGCTCTCTCAATGTTCTTGATTTGCTCAAAAGTTCTCTTATCCAAAGCATCATGGATGGTACTGAGAGCAATGTCATTATTTTGGAGTAGTATTTCTTCGGCGGCGGTGGGAGCCTCTTCATCATCAATCTCAATCTTTGTCTCTATCACCTTCCAAACCTTCCTATTGATTGATTTGATATAAGTTGTCATCTTAACCTTCCAATGGGAATAATTTGAGCCATCAAATTGGTGGCTTCTTGGTGTTGTTGATTTGAGCAATTTTTACACCGAAGGTTGTTAAGCCTCAAATCACGGTGACTTCGGCTCTGATACCACTTAAAAGGTCCTAATGGCTAAAGGGGGAGGTGAATAGCCTATAAAAATTTCTACAACAACACTTAGCAAAACCGGTTAGACAAATATGAGACGAAGCGAGTGTTGCGCTAGCCTACTAAAAATGCAAGCCACCTACCATAATTCTAGTTTATATAGTCTCTATCCACACAATGGTTATATCAATACACTAAGTTAGTGTGCTCTCAAAGGCCAACTAAAGAGCCACACTAACCAAACTAATAAGCTCTCACGACTAGCTACACTAAAGAGCTTGACAACTAGTTTGCGGTAATGTAAAGAGAAAGAGCAAGATGGTTATACCGTCAAGTCGAGGAATGAACCAATCAAACACAAGAATGAATACCAATCACCTCGGAATCAAATGATGAACACAATGATTTTTTACCGAGGTTTACTTGCTTGCTGGCAAGCTACTCCTCGTTGTAGCGATTCACTCACTTAGAGGTTCACGAGCTAATTGGCATCACACGCTAAACCCTTAATAGGGTGCCGCACAACCAACACAAGATGAGGATCACACAAGCCACGAGCAATTCACTAGAGTACCTTTTGGCTCTTCACCGGGGAAAGGTCAAGAACCCCTCACAATCACCATGATTGGAGCCAGAGACAATCACCAACCTCCACTCGATGATCCTCGCTGCTCCAAGCCATCTAGGTGGCGGCAACCACCAAGAGTAACAAGCGAATCCCACAGTGAAACACGAACACCAAGTGCCTCTAGATGCAAACACTCAAGCAATGCACTTGGATTCACTCCCAATCTCACAAAGATGATGAATCAATGATGGAGATGAGTGGGAGGGCTTTGGCTAAATTCACAAGGTTGCTATGTCAATACAAATGGCCAAGAGAGTGAGCTAGAGCCGGCTATGAGGCTTAAATAGAAGCCCCCATGAAATAGAGCCGTTGTACTTCTTCAATGGGCACCGCTGGGGGCGACCGGATGCTCTGGTCAGATCGACCGGACACACCCTCCCAGCGTCCGGTCAACAGATGGCTGCCTTATCATCCCTCTCTTCAAATACTGAGCGCCCGATCCCATTGGTCAAGTGATGACCTAACGCAGCACAGTGCCATGACTGGATGCAGGACCCCAGCGTTCGGTCACTTCCAGTAAGGTTCTAGCTGTGATCGAACGCGTCAGTTGAATCACGACCGGACGCAGGACCCCAGCGTCCGGTTACTTCCAGTAAGCCTCCACTCGCGACCGGACGCGTCTGGTTATGCCCGACCGGACTCACCCAGCGTCCGGTCACTCACTGTCTCCTCTGTGCATTGCCGTTCTGCTTTTTGGTCGGTACGACAAATGTGAAAAGGGAACTCAACTGGCCCAAAATGAGTTGAGCCAATTTAGGGCTATTTTGGGTAAAAATGAGTTTAGCAATAGTTTATTAATTTTCTGATTAAATTGGAACCCGAGGGAAGATTTAATTAGAAAATAAAGTATAAGTGAATGTTTTAGTCGTCATGACTAAGTTTTTGTTACTGTAAATAGTATATATTTTTTCCATCATTATGATAAGAGTTGCAAAATTAAACATGTGTGTTACAGAGTATTCAGATTTATTTCTGAATTTAATGTCTTGAATGTTCAAACACTTCTTGTGTCCTGAGAGTTAATTCCGGCATTTACGTACCATTTAGGGAATTATCCCGCATGGGGAGAAGTTTGGCATAGTACCTATGCTAGTCAATCCTGCATGGCGGAAGAAGTTTTGTGATGACTTATGTGTTTTTGTGTATCCTGCATAGCGAGAGCTCTTATGCTATCCTAGTATTGACCATGGCACAATAGCAATGCACCGTCATGGTCAATACTAACAAAAAGATAAGAAAAACATGCAAGCGTGACTTGCAGAAGTACCGCTAATAAAAGACCTTGTTGAGTTCTTGAAGTGGAATGAGGAAAGTGTACTCCTGTATGAATTAAGAAATAACTTTGTTTGTATGACATAATCATGTGAATGAAGTAAGTCATAAGTGTCTCCTCGTTCACAGGAGTTCTGAATAGTTTTTGAAATTATGATAGTAAAGTTTATGCCATATTTTGAGGAGAAGAATTGTAAGATCAATTAAGAAAGATATAATTAAGAAAAATAAGATAAAGATCAATTAAGAAAATACTCTTCATTAAGAGTGAGATAAAGATCAATTAAGATGAATGTGACCGTCGGAGGAGTACAACGGTCATAATAACGATACCCCTAAGCAAAGAAATAGCTAAATTCCTAGACCTTTACAGTTCAGATAGGAAGATAGCGTAGTCAGCCAAAATTCATACTAGAAGAGCCTAAGAGATATTAAGGCAGTGCTTAAAGCACCATATGAGGTTTTAATAGATTAAACCCAAATAAGAATTTTGAAGATACACTATCTTTATAGAAGAAGAGATAATATGGGGGAGCATGGTATATAGAGACCTAACACTTGAAGAGAAGCAGGACTGCGTGCCCACTCCAGTGATTAAAAAACAACAAATTTCTCAATACCTATTGATGTTGTATGACTTACACAACACCTGTTGTTAGCTCTTTGAAGAAGATGAATAATGTAAACAAGGATCTTGTAATACAGGAGCCTGTAGAATCAATTGTCTCTTGGCAATGAAGTGCAACAATAGCCCCATACGAAAGTGCCAGTAGCTGAGGCCCCAGAAGGTCTCAAAGAATTAGAAAACCAGCTTTTTCAGATGACTATGAAGTCTATGTTAGTGAAGAAATTCAAATAGAGGGTGATCCCACCTCATTTGAAGAAGCCATGAGAAGCGCTCACTCATCTAAATGGCAAGAAGCTATGGAAGCTGAAATGAATTCGATGAATACCAACGATGTTTGGGACTTAGAAGAAATTTCTAATGGAGCCAAAATAGTAGGCTGTAAATGGGTCTACAAGACAAAATGTGACTCCAAAGGGAATGTGAAAAGATATAAAGCATGACTTGTAGCAAAAGGCTTTATACAAAGAGAATAAATAGATTACAATGAGAGTTTTTCTCCAGTCTCATGTAATGATTCTTTTAGAATCGTAATGGCGTTAGTGGCACATTACGATTTAGAGTTACATTAGATGGATATAAAGATGACATTTCTCAATGAGGATTTATATGAAAACGTTTACATGGCACAACCCAATGATTTTATCGTGGAAGCAAAAGAAGGTATGGGATGCCGCCTGCAGAAATCCATTTATGGGTTAAAACAAGCCTCTAGACTGTAACACCCTCAGTGTTACACAATAAATCATCTACTAAAATATATCATGAGCATCATGTTTATGTGTTAATGCATGTAATAAAGTGTGTAGATCAATTTCTGTAACTCAAAACGATCAACTAAAATGCGAAACGAAAGTTGATTCGTTGGTCATGTTATATGACTTAGGGTTTAAAACTAATTTTTATTAAGCAAAAATGCTATAGAACATGTATATGATACTTAAATAAAGTTTGAAGTACAAACTGTGTAGATGACAATAAAATACTTGTGGTCCAAAAATAATGTTACTAGCTGGTATTTCCAATAGTCTAGAAACGAAACTTGAAAATAAATCCAGCTAAAAAACTTAGAAATTTTCAAGTCTGCCGACAGCTAGACATTGCTATGTTTAGCAATTTATTGTGAGAGATTGGGTTAAAGGGTGGTGTAGTGTTATAACTCGATTTGGTAGTCTCATATGCCATCTTGGGCATGGTGAAGCTGGTTTGGCTCCTGGAGCAACCGTTTGGTCGTGTTGAACGCTTTAAAATTCATGCGCGTCACTGACTCGGGTTGGTTGGCACCGGGTGCGCGGTCACCGCACGGCCTTCCCATGCTGCGCACATGGCCGTGTCCCGCGCGGTCAACCATTCCACCGTGCTTGGCCGGTCGAGCTGCCTGGGCTTGGCCGAGGCTGGCCGCAGCGAGCCATTGGCCCCGCGCCCAGCTGCCCAACCTCTCGCTGCCACCATGGGTGTCGCTGCGACCGCGCTGGGCTGCTGTCGCATCTACGCCGATTCGCTGCATCTCTGTGTTGTTGCTGGCCCTGTGCGTGCTGCCTCTGCCGCGCGCACGTGGGCGAGCTACCATCACCATGCCATTTATGACACTGCGGTGCGCGGGCCATGCCAGTCGGACGCGCGCAGGCATTGTTCATAGCGCCGGCGCATGGGCCTCTCGATCCTGCCGCTCGCGTCCCGCCAAGGCATGGACGAGCCAAGCCCACCTGCCACGCCATCTCTCTTTTTCTCTCTTTTCTCTCTGCTTCCCGCCGTCGTCGTGTCACATCATGGTGAGCCAGAGAGCGAGCACCTCTCATCAATTCCTCGTGCTCACATCTCTGCCTTCACGTCCCCTGTCCAGCCGCCCCCACCCTGCTTTGATTGCGGCTCAGCCGAGCTCTAATTTTGGATGCTTTGCCCGCCGCCATGCCGTTAAGACCCGTCACCGCCCGCACCACGGCCAGCCTCCATCACTTCACCTCACGCAAATTTCTCTGCACCACTAGCTCGCCTTGGCTCCCTCTCCACCATGCGCACGCCAGTGGGAGCACTACCACCTCCCCACTGCCGCTGACGTGGTCGTGTTCACCGTGGCTCATCGCCGTGCTCGTCGTGCGCACGTGGCCAGCCCTGCTCAAGTAGTCGCCGGCCAAACCACCACTTTGGCTAGGTTCACGATGTGCCCTTGGTGCTTATCCCCTATCTCTACTGTCCTGTTAGCGCTATGGCTCAGCGGAATGTGGATTGCCGCCATTGCAGGTCGTTCGCCACTGGTGAGAGCCCGCTCTGCTTCACCCCCATTCGTGTAACCACCGCCCATCGTCGCGCGTCGGCCCATAGGTGAGCATTGGTCCCCTATCTAGGTCTGAGAGGGTCTTAGGTGGCCGGCGTACCGCCTAGTGCCACCGCCCGCCGCGCCGGCGAGTGCGGGGCATCCCGGGGACCTCTCCGGTGCGAAGGTGAAAATATCCGAGGGTTTCGTTGCAAAGTCGTCGTCTATAGAAATAGTACATGTAGTGTTCACGCGATTTTCTGGTAACGCGAGGGCATTTTTGCAAGAATGCACGCGCACGCAGGGCTTCCTCGTGTGGGTCGCACCATGGGCCGCCGTGTGCTCGCGCGCGCTCGTGCTGCGTCGCGTGTGGGCTGTGTTGGGGCGAAATCAGTTTAGTTTTTTCGTGGAGAATAGAAATAGCTTTTTATTTTAATTCTGAGCTGAACTTTGGTAATTAATATAAAATAATGTAGGTATCCAAAAATTATGAAACAAATTTTGTTAAGTTTCTAAAATTGTGCTCTACCTGTTAGTGTATTTAGTTCATATATATACATGTTGATACCAGGAGCTATTAAATCATTTGAGAGTGCTTAATATTATTAGGTTAAATATTGTAGGAATTTTTGTGGCAAAATGGTGATAGCTTTAGCTTTGAAAATTTTACAGTAGCTTTATGGTATTATTATGTGCTCACTATAATATTTGTAGCTTTAGAATAGACTTAACATAAGGGTAGTTAAATGCTCTTTATTTCAAATATACATTAAATCATTAGTAGAAATAAAGATATATCCTTCATTTGTAAAGCTAGGTGTTTGTTAGTTGAACCCAACACTTTACTTGATGAAGATGATAGTTAGCTTAATATCTTATCATTAGAGCTAGCTTATTAGTTTACCATGTGTATTTTTATTTTAGGAGTTGCTATTGCTAAAATACTATGTGTTGCATCATCGTCGCATGCATGTAGAGAACGAGTTGGTGGAGATCATGACCATCGGAGACCACGAGTTCGAGGAGGTGATCGAGGAGTACGAGGAGGAGATCCTCATGCAGGAGGAGGTCCCGGAGCCGCCACTAACTGACTGAGCTGACACCCCGCCTGCCCAAGGTAAGCCTCGGTGCATGACCCTTATTTTAAATAATCACTGGATATATATATGTGATGTGCATTTATGTTACAGGCTTATTGTTGAAACTACATGCATAGATATACCTACCTATGAGTCCTACTAGCTTAGGCCGCGTAGCTGCTATGCTTAGGTTTTTTGGTAGCGTGAGTAACCTGCCGTTACTCGTAATAGGTGATTATTAATATTACTCTCATGATAAAATGGTGAAAGGAAATAGAGACCGGACAGAGATATGGTACGGGTATTGGTGGGTGTAAGCGGTTGTGTCCCGCGGCCAATGGGGCATAGCTTGGTTACACTATTTTCTCTGTCCGTGTCGGTTAAGGACCGACCGTTGCATTAGATTCTAGTCAAGTCACAGACTTATTATTCTGAGCACATACTTGCTTATGGGGGCGGGAAGGCTCGTTGTGCTCTTGTTGTGGGTTTCGGCTCTTTCTGAACCGACTAATTGGAGGTGGGGATGGTGGAGGTCTAAGCACCACACTGAGTCCGGAACTCAGCTGTGGGGGCTTGGAGTCCAAGTTTGGACGGAGACCTGGATCCCTTGACAGGAGAGTGGTGGGTTGGTCCTACTTGTGCCTGGGGTATAAGCGGGGCGTGTGTTTTGGAGTACCTAGCTGGGCTACATTGGTTCGTGAATCGCCATAGAATACGGTACGACTTGTCTACGATCTAGCACCGTTGTAAGAATTGGAAGATGAAAGATAGTGAAATGGATCTGATTGCTCAACTCTTGCTTGAAAGTAGAACATGTGCTTATATAGAATGGTTAGGTAATGAACTAATCATGACTGCTAATAAGAAATATACATAAGGATTCACTACTAGTATTGCTTTTCGCAAAAAGAAAATCCAGCAAACCATAAAGCTTATCATATCCTTTAGAGTAGGGAAATTATTCCCACTAGTCGGGTAAGTCTTGTGAGTACATTGTATACTCAGGGTTTATTTACCCCTGTTGCAGGTGCTGCTTGAGGAGTGACTGATGTGTGGAGGATTCTTCTGGTGGGCATAGACGGATCCTTGTATTTTATCGTTAGAAGTTTATTTCAATTTCGCTGTTTAAATTCTGCACTCTAGACTTGATATTATAATAATGTATTTCCAAAAACTCTTGTTGTATGAAATGGACTAAGTATTGTAAACTCGTTCTCATTATTGGATATAGAGGAAAAACGTGGATTGTTCAAGTTCTTCCTTGGGGTGTGCTCGACGGAACCATCCGATATAGCTCTTTTGGGGTGCTTAGTGTCTGGTGGAAGACGAGCGCCTCCAAAGGTGTGTTATTTCGGGTGGTTCTGTCACATAGACAGTAGTATTTGAAGTTGATAAAACAATAAGAAAGTTTGGGTTCAAAGAGAATGAGAAGGACAATAACGTTTATGCAAAATTCAAGAATGGAAAATTCATTTTCCATATCCTGTGTATAGATGATATCCTACTCACCAGTAGTGATGTTAATCTGCCATTGGAGAAGAAGAAGTTCTTGTCCTCAAGTTTCAATATGAATGATCTTGGTGAAGCGTCATTGGTTCTAGGAATTGAAATTCACCGAGATAGAAGAAAAGGGGTATTAGGACTATCGCAAAGGCATACTTAGAAAAAATTCTAAAAAAATAAAGTATGCATGCGAGTAAACCTACGCCTGCTCCTACAGTCAAGGGTAATAGATTTGGGAACCTTCAGTGTTCTAGGAACCAATATGAGATCGATCAAATGAACATGGTTCCATATGCTTCAGCTGTTGGAAGCTTAATGAGCGTACAAGTAAGAACTTACCCTGACGTAGCTCACGTATCCGGAATGTTTTGGTAGAAGTCCAGTCCAGATATAGATCACTGGAATAGAGTTAAAAATGTCTTGCAACTTTACAAAGTATTATAGGCCTCATGCTGAGTAAGACAGAACAAGTACTCTCAAATAGTTGTGGGTACAAATGTTAAACTTCGGCGAGATATGTAGTGAATTCCACAGTAGTTGCTAACACTCGCAGTTGGAGTTTTATTGTGGAAAAGCTCCAAAGAAACCGTTGTGGTATCATCAATGATGCATACCCATAGTATAGCTTGTTATGAGGCTTCAGGGACAGGCAAAAGTGGTTAAGAGAATTTGTACCCGGGATTAACAATAGTAGACAACAATAATAACCATTTAAAGTAGTTCACTCCTATAACAACAGGTCAAGTGTGCTGCCAAACACATTGACATTAAGTTATATGTTGTAAAGGAGAAAATCCAGAATTATTTTAAAAGCATTGAACATATAAGTACCGAGCAAGTACTTGCGGATCCACTTACCAAATGCTTACCACCTAGTGCGTTCAGAGAACACACAGTCGACATGGGTTTACGGGAAAGCCTATGATTTCTGGATACTAAAGACCTAGAATAAGTTAAAGATCTGTTTCAAAATAGAAAGGTGTATTGTAGCCTGTTAATCTGATAGTGCTGACTATTATGACGAGGCATGCTCTATACACTAATCTGTAATAAAATAGGTGCCAAGTTAAGTATTTTAAGTTTAAGACTAAGCTTAAAGTATAAGATGAGATCAAGAGGGCGAATGTTATGATTGATCTCATCCGACTTGATCCAACGATCGAGTCGGACCCCTTGACCACGTCCTGATCAGGGGCGCTCAACTGACTCCTGGTCGGCGAGCCCCTGTCACACAGCGCTATAAAAGAGAAAGGTGGGTAACGAGGTTGGCTGACGCTACTAACCCACTGACAAACCCTAAAAGGCCACATCCGATCGCGAGCGCGCTGCAGTGACGGGAAGCACCGCCGGCCGCGCCGTCGTCCTTTGGATTCCACCGCTCCACATTGCGTCGCCACTGCCATGGCGACTTCCTCCTCCTCTACCTCCTCAGCCAAGCCGAAGGTATGGGCCTCTCTTTTTCTCTCTCTAGGTTTCACATCGATGAACTATATGATGTTTATGTCAAATTAGTGAAGTCAACCCGCTAGATTTACTCCTAGTTGATTCTAAATTCTCTAACAGGCACCAGCAGATTGTTCGCATCCATTTGCACAAGTTGCTGTCTCAAAAAATCGCTCATGTACTGTGTACTGTTGCAACAGTTTATGAGTTTCCATAATCCGGACTTTGTCTTCATGCTAATCACTTAGCGCAAAATAATTACAATTTTGAGAAAATAGTGCCAGTACACAGACCTTCTGTAAGTACAGAGAAAAAATATAAAGAGAAGAATGTTCATTTGCAAAGATAGAACCATCCCACAACCAAACCACATTCATCAATGCCTATTAGAAGAGTCCTAAGGTGAAGATGGACTTCACCTCTGATATCCTTTGTGGAGGATGGCTCACGATATTAACACATTTAACTGTGCTGGATTTAGATAGATAGCTAAAATTTGTTTGGGCTTTAGAGGTGGCATCCTATTTTTATTCTTTGTATAGACAGTTTATAAGGTGCAAATGTTGCAAACAGTAATACATACTTTGGGAGAAAGCTGTCTACAATATTGAAAAAAACCTCCATGCAACTGAAATTTATTTTGGCTTACATGCAACTGAAAAAGTCTACATTTATTTCGGCCCCTACGGTGAGTCGTACTCCTCGTGCGCCTTCGCTTTTGTCGCATGGGTTATAGGCTCGGGTGGTGGCTACTGGAGTGAGAGGGGATCTTGAGCGAGGAGAGCGTGTTCGGTCTTCGGTGTGGTGGCATGAGGCCGTCGATCGAGCTTTTGGGGGAATTGGCAGCGAGTGAGGGCCACATCTGGAGCGTGGAGTGGCCTGGTTGATGGAGCTTATTGCGATACGGTGGCAGGGCTGTGTTTGGGTAGTTTGAGGCGTTTGACAAACTCGCGTGCTGTTTGAAGTCACATTTGTATTGTATATAGAGGTACATCATTTATCTTCTTGCGTCTTGCATGAATAGAGATAAATAACTATGTATCACTGTATAGGCTAGCTGCAGTACAGCCTCCGCAAGGGCTGTTCCTTTTTCTGGGATTTTGTTAACCTGGATGATGACAAAAAACATGTTCTTGTAAGGGCGCGTTTGGCCGGGCTCCCGCCGGCTCTGACTCCCACACTGTAGCGCAACTGTAGCGCGCAGGAGCTGGAGCCGGAGGAGTCAAAAAATGAGATTCTCCGGCTCCGGCGCTGTCAGTGAGAGAGGAAAGGAGAAGAAAGAAAAACGGCTCCGGTGAACAGTGTCGCTACCGGAGATGAACAGGGGAGGAATCAGAGGAGCCGGAGCCGCTCGGAGCCCGTTTGGCCTCTAAATTTGTACCTACAGAGTTGCATTTGAGGTCAAGTGATCCCTTGCTTTTGTGAAACTAAAGAATATGAGAATAGAAGCCTCTCTGAATATATTAGCGTAATCTATTTGTTCCAGTCAATGCCTTTGCTACCGAACAATGTTGACATGCTTGCATTTCATTTGCTTGAATTTCCCTGGCATCCTAATCAGTAGAGAATAGCTGTAAATGATTGAATATTAAATAGAGCAGCCTAGGACTGGATATGGGTGGTTGGTGTTTTGAGGATATCCCATTAGTCATCATCACTATAGTTATTCTTGTTTTCTCCATACTGGATTTCATTTGAAGAGTATATACATTTACTTCAGCACAACAGCCATTTGAGTTGGCCTCCTACTGACCATTTGGCAGACACATCCTTTGTACTATTACCATCTCCAAATTTCAGCTGGCCAATCAGATGGAAGGTTTGCAGCCTCTGCCATCATGTAGCCAGCTGCACCTCCATGTTAGGATCGATGTGAGTACCTTTCTGTGTAACCCGTAGATCCAAGTAGGCTCCTAGCCCTTCAGTAGATGCACCGCAGCCAGTGTCACGGTGTAGAAGACGTCCAGCGCCGGCGAGATGAAGTCTAGTGACGTCGGCGGTGTCCTGCAGTGGGAGACGGCGGTGGTTGGGGCACATCCCGTCGCTGGCAGCAGCTCTTTAGATCGGTATTAGGGTTTCTGTAGGTGGGTGTGGCGGCTCCAGTGAACCTCGTTATCCGAGCCCTCACCCCCACCTTCCTTTTATGTGTGCTGTGCGACAGGGGCCCACCAACCGGATTAGGGTTGGGCTCCCCCGATCAGGGAGCAAAGACAAGGGCCCAATAGGCCGTTGGGCCTATTGGTGGAGATCAACTAACATTCTCCCCCTTGATCTCATTCCATCTTTCACTTTCATATCATTTACTTTTGTTCATTCCATTACAGATTAGCTCATAGAGCATGTCTCATCGTCACGGTCCATTGCCGATAGACTTAACAGCTACAACTCACTACTCTGTTCTGAAATAGATACTTATCTTTGGGCCTTCTTTTGTCCAGGAATATTTTAGGCTTTCCCTTAAACCCAAGCTAGCTCCATGTTCTCTGAACACCATGTCCTCTGAACATGTTGGGTGGTAAGCCTTTTGTAAGCGGATCCGCGAGCATCCTTTCTTTACTTATATGCTCAAGATTTATGACTTGATCCCGGACTTTATCTTTCACAACATAATACTCCATGTCAATGTGTTTGGCAGCACCACTTGACTTATGTTGTGAGCATCCTGTATTGCCAGATTATAATCTCAGTATTACTTTAGTGGTTTATAGATGTCGTCAACCACCTTCAAACCGGGTATGAAATTCGTTAGTTAGTTCACCTGCCCGTTGTCTCATAACACGCTACAAACCGTCATACATTGTGGACGATGTAGTGACAGTTTGCTTTGAGCTTTTTCATGAAATAGCTCCCCTTTGCGAGATGATAGAAAATCCACGTCTGGATATGCATTCACTCTCGCATAATCAGAATCTGAATATCCCACCATGTGGAGTGAATCAGATCTTCTATATGTCATCATGAGGCCTTTCGTTCGTTGCAAATAATGCAAGACTTTCTTTACTAATTTCAGTGTTCTATTCCAGAATTGCTCTGGAATCTGCCAAGTAAAACCCGGTAACAAATACCAAGTCAGGGCGCATATATACTTGAGCATGTTACAAGCTTCCGACAACTGAAGCATATGGAACCACTTTCTCTTTATCGATTGAGCTCATATTGGTTCCTGGGGCATTGAAAATCCCCATATCCGTCGCCCTTGACTATAGGAGCAGGTGAGGGACTATATTTGTGCATACTGAATTTCTTTAAGATCTTTTCCATGTATGCCTTTTGTGACAGTCCTTATACCATTTTTCTTCTATCTTGGTGAATCTCGATCCCTAGAACGAATAAGGCTTCGCCAAGATCTTTCATATCAAATTTCTTTGTCTCCAGTAGTAGACTGACATCACTATTAGAAAGTAAGATATCATCTACATACAGGACAAGGAAGATAAACTTCCCATTCTTAAACTTTGCATAGACACAATTGTCCCCTACATTCTCTTTAAAACCCAAAATTCTTTATTGACTGATCAAACTTCAAGTACCACCGTCTTGAAGCTTGCTTTAATCTATAAATGGATTTCTTTAGGCGGCATCCCATTCGTTCTTTTCTTTCCATGACAAAACCTTCCGGTTGTGCCATGTAAACATTTTCCTCCAAGTCTCCGTTGAGGAATGCCGTGTTTACATCCATCTGATGTAATTCTCAATCGTAATGTGCCACTAATTCTATTATTATTCTGAAAGAATCCTTACATGAGACTGGAGAAAAAGGTCTCATTGTAATCAATCCCTTCTCTTTGCACAAAGCCTTTTGCCACAAGTCGGGCTTTATATCTCTCTATATTCCCTTGAGAGTCAAGTTTTGTCTTGTAGACCCATTTACAGCCTACTGTTTTGGCTCCTTTAGGAATTATTTTTAAGTCCCAAACTTTATTGGCATTCAATGATTTTATTTCATCTTCCATGGCCTTAAGCCACTTTGATGACTGATCACTACTCATGGCTTCTTCAAACGAGGCTTTGATAATCCTCCATTTGAAATTCTTTAGTGTTGTACACTTCATGATCAGCAGGAATAGCTGATTTTCTAACTCTTTGAGACCTACTAGGGGCCTTCACATTCGGCACATCTTCTATTTTGAGGCTGTTGTTGCTCCCCCTCATGTGTGGCAATAGGTTCTATAGAATCCTGAAGAACAGGTTCCTCATCGTCATTCATTGTTGCCACAGGTGGGATAACAACAGGTGCTAGCACCACAGTATCTAGCACTGTCGGTGCAGCTACAGCAGGTAGTGAGAAAAATGGCTCATGAATCATTAGAGTGGGCGCATACACCCGCTTCACTTCAAGGACAATTTCTCGAGCTACCATGCTCCCCCTCATCTTTTCATCTTCTAGGAAAACAGCGTGTCTCGTTTCCATAAACTTTATATGTCTCTCTGGACAGTAGAAAACGAAAACTTTTTGACTTTTCTGTGTAGCCAATAAAATGGCAACTTACTGTTTTGGGATATAACTTCCCAATATTTGGGTTAAATACTTTAGCCTCAGAAGGGCTCCCCCACACACACGCAAGTGGTTTAGTGAGGGCACTCTTTCTGTCCACAACTCATACGGTATTTTGGGCACCGACTTTCTTGATACTCTATTGAGAATATAAATGGCGGTTTTAACGCCTTCATTCACAGGTTCAACTGTAAGGTGGAGTAACTTATCATACTGCCCACCATATCCATCAGGGTACGATTGATTCTTTTAGATACTCTATTCTGCTGAGGTTCGCTCGGTGTAGAATACTGAGCTACTATGCCATTCTTTTAGGGTATGTCGACCGTAGTACTCCCCCACGGTCAGACCTGACTATCTTAATCTTTAATATCTTAAATTTATCCAATACATCTTTTCTTTCTTTGATTGGATAAATATAGTTATAATGGGAGTAATCATCTGTGAATGGATCATAACCATCCACACTCTTTACATGAAAGCTGACCACAGATGTCAGTGTGAATAATATGTAAAATTCCTGTGCTTCGTTTGTCATCTTTCTTTACATACTTTCCTTTTATGCATTCTCTGCATTGAACTTAATCTGAGAGCTCTAATGGAGGAAGAATATCATTCTTAACTTGTCTTTCTATTCTCCCCCTCGAAATATGGCCTAAACGACAGTGCCATAATTTCGACAACGCATCGTGAGCTCTCTTATGCCACCATTTCCAGAGTAACACTCTGTGACTAGCTTTATCAGCTAAGTGGCATATCTTTGAAGAGCCAGTGAACTGCTCTTTATTCTATCGAGGTACTTGGTGACCGTGTCATATTCTGGGATTGAGCCCACAATTGTAGGTTCAATCATGTTCTTTATCACAGCCAAACATTTCTTGTTTACAGTGACCCACTTTCTATGCTCAAAAGCCATAGGATATCTTTTGGGATTCAAAATCCCTTTCTTTAGTTGCCCAAGTGGCATCATTCTCTTTTGTCTCCCTCACCGGTGCCACAAACTCAGTGGAACACGGTGAGGTGACTACCCAGTCCACCTTAAACAAGATGAAAACCAGGTCAAATCTTTTCTTAACATAAAATTAACACCATTTGCATGCCTTGATTCCAACGTTGGTCAAAATCAAAACATACAACTATTCTTATACACTAATTCTACATCACAGTTGGGCAGAAATAGAATTAATGCATAAATCTTTAACTTTCATAATCGTTTTACACACTAATTCTACATCACCGTTGGGCGTAAATAGAATTAATGCATAAATCATTAAAATTAACATATATTCTTATACACTAATTCTACATCACCGCTAAGGCGTAAGTAGAATTAATGCATAAATCATTAAAATTATCAACTTTTCTTATACACTAATTCTACATCACCGCTGGGCGTAAGTAAAATTAATGCATAAATCATTAGCATTACGATATTGTTATTAACAACGTTATCGAAAATAACATCATAATCATGTCAAAACTCTTTTCTCCAATTAAATACCACATTGGTTCAAAATAATTGGAGAATCAACATTTTCTTTAGCAAATGAAAACTTTCCTTTTCTTCAATTAAATACCACATTGGTACAAATTAACTGGAGAATAAACAATTTCTTTAGCTGTGGAAAAACTTCTCCTTTTCTTGAATTTTACCCACAGGGAAAATTGCTTTTTATATTTTCTTTGATCAGTTAAATATCACGTCTGTTCAAAATCACTGGAGAATATACCTTTTCTTTAGCAGCGGAAAAACTTTACATCAATTTCTTGAATTTTACCCATAGGATAAAATTACTTTTTCTATTTTTCTTTTGAGCCATTTTACATTTTCAATTTTCTAGAAAAAGGAAAAAAGAAAACTGGCTCTTGCTCTTTACTGTTTCGGCCTAAAACGGTAAAACCAGCTCGGCCCGCCTCTCTCCACGCGCTGTGAGAGCCGCACCTGTGCCGCAACTGGCTGGGCTTCAAAGCTTCGCCGTGGCGCTGCCCCCACTTTGGGCCGCTCGTGGGCCCGTGCATCCGGCGCCGTTGGATCTGATCCGACGGTCGTCCGATTGTTTCGGCCGAATAAAAATGACTCCGGCCACGGGCCCCGAAAACCCTAGTCTCATTCGGCACTTGCCCTTCTCTCTTTCTTCTTCGCCGCTCTCTCTTCTCTCTACCTCAGCCAGCAGCCGCAGCCTAACGAGAGGACACCGAAGCGGGAGTGAGCGGAGCAGCATTTGCGGCGTTGTCGCCCGGCCCCTCGCCTGCCAAGCGTGCTCCCCGATGGGTGAGCACGCCGCCATCGAGTGGCTTCGGCCGTGGCGCCTTTGACCGAAAGCCGTGAAGCAAATCGCCCCGCCGGCACTTCTTCTCCAGCCACGGCCGAAGGGACGATTCGCCCGGTGGGTGGATCCATCCTTCCCTTTCTCTTTTCCCACCCCTTCTTTTCGATTTGGATCTCGCTTTCTCTTATCCGAACCGAACCAAGGAGGGGATTAGGGTTAGGGTTTCTTTGATTCCTTTCTTTTCTTTTCTTTGATTTCTTTTGTTTCTTCTCGGATTCAACCGGTTAGGGATGAGGATCCGTCTAGGGTTAGGTTTAGGGTTCGTATGCCGACCCTATTCTTTTCCCTTTTCTTTTCTGTTTTTCCTTTCTTTTCTTTGACATCCGAATGGATCTAGGGTTAGGTTCTGTTTTCTTTTATTTCTTTTCTTTTCCCTTGTTTACCCGAACAGATTATCCCCGTTCTAGGGTTAGGGTTTCGGCTCTGTGAGCCTAGGGCCCTATTTCTTCTCTGATCCAAAAGGATCTGTTCTTTTCTTTACTTTTGCCGTGCGCCGTCGAACGGTGCGGCTCCTTTCCCCCACGCGCGGTGGCGGTGATGACCGGTAGACCGTGAGCCGGTCTCTCTTTCTTTTGCTTTTACCCGGTTAGGGTTAGGGATACACAGGAATACACAGAGGTAACCTGCTCTGGTACCATTGTTAGGATCGATGTGAGTACCTTTCTGTGTAACCCGTAGATCCAAGTAGGCTCCTAGCCCTTCAGTAGATGCACCGCAGCCAGTGTCGCGGTGTAGAAGACGTCCAGCGCCGGCGAGATGAAGTCTAGTGACGTCGGCGGTGTCCTGCAGTGGGAGACGGCGGTGGTTGGGGCACATCCCGTCGCTGGCAGCAGCTCTTTAGATCGGTATTAGGGTTTCTGTAGGTGGGTGTGGCGGCTCCAGTGAACCTCGTTATCCGAGCCCTCACCCCCACTTTCCTTTTATGTGTGCTGTGCGACAGGGGCCCACCAACCGGATTAGGGTTGGGCTCCCCCGATCAGGGAGCAGAGACAAGGGCCCAATAGGCCGTTGGGCCTATTGGTGGAGATCAACTAACACTCCAAACCTCTGAAACTCCATAACTCCTCACAGTAAGAGAGCTGGTCAGTTAGCATGGTATCTGAGTTGAGAAACATACATTAGTCAAAAGAAGGACACTTCAAAGTTTGCTGGAAGTTTTTCAGTGCGTGTTTCCTAGAAACATAGTCATGTAGATTTACTGAAAGGTGCAGTGAATTTTTTGCGCTTTGTGCAGTGCAGGTGCGTCCTGATGCATATTTTGTTGCATTAATTTTTTTTTGTCTTCCCTTGTAACGAGCGAACACTATTTGTTTATCTATTGATTTTGACCCACAATATTTTTCACTCTTACTGTGTTAGAAAATTTTGAGACTCCCGTGGCAACGCACGGACATGCTAGTTACAAGTTTATATATGTATTATGCCTACTGACTGCGTTTTTTGTTTTGGCAAAAAAAAAAAAATTACTGGGTGAACATGGGTACACCAATGTCGCCATGGAATGGGCGGCTGCGCTCTCACCACACGGCCCCTCGAAGTTTGCCCAAGAGGAGGCTCCCTTCCCAGACCAAGAACCCGGAGGAGAAACAGAAGCTCCAAACATTGAAGAAGCCTCAAAGTTTGCCCAAGAGGAGGCTCCCTCCCCAGACCAAGAACTCGGAGGAGAAAGAGGAGCTCCAAACATCGAAGAAGCAGGTTGCCCCCAAGAAGACAGCGAGAGGTCGCCACGCTGGAACTGCTGCACAGCAGCCGAGGGCACCATTACGCCAGTTGTCGCGGCTCGCTGGAAGAGACCCTGAGCATCCAATTGTGATAGACGATGATGTAAGCGGGGTAGGAGTTGCTCTTGCTCGACTTAGTTTTTTTCTACTAGTACCATCCATTTCATTCCTGAATGTTATCATGTTTGTTAGTTAGAAGCTTGATTCGTTTCATACTTGATTCATAGATTATGAGAAATAGCATTGTCATTTGAACTTCCTCTTGTAGGAACATAAAGCCAGGGCTGATCAATCAGCAATTACGCCTCTTCGCAGATCCCCACGATTCCATGTGGAAGATAAGAGTTTGGGCAAGTCACTGTTGCCACCAAATCGCCGGGAGACCTCTGCTAACAGAAAGACTAAAACAGCTCATAGGAAAGACAAAAATCAAGAGAGCCTGAAAAGGAATAGGGGAAGTGCTGTATTTCCTCCTAGGAAAGATATTTCAGATGTATCTAACAAAAAGAGTGACAAGCAAGAGTTAAAGCCCAATCATTGTAAAGTTCAGACAGGAAAGAGGAAGAGAGGAACAGAAAGGAGGGTGTCATCGAAGAAGCAAAGTTGCCAGGACCCCGAACCATTGCCTGCGTATTGCCAAGAAATTGCACCTCGCAATGAACCCAGTAAATCCACCCACAGAAGGATTGAAAAGGACCCTTCTATTGAGGCGAAGCTTAAAATTGGTGATGAGAGGCTGACAAACATTGATGAAAACATCAACAAGCCAAGTGGGACTGAGAGAGAAGGAATGGGAAATTTTTGTGGTTCTGATGATTGGACAAAAGAGCAGGACATGGCATTGCGCAAAGCTTACTTCAGTGCCCGACCATCCCCACATTTCTGGAAGAAAGTTTCAAAAATGGTACCTAGTATTTACATCATTTCCTTTAGTGTCTTTCATTTCTTATAAGTTGCAAGAGCTGACCGAAGAAACATTGTTATACACTAGTTTGACTTGCTTACATGAAAAAGGACAAGAATGCTGAAGTGTTGTGGCCAAAAATGTTTTTGCATTTTTCAGAAAAGAATCTCAGTGCACATGGTCTGTTCACATGTTATTTTGTATTGTGTTTCACCAATCCGTTTTTACTATCAAGGTTTTAGAAATGTATCTATGATGTGGGTGTCATATGAAGATTCATAGCTGAAAGTTAATAAAGTCATTAATTGTTGACTGGACTTGTTTGTTACTAACCTTGGGGATTTGAGAAGATAATATATCCCTTAGGGATGAGGATGATTGCAATATATAGGCGTCCTCGTAGGCATATGGGCCTACAATATATGGGCCTTGATAAACTTAACATTGTTAATGTTCTATGGAACTAAGTTTTGTGCTGATCAATTTGGTTCCTTTTCTTCTGGTATATACAAACATTGAGATTCTAATGCACCATTTTAGTAGAAACAATATCTCATACATCATTAAGTTTCAATAACGGTTCATTCTTTTTTTTTTCCATAGTGTACAGATTTGCTAATTCTGTGAACAAAAGGATATGATTAGACAGATTCAAATAATAAAACATCTTAGAAAAAAGATGAATATCCGGTGGCCTCAATTCATCAAATGTACCATTAACTTTTAAACAAATAATTGCACAATGTAAAAACTTGGGGACTAATGGGCTTGATCGTACAATCAAAATAGACTGAGGTTTCATAGTGCCAATTTGCTTTTCTTTTCCATACTTCACTGGAATATTTCAGTGGTAGGTCCTATTTCTTATCCGGCATATTTCTTCTTTTATGTGTGGATTCTTCCTTTGTCATTTATTGCCTCAGTGATTTTTGACACAACTCTTTTCAGTGCCTGGGAGATCTGCTGAAGACTGCTTCAACAGAATTTATTCTGACCTCTCAACACCGACTCCAATTGGCCCACGTCCCAGAACAAGTAAAACAACATATTCTCCTATAGGAAATTTCACATTGTCTGATCCAGAACTTCCAAATATCTTGGAACCTACGCTAAACAGAAGAGTCTAGTAGCTCAGAAGACAGTGAAGCATTTGTTGCAGAAGCATTGCCGCATTGACCAAGCTCAAGAGGCTGACCACTTCTCAATTTTTGAATGCTCACCAAGTGCCTTACAATTGAACTTATCTTTTGAAGATTCTCCTGGGACTCCTGACAGTTGTATGAATTCAGCTTCTCTAGGCAAGCGCAGTGGAAGTTCTTCAGCACGAAAGAAATCATTTTCAAGGTTAAGAACTAAGCCATCTGAACCGAGCCCAGCAGTTCTAAAGCCTATAAAGAATGTTATCTTACATGAGAAGTACATTGATCAATTGGCACGTAGAAAAGGCACAAAAAGGCCTCGCAGAAGGACACCAGCAGGCTCTAAAGCTGCTGATTCTGGGAAGTCTCTTTCTGAGCAGCAAGCTGGTAGTGTGAAGACTGCTAAAAATGCTCTCATCTCAGAAGCAACCGACTTCATAAGCAGTTTTAAGACGCTGCAAGCCAATTCCCTTGCGCATGTTGTGGAGAATAGTGAAGACGAGATTGAATGTGATGCCAGTGATTGTAGCCATGATGATAAAGAATAAGGAGGTGCTTACAGTCTTGATTCCTAGCGATCCTTAGCAATCATTTCCTTTATGTCAACTGACGTTAGTCATCACTTATCAGTGCCTGATGCTGTAATAAGGTTAGGCAGTTGTCCGGGCGGTGTATTCTGCCTAACATGATGTATCTAGTAACTGAAAAGTCTATATTTCGATGTCATCTATTTTTTCTTAATGCAAATGTTTGGTACAAGAAAACATTATAGACATTATATAAACAGCTGTGGCTGCCCTGGTTAGTGGGTCCAGGGATCGTCATATGTAATTTTGAAACATTAATTTCCTAAAATATTAATAACAAATTTTATTGATTATTACATAATAATAATTTTGTTGCTTGACAGAACATTCATCAACTGGCTAAACATTTGAACATCTGACTTGACCTTACATTTCCTTTTTTTTGTTATGTTCCATATAATAAGCAGCTCATATCAGCTTGTGTAATTATAATGTTCTGCTGTATGGTTTGGGTTGATTTGTCGTGAATGTTAGAAGGCTCTGTTATCATCCACCCTGGTCTTCTGTTGCTATTGCACACATTGTTTTGCAAATGTAACAGCTTTGTGTTTACATGGGTGCCATCCTTTTTATTGCCTCCTGATTTTCATCTAATATTCCTATTTTTGTTGTGGATTCTGAGTTGCCTTTATGATTCCTCCAATGCAGGCGTATGACCAACATCTCAATATGATACTTGGAGATGTTGAAGAGGTAGTGACTACTGTAGAAATTGATGATGAGACTTACGAGGAGATCGCTCGTGGAAGTATCTTTCTCTGCTACATGTTTCATCAGTTTCTTCAGGGATTAAACTTGACTTCCAAGTTTGCACATTAGTAGCTTTTATAGAGTGTGTAGCTAAGTTCAGCTAGCCAGTTTGGGCTATGCACCACATATTTGAAAGGGAACTTGTTAGATTGCCTCATCCGTTATTGCCACACATGCTTGCCATTGAAGCAGAGCTGTTTCTGCTCTATCAGTTGTTTCTGCTTGATGGAGTGATGCTGCATAATATAAGAAGATCACCGTTACTGTACTGTTTGAATGTTTTAGTTATTAGCTGTCTCAACAGGTAAAACTCCAAGGTTTGACATTATAGATTGTCCCAATACTATCAAACATCCCTAGCCCAAACAAAGAACAATAGCAGTCACCACTTTTCTCCCACCCGTCTCTTCCACTTTGTCACAGAGCTATGGCATTGTCTGTTGCAAGCTAGACCTACTGTGAGTTGTGCAGTGGCAGCTTGATGAACGTTGTCTCTGAATCCTCATCAATTTTAGTCCCCGTGCTGGGGTGGTATTAACTATTAACGTTGCTTGCCACTTGGTAGGTGCATTAAATTCATCTTGTGTGCCATACTGCCTCAACTGGCCCTGTTCGCTTCGGCCGTACTTTTTCAACGAAGTAACAGTATTTTTCTCTCATAACAAATCAACGAACAGTACTTTTTAACCAGGCTTTTCAACAAAACTTATTCTGCAACTTGTTGGTTGCTCTGCTGCATTGTGGGCATGTTTGATCCTCGTCCTAGAGGGCCAGGCACGCCTGTGGTCGGATGCACCTGCCTAGGTGCAGATCCCCGGGCGAGGGCGCAAAGCAAACAAGCCCTGTATCCTTATCGTTCTTCACCAGAACAAGCATTAGGTTGCTCCGTGCATTGCTTGATCTAATTACATCCTGACACATGCATGATATTTGAATGTGTAGGACACGTGGACGCCTAAGAGGGGGGGTGAATTAGACAACTTAAAATTCTAACTCCAAACTATGGCCTCTTTTTCTAACTCTAGCAAAACCTATGCAAAAGATAATCTATCTAGATGTGCAACTACGATTTTGCTAGTGTGTTGCTATCTCTACCGCAAATGATAATAATATGATCAATGTAAATGCGGAAGCTTAAAGAGCAAGGTAGAGATATGCAAACTCCCGTCGACGACTCCGGTATTTTTACCGAGGTATCGAGAAGCGCGCAAGCTTCCCCCTAGTCCTCATTGGAGCCCCTCGCAAGGAATCCCTCGCAAGGGCCAAGCTCCCGGTCGGGTAACTCCGTGGATAGCCTCGGGCCTTCCCCACGCGCAAGTGGGTCTCCGATGTGCCTTCCGGCAAGCCTCTCCCGGATGCTCCCCGCCGTCTTCACTATCAAGCTTTCGGCCGAAACGCCGCGGGCCTTGTTTCCTTCGGTACACGGTGGCGGCCGCACCACAAACGCGGTTGGTGCGATCTCGCAAGACTTCAAGCCCCTCCGATGTACAACTCTTGTGCTCGCAAGCACGGGGTGGCAAGAGGTATGCAAACCTCACTAAACACTAGGCAAACACCTAGAGCAAGCGCATAAGCGGTGGTCTAATCAACCTAAGCACTTCTCAAAGCACTTATGCTAATCACCTGATAAAACACTAAGCACTTAGCAAGTGGAGATCACTAAAATGGTGTATCAACATCCTAGATATGTTTCCTCAGCTCCACACTCCTCAAATGGCCGGTTGGGGGTTGTATTTATAAGCCCCACTGAGAAAATAGCCGTTGGGGTCGAACTCCCGCAAAACTGCTACTGACCGGACGCTGAATCGTCCTGATCGGACGCGTCCGGTCGTCCCGACCGTTGCAGCCGCGAACTACCGATCGGACGCTGCCAGCGTCCGGTCGCCTGCCACCGGACGCGTCCGGTCGCAGTTTCGCGCGCCTGGAACCTATCTGTACTCGATCGGACGCTGCGTGTCTACGTCCGGTCGGTTGCCGCCAGCGTCCGGTCCTTGCGTCCGGTCGGTTGCCGCCAGCGTCCGGTCCTTGCGTCCGGTCGCCTGTCTGCCGAGCCACCGGTCCAGCGTCCGATCGCGCTTCCAGCGTCCGGTCCAGCGTCCGGTCGCCTCTGTGAACTCGTTTCTTCGCGATCTTGCGCACGGCTTGGTTCCTATCTTCATGCTTGGACTTTGCTTTACATCTTGGGTCTTTTCTTGTGCTTCTAAGGTCTTGCTTGAGGTGTTGATCATCAGATCATCACGTCGCCTTCGTCCAAGTCACGTCTTGCACCCTATTGGACTACAAAACAAACACTTGCAAATTCATTAGTCCAATTTGGTTGTGTTGGTCATCAAACACCAAAATCCAAAGTAAATGGGCCAAGGGTCCATTTTCCTTACAATCTCCCCCTTTTTTGTGATTGATGACAACACGACCAAAGCAAGCAAATGATAAAATTTTTAAATTTAAAAATTATCTACTTGCTAGGATGCAATATAAAGGGCAAGGTTATATGATACTAATTGATAGATACCAATTAAAACTTTACTTAAAAACATGTCTTGCCCTTGCAAATGTCCCCATGTGATATTATGGATTAAAGCCTATCTTTCTAAAAAAATTCTCCTATTACATAGACTAATCCATAATTCACTTTCCTCCCTTTCTCGGACCATTACCACTTGTAGACATCAACTTGATGCTTGCCTTTGATCCTTCAAATTCTCCCCCTTTGGCATCAAACACTAAAAAGGAAGACATTAGTAGCACAAGGGAGGGTCAAATTTCATGATCCTTTGCGTATAGAGAGAAATGGATCACAAAATTTGACTCTCGCATTATATAGACTAAGCTCCCCCTAAATATATGCATACATATGGTAGAAAAGCAAAGCATATGCATATTTAGCAATATTTTGCACAAGAGAGTTTAATATATAATGCATGGAGAAAGCATATAAATATGAAATGAAATCAACATGATGATGCCAATTGAAGAACGATGCTTCTTTTCGGGGACTTCATTTTTCTTGCAATGAGACCACTACACACATGATAAACTTGAAAAAGGTATTAGTCTCAAAGCGTCCATCTTGTAGATGATCCTCCCCCTAAATTTGTGCATGGAGACATGGAATACTTGTAGTACTCATGCACAATTGATTTTTGAGTCAAAATACCACTTGAAAGATGATATTTGGGAGAAAATTATCTACAATTTGGACTTTGGCACATATTAGATAAACAATAGTAAGACAAGCTATGTGCCGTGCTCCTAAGCAATTTTAAACCATGTAGGTTTGCTCCAAGGGTTAAAAATGAGACCGAGCAAGCCTACCATATGAAATACCTAGTGTATGCATGACAAAAGATATAAGCATGCAAATGCAACCCTAGGTATGAAGAGTAACAAGATGCTTAAAGATACCAATTGTATGAAAATCTAGTTGCAAGATGTACCAATTAAAAAGTAATAACATCTAGTTACCTGACATGGGAAGGGGAATTTGGGTCCATAGTATTCACTAACCTACTTGGC
The DNA here is from genome assembly GCA_904845875.1 of Miscanthus lutarioriparius. Classification (NCBI taxonomy): domain Eukaryota; kingdom Viridiplantae; phylum Streptophyta; class Magnoliopsida; order Poales; family Poaceae; genus Miscanthus; species Miscanthus lutarioriparius. The sequence continues at coordinate 24,486,851 of CAJGYO010000016.1, read as the reverse complement.
AATTTCTTTGTCCATCTTGATGCACTCCATGAAATGCACCCCTACTTTGCCAAGTCTCCAAATTCCCCGAGGTCCGACGGACTTCTCACTTCCCTTTCGGGATCCAAACCTTCTTGGTGCTCTTCATGTTGGAGATGATTTTCTTTGGCACCCAAAAGCGTTTGACCCCATTGTTGGCTTGCTTGTTCACCTTGATGGCCACCACCTTGTCATTTTTCTTCTTCTTCAAGAGATAAGGTGTGGAGGCCTTCTTGTCCACCTTGTTGGTGTAGGTGTTGGAGAGCTTGATTGTTTGCTTTTTCTCCTTCTTCTTTGCTCCTCCCCCATTCTTCACCTTGCACTCATAGGACTTGTGGCCTTCTTTGTGGCACACGTAGCAAACCACGGTTTGTCCTTCATCAAGCTTCTTCACTCCCTTGACGGTGGTGTTATCTTGATGAAGTTGGGTTTTCTTCGCCTTGCCTTTCACTTGAGTCAAGTCCTTGGTGAGGCGAACTACTTCTTGCTTGAGTTGCTCATTCTCCTTTACAACCTCTTGTGTGCATGTATCTACAATCACTTTCTTAACACAAGCTTGGTTGCAAAAGGGTGAGTCTAAATATAAATCATTGCAAGAAGTAGAGGCATCCTTTTTAATTATGTCATTTCTTTTAAATGCCTTGGTGGAGGTTAAATTGACGGTCTCAAGATTAGCAACTTTATTAGTTAGCTCATCACAATGTTTGCACATGATTTCCATTTTAGCAAGCAAACTTTGATAATCATTTTGTGAGATAGCTAACTTTTCTTTTAATTTTTCATTTTTCTTTTCAAGTTGCTTATCATTAATTGTGCATGCACTTGTTGTTGCACTAGCCTCAAGTTGCTCAATTTTAGTAGATAGTTCAACATTGAGATTTGCAAAGTTTTTATATTGTTCAAGCAAATTCTTGTATGCTTCTTGTGAACTACCTAGCTCTTCTTTTAAAGTTTTGAGCTTCTTTTGTTGACTAGTGCAAACTTTAGCATATTTAAGATTTTGTTGCACAATTGTATTGTAAGAAGACAAATCATCATCACTATCACTCTCACTAGAGGATGAGCTTTTGTTACCTTGTGCCATAAGGCACACACGAGAAGAGCTTGATGATGAGTGCTTATGACCTCGCCTCTTGTGATGGTTTTCTTCTTCACTTGAAGAATCATCCCATGACCTTATTGTTGTGAGGGCTTTGTTTTTGCACGCCTTCTTCTTTGTCTTGGGTGTGGGCTTGTTTAGACAAACTTCCACAAAGTGCCCCATCTCGCCGCATCCATAGCATCCTCTCTTTCTTTACTCATTTCTTTGATTGGTGAAAATGAGATCTTGAATTTGGATGGGCACACCCTTGACATTGAGCCTTTGGATCATCTTCTCCACCTTGTTGATTAATTTGATTGATTCTTCATCCAGGTCGGAGGTGGAGGAGGAAGATTGATCATCATCACTTGATTCTTGTTCATCATCATCATCCTCATCTTCTTCTTCTTCACTTGAGGAGCTTGAGCTTGAGCTTGACTCAACTTTCTTGCCCTTCATCTTTTTCTTTTCGCTACAAGCGAGAGCTTTGCCTTTGCTTGATGAAGATGCTTCTCCTTGACCCATCTTACGTGACATTTCAAATCCCACTAGTTTGCCAATGACAATGCCCGGGGTCATGGTGCTCAAGTTCTCCATGTTGTGAAGGATGGTGATGATGCTTACATATTTCTTTTGTGGTAGAACGGAGATGATCTTCCTCACGATGTCCGCATCATCTAGCTTTAATAATCCTATTGAATGGAGCTCATTGATAATTAGATTCAATCGAGAATACATATCACGAACAAGCTCATCATCATTCATAGCAAAGGAATCATAATTTTGCTTAGCTAGACAATATTTTTGCTCACGGACATTACTTGTACCGTCATGGAGCTCTTGAAGTTTTAACCAAATTTCATGTGCGGTATTTAAGGTGAACACTTGGTTAAACACATCCATGCTAAATGATTCAAACAAGCAATTCTTAGCTCTAGCATTAAAATGCATTTCTTTTTCATCACTCTTTGTGGGTTTTTCGGGATTCTTGATGGGTTTCATCCCGTCACGAGTGACTCTCCATACACCCAAATCAACCGCCTCAAGGTGGCAAGCCATTCTAGCTTTATAGTATGGGAAGTTAGTGCCGTCAAATTGTGGAGGCCTAGCGGTATCCATCCAACCACTCTACAATAGCGTCGGCTCAACGGCGGTTAAGCCAAAGGTCCAAATATGAGCCAACCGGCTCTGATACCACTTGTAGGACACGTGGACGCCTAAGAGGGGGGGGGTGAATTAGGCAACTTAAAATTCTAACTCCAAACTATGACCTCTTTTTCTAACTCTAGCAAAACCTATGCAAAAGATAATCTATCTAGATGTGCAACTACGGTTTTGCTAGTGTGTTGCTATCTCTACCGCAAATGATAATAATATGATCAATGTAAATGCGGAAGCTTAAAGAGCAAGGTAGAGATATGCAAACTCCCATCGACGACTCCGGTATTTTTACCGAGGTATCGAGAAGCGCGCAAGCTTCCCCCTAGTCCTCGTTGGAGCCCCTCGCAAGGAATCCCTCTCAAGGGCCAAGCTCCCGGTCGGGTAACTCCGTGGATAGCCTCGGGCCTTCCCCACGTGCAAGTGGGTCTCCGATGTGCCTTCCGGCAAGCCTCTCCCGGATGCTCCCCGCCGTCTTCACTATCAAGCTTTCGGCCGAAACGCCGCGGGCCTTGTTCCCTTCGATACACGGTGGCGGCCGCACCACAAACGCGGTTGGTGCGATCTCGCAAGACTTCAAGACCCTCCGATGTACAACTCTTGTGCTCGCAAGCACGGGGTGGCAAGAAGTATGCAAACCTCACTAAACACTAGGCAAACACCTAGAGCAAGCGCATAAGCGGTGGTCTAATCAACCTAAGCACTTCGCAAAGCACTTATGCTAATCACCTGATAAAACACTAAGCACTTAGCAAGTGGAGATCACTAAAATGGTGTATCAACACCCTAGATATGTTTCCTCAGCTCCACACTCCTCAAATGGCCGGTTGGGGGTTGTATTTATAAGCCCCACTGAGAAAGTAGCCGTTGGGGTCGAACTCCCGCAAAACTGCTACTGACCGGACGTTGAATCGTCCTGATCGGACGCGTCCGGTCGTCCCGACCGTTGCAGCCGTGAACTACCGATCGGACGCTGCCAGCGTCCGGTCGCCTGCCACCGGACGCGTCCGGTCGCAGTTTCGCGCGCCTGGAACCTCTCTGTACTCGATCGGACGCTGCGTGTCTGCGTCCAGTCGGTTGCCGCCAGCGTCCGGTCCTTGCGTCCGGTCGCCTGTCTACCGAGCCACCGGTCCAGCGTCCGGTCGCCTCTGCGAGCTCGTTTCTTCGCGATCTTGCGCACGGCTTGGTTCCTATCTTCATGCTTGGACTTTGCTTTACATCTTGGGTCTTTTCTTGAGCTTCTAAGGTCTTGCTTGAGGTGTGGATCATCAGATCATCACATCGCCTTCGTCCAAGTCACGTCTTGCACCCTATTGGACTACAAAACAAACACTTGCAAATTCATTAGTCCAATTTGGTTGTGTTGGTCATCAAACACCAAAATCCAAAGTAAATGGGCCAAGGGTCCATTTTCCTTACAGAATGCAAGATTTTTTCTTCTTAATATTAAATGATACATAGCTCTGCTCGAGAAAAAAAATATATCTGCATGCAAGAGTATCTTGTTGTAGTGTTCTGCGTGCTTACGTACCCACTAGACATTAGTACTGCTAGTTTATTCATACACTACAACATCACCTTATTTCTCCTCATAATTGCATAACTGAGTATCACAGATGGGCATACTATAGTATCTTACTGTGACGCGGTGCAATACTGCAATGTTGATATGGTAGCGTATGTTATTGTAGCATCACCAATTAATAGAATCACTGATCATTTGAGATGCTCAAGCAAAAACTTATTCATATGATTACATTGGTACTGAAAACAATATTTAATGAATTTAAATTAGTGACAAATTGTGTTTTGCCTGCCAACAGCAGTTGTGGACTGTGCGCACATTATTTCCTGACCCTGTTTTCCTCTTTTTGTGCACGTGATGTGTACAGCATACAAATGAAAGCATTTATTTTTGTAAAAAGAAGTTCAGTGATTTTTTTTCTAAAATATCATCATGTTTTATCTGCTAAATTTGTTTTTTTCTCATCTTTGGTTATCTTAAATTCTGCATGATCAACGCTTTTTTTGGTTGATTTTATATGCCAATACAAAAAGTTTAGTTACTTTGGGCCTGTTTGGCACAGCTCACAGCAGCTTAATGAGTTGTTGTGCGCTGTTTTTTTTTTTTTTTTTTGCCAAACACTTATTTCCAAAATAGGTTCATGGGTGAAGCTGTTTTTCCCCTCCTATCACAAAGATATGAGTTGGGAGGAAGCTGAAAAAAAGTAGCTTATCCCAGCTTCATCTCCCATATTATAGTCATTCAATTCATTGTTCCACCATGTAAAGCTGTTTTGCCAAACACTTGTTCCAAAATAACTCGGGTTCAACAAAAGTTGCTCATGAAGCTATTTTGCAAAAAAAAAAAACTTATACGGTGAAGCTGAGTTGTGCCAAACGGGGCCTTTGTCACTAAAGGTTTGTTGTATTGATGAATTAACTGTCTTGTATTGGCTATTCCAGACAAGTAAACACACTATCCCCTTCCTTTTTGTCCGAGGAGATGGAGTAATACTACAGCATGTTCGTTGGTTGGTTTCTCCGCCCTTGCGGACTGTGTGAAAGTTTCGGTGGAGCATGCATTCGGCAATTCTACCAGCACTAGTTTTTCCTTGGATAAGCAAAGCGGTAGGTTTCTGAGATGTTGCACAGGTTTAGACAAGGGCATTATACATTTGTACTTCAACAATGACTGTATTTGAATGAACCTGAGTCAACTTGCCGGCGGGCTCGTTCGCCGCTAACCCGCCTCGCTTGCCGCAAAGTTTATTAGCGGGCTTGTGGCTTGCCACAAAGCTGCGGGTCTTGTGGACAAGTGTTCCGCGGACACAACAAACTTGTATGCAAGACCTGCAAGACGTACAATACAATATCGATGTATTGAAGATCAAAGCAGAGTTGGCTGGAATAGAGAAACATACAATACGAGATACACGTACAGTATTCACGAAAATAAAGTGAACTGACTGAAACTTAGCCAAAAAAAACAGAGAAACTTGTAAAACAGTAAACATATAATACAACTTCTGCTAACCTCATTTGAATGATTTCACATACAGTACAGGATCTTCTGTTAGGAGACTGGCTCATCCTTGGTGACTGTAGCATTCTATTAAGTACCGGAGATCTCACATAGTGCACACGTGAGGCAAATGACTTCCTCTGCATTCCTTCTGAATGATTTGAAGCATTAACAACAGATGACTTCCGTTTCGACAGCAAGGACTTGATCCTATCCACGCTCCTTGATGTTGCATCTTTGCCAAGATTAGGAGAAGCAGCCGTTCTTGTATCATCGGGTAAGGTTGAAGATGACAATCCTGCATATGGTGACCTCTGGTGTTTGGCTCTGGAGTGGCGCATCCTTGGCGATGCTAGGATCCTATTCAATAGCGGGGACCTCACAAATTGCACGTTCGAAGCAGATGTCTTCCTCCGCTTCTTTGTTGGAGGCTTTGGAGCATTAACAGTAGATGACTTCCGTTTCACTAGCAATGACTTCTTCAAGTTCACACTCCTTGAAGTTGTATGCTTACTCCTTTATTGATCTGCTTCTTGACCACTCAATTCTTCTGGCGCAAGCTCAGATGGCAGGGTTGTCATGTCCACACCAGCACATCTAGATAGAATACAATAACATGATAAGCTACAGGACAACCAAATGGTGGCAACAAAATGTGGACTACAGTAAAACTAGATATTTGTAGTAGACGATTTAAAAGATCATATTTAAAGATTTCTAGACAATAATTAATCCTGTTTTTAGTTTGTGTTGATGCTCAAAATTGATTCGGTCCAATTTTTATATGAACACTATGTTCTGGTGATTAATATGAACTCGACATAGGACTGTGGAGTCTGTATAATTCCTTCAGGGTCCTAACACATAAATGCAACTAAAAACACTCTGCTGAAAGCATCCTTTGCACTATGAGTGTCAACTGTACAATCTGCTCCACTCCGTATATTAGTTCAAGAGAGAACAGTAGAGGTAAACAACCAAAACCAAAGGGAACCGAGCAAAATCCTTACCCATATTTATCTGTCTGTAAGAAATTGCAGGACGACGAAGCCACACCCGAGATCTGGCGCCCCAATCCCGCAGAAGCCGACGCTAGGATCTTGGAGGCTTCATGGCCCCTATCCTCTCCTGCCTCCTCTTGCTCCACCACGGAGGAGCGCGAGTCGAGGGCCAGGTTTCGCCGCCTGCCACGGCCGGAATCGGCGTTCCCATCTACACCAAGGGCCAGGACAAGCCGGAAGGGCGAGCAGAGGAGGGCGACGCCTGACGCCACCGTACCGTGACGGCGCGATAGCGGTAGGGTTCAGGAGATGCAGTTGTTGCGGGTCTCGCGGGTTCTTGCGAGCTTTGTCTCTTGCCCAACGGGTTTGGCGGGTTCAAAGACGTTGGGCCAAAAAATTTTGCAGCTGGGCCACTACAGCCACGAAGGGAAACTTTGCGGGGCGAGTTAAGAGCCCGCGCCGCCTCCATTGCGAAACCTGAGTAAAGTAATGCTAATGATATCGAGTTATTGATCAATCGTTCCTGTAAGTTGTGGTATCGAGTTATTGACTTATGGGTGGTGAGGCTCTTCACAAGGAGAATTCTGTGATTCTGCCAATTGTTCTGATAATGTTGTTAGAGTGAAAATGAGTCAGGCTAGCCAGACTTGTGGGAATTGCCTCCGGCCTGTACAACTCCACTGGCACAAAGCAGCGGAGTTGACACGGATTCGCGTGCGTATTACGGTCCGTGCCATTGTCACCCTGTACAGTACTGGACAACCAGTTCCAAAGTTGAAGTTGGTGGACCGGACGACAGGCAGTGGCACCGAAACCGGTACTGACGATCATGTGCACCAGGACTTCGTTCCACCATCTTTTCCTTTCTTTATTATGCTTATTATTATTAACAAATATGTGCGAATCATGACATGCTCATGTGCATCACGATCTCTGTATATCTCTTGAAAAAACGAGCATCACGAATATCAAAAGGCTTCCAACAGCGTAGTAGATACCAGTCTTTAGGTGTGAAAGGACTTGGAGCCCAGCGATTATAATTCATAAGAGCCTCAGTAGTACTGGGTTCGACTCCGGTGGGAGCAAGTTTTAACGACGTTGTGCTTTCAGTGGTAGACGACGTTTTTGTTGATAGCAAGACATCTATGGCGACTTTGTCAATCTTGATAATTTGCCGGTCCAGTGTGCGTGCATTGTGAGTGGCTGTGTTGTAATGTATAATTCAAAAAAAAAAACTAGTCTTTAGTTTGTTTTCGAAGGACCGATCTTAAATCATACTGCTGATATTTGAGAGCATCTGGATTGGATTGGAGCACATGCTGCTCGTTCACATCAGCATTCCGCTTTGATTGAACGTCTGGCCCCTGTTAGGCCTTGTTCGTATGTAGTTGGATTTATATCAATTTATATGTGTTGGGATAGATTTGAGTAGAATTTGAACAAAATTTCACCTTAATCCGTCACAAAACATGTGGATCGGGGTTAATCCGGCGACGTCGGAGGGCCTTACCCGTGGTCCCAGTCACCCCGTGGGTTTGAGAGGCGAGAGCCTTGTCGGTTCGGATGCGCCACCTTTTGGGGTGACCCGATGGATAGCTGGTGTAAGGGACCGTGATGTCTAAGAAGGGGGAGTGAATTAGGCAATTTAAAACTCTAACTCTGAATTATAGTCTCTAGTTTCACCTTGTCAAAACCTATGCAAGACGGTCATCTATCTAGATGTGCAACTACGATTTTACTAGGTGCGTTGCTATCTCTACCACAAAAGAGTTATGCACCCTAGGTTCCAATCCTATCAACTAGCCTATCAACTAAGCTAGGAAAGTAAAGCAATCAACCAAGGTAGCAATGTGAATGCGGAAGGTAAAGATGAGGTAAAGATGCAAACTCCCGACGACGACTCCGATATTTTTACCGAGGTATCGAGAAGCGCGCAAGTTTTTCCCTAGTCCTCGTTGGTGCCCCATCGCAAGGGCCAAGCTCCCGGTCAGGTAACTCCGTGGATAGCCTCGGGCCTTCCCCACGCGCAAGTGGGTCTCTGACGTGTCTTCCGGCAAGCCTCTCCCGAATGCTTCCCACCGTCTTTACTATCAAGCTTCCGGCCGAACTGCTGTGGGCCTTGTTCCCTTCGGTATACGGTGGCGGCCACACCACAAACGCGGTTGGTGTGATCTCGCAACACTACAAACTCTTCCGATGTACAACAATAGTGCGCGCAAGCACCGAGTAATAAGATGTGTGCAAACCTCACTAAACACTAGACCTAAACCTATAGCAAGCGCATAAGCAGTGGTCTAATCAACCTAAGCACTTCGCAAAGCACCTACGTTAATTACCTAATGAATTACTAAGCACTATGCAAGTGGTGATCACTAAAATGGTGTATCAACACCCTTGGTATGTTTTCTCAGCTCTCCACATCACAAATGGTCGGTTGGGGGATCTATTTATAAGCTTCATGGAGAAAGTAGCCGTTGGGGACGAAACCTAACTTTCTGCTACTGATCGGACGCTGTTGTCGTCCTGACCGGATGCATCCGGTCGTCTCAACCGTTGAGCGCGCGCGTAGAGATCGTACGCACTGTCGAGTCCGGTCATCATCGACCGGACACGTCCCGGTCGTATTTGCGCCGCTCTGGAACCTCTCTGGACATGATCGGATGCTGCACTTTGTGCGTCCGGTCATCCAGTGCTGCTGTGTCCGGTCCTCACTGAGTTGTTGCCGTAACGATGAACAGTGAAGTCCATGTGTCCGGTCACTGCCTCGCTCAGCGTTCGGTCACTGCTGCTGACACTGCTGTTGTCGAGCAACTGATCAGACACGTCCGGTCCTCATAGGGCCACGTCCGGTCACCTCTATGGAGCTCATTTCTTCACGATCTTGCGTCCGGTTTGGTTTCCATCTTCGTACTTAGGCTATGCTTGATATCTTGGGTCTTCTCTTGTACTTCTAGGGTCTTGCTTAAGGTGTTGATCATCAGATCATCATGTCGTCTTCGTCCAAGTCATGTCTTGCACCCTATTGAACTACAAAATAATTACTTATAAATTTATTAGTTCAATTTGGTTGTGTTGGTCATCAAACATCAAAATCCAAAGTAAATGAACCTAGGGTTTATTTTCCTTACAATCTTTTTATTTTTGGTGATTGATGACAACACGACTAAAGCAAGCAAATAATAAAAATTATGGAATTTAAAAACTATTTACTTGCTAGGATGCAATGCAAAGGACAAGGTTATATGATGCTAAAAGATACCACATATAAACATCTTTAGAAACTTATCTTGCCCTTACAAATATCCCCATGTGACATTATGGATTTAAGCCTCCCCCTAACTCCATAATCCACTATCATCTTTTTCTCGGACCATTACCAAAGTGAAATCAACATGATGATATCGGTTTAGAAATACCAAATATGCAAACCAATTTGATTTGTACCACTTATAATAGGTGGTGGATATTTGAAGTATGATGCTTAACTCCGGGGACTTCATTTTCCTTGCAATAAGACTACTACACACATGATAAACTTGAAAAGATGTTAGTCTCAAAGCATCCAACTTGTAGAGTAACCTCCCCTAAATTTGTGCACACAAGTATGAAATACTTGTAGGAGACATGTATATTGATTTTAGAATAAAAAATACCACTTGAAAGATAACATCACATGAATGTGAAAATCATTTTCGAAGGTAATATTCGAGAGAAATTATCTACAATTTAGACTTTGGCACATATTAAATGAACAATTGTAAAACAAGTTATGTGTCGTGCTCTTAAACAATTTAAACCATGTAGGTTTGTTCCAAGGGTTAAGAATAAAACCGAGCAAGCCTATCATAAGATATACCTAGCGTATGTAGGATAAAAGATTAAACGTACAAATACAAATCTAGGTATAAAAGCAAACTAGATGTTTATTGAAATTATAAGCCTAGATGCTTATTGAAATTGCAAGCCCAGTATCCATTTTCCTTAAAGCTGGCAAACAGCTCGCGACTCGCCAGCGCGGCACCGCGACCCACGTGCTGCCGCGTCGACCCACTACCAACCAGTGGCCCCCCACGCGCACCGCTCCGGACTCTGGCGCTCCCTCCCATCCTCCCCTATATATGCGCGCGGGCCGCTGCAATGTTTGCCGTGTCCCCATTCCCATCCCCCTGTTCCAACATTTTGGTAAACATTTACTAGCTCGCCGAGCGCGCGCGACGTGAGAGACGAGCGTCGATCGGTCAACCCGAACTCGTCTTCCGGCAGGTACAGAGCAGAGGTAGCGGAAGATGAGCCAGGAGAACGGAGGAGCCAGCAACGGGCACCCCGCCGAGGAGCATCAGGACGTGATGGAGGTGGAGCCGAAGCAGCGCCGGGCGCCGCGGCTGAACGAGCGGATCCTCTCGTCGCTGTCGCGGAGGTCCGTCGCCGCGCACCCCTGGCACGACCTCGAGATCGGTACGTGAGCCCGCCGTCGTCTCTCTCGCCAACGCACGCATTTGTTCGTTCCTCAGATATGCATGGCTCGATCAGAGGCCTTCTTCTTCAATTCGAGGATAGCGCTTGCTAACCGACCGACGACCGGTCGTGCGTGCTTTCAATTTGCAGGTCCTGAAGCTCCGGCCGTCTTCAACGTCGTAAGTATCTGAATCCCATTATTCCCCAGCAAGCAAGCAACCAAAGTTGCAGCTTGCAAATCGATCTGGGGCGTGAACGTGTCTGATCCGGTGTGTCGAGCAGGTTGTGGAGATCACCAAGGGGAGCAAGGTGAAGTACGAGCTGGACAAGAAGACGGGGCTCATCAAGGTGGACCGCGTCCTCTACTCGTCCGTCGTGTACCCTCACAACTACGGCTTCATCCCGCGGACGCTCTGCGAGGACAACGACCCCATGGACGTCCTCGTCCTCATGCAGGTGACTGACTGATCGCTGTCAATCGTCATCTCAACCTTTATTAATTACTCTCGCCTCTCGCCTCTCGGGTTGATTATTCACCTATTTTGTTTCTAATAAGAACATATATCCGCATGCCATTTGCATTGCATCCAGGAACCAGTCCTCCCCGGCGCCTTCCTCCGCGCCAGGGCCATCGGCCTCATGCCTATGATAGATCAGGTACGCAGATGATAGATGCATTATCTCCATGCATGGTTCCATCTCCCTGCAATTCGATCCCGAGTTGCAACCATTCGCACCGATCTTATCTAACCTTACCAAAATGTTCGGAACAGGGGGAGAAGGACGACAAGATCATCGCCGTCTGCGCCGACGATCCCGAGTACCGCCACTACAACGACATCAGCGAGCTTTCTCCTCACCGCCTCCAGGAGATCCGCCGCTTCTTCGAAGACTGTACGCTTTCCTGTCTCACTGCTCCGTACTCGCTAAATTTCCGTGGTCCTTGCTGGACGCGCCCTTCATTCGTGTGGTTTCTTCCAGACAAGAAGAACGAGAACAAGGAGGTGGCCGTCAACGACTTCCTGCCCGCCGCAGCTGCCCGCGAAGCCATCCAGTACTCCATGTAAGTCCTGGTCAATTGGTCATTTATCTCGAGGATGACATGAAAAAGACATGTACCATATATCGGCTTGGATCGAACTCCGGATTCGTGTTGACATGATCTTGGTGTTTTGTGCAGGGATCTTTACGGTCAGTACATTATGCAGACCCTGCGACGGTAGAGCGTGCTGCGTGCCCCATTTTCTCTCCCCCTACCGGATCCCATGCGAGCTGAAGCAAAAGCACAGATCATCAGAATATTTGTGATCTGATTGATAGCCAAGTCACATGAGTTGTCAAGCTTGTCGACCATATCTTTCAAGCGATATTTTAGCCTGTATCTTCCCTTATTAGTCTTTTGGAATTTGTCCACAGTGTGGTTTGATCTATGTACTCCTCTTCAAAATTTTTACAGAACGAATCAATAAAATTAATAGTATGCTATTTTGTTGTTTCGTCTACCTACTCCCGGCCTGCACATCTGCATATTGCTGATGGGCTGATGCCAGACGGCAGAGACCGAAGAACCGATTGCGGCTCGCAGCCACGTTTCCGGTCACGGAGTTTCTGCTGGATAGTTTGGCTGTTCTTGTTGAATGTCTTGGTCGAGCAATTTCGGCTCTCGTTGTTAGAGCATGTTCGGAGGGGCTCCGGCTCCGTCTACTATAGCTGCACTGTGGAGGAGCCGTCGAAGCCTTCAAATCGTAGCTCCTCCAGCTTCCTCCACTTCGCAGTGCATTTCAGCAGGAGCCAGGAGCCCTTTGATGAGCCGCTACAGTAGAAAACAGTGCATTTTACCAATTCTAGCTTGCCAGGCACACAAACCTATGCAACTAGTACTTCGAGCAAACCGGGGAGTACCTACACAATCTAGTGATGCAAAGCGCACAAAGCCTAAGCTCACTAGCTATACTCACTAACAAGGCTACACAAGCCGAATTAGAGAGCGCATTTTACTTAGCTACACAAACTAAATAAAGCAACTAATTTACTATAAAAGTAAACTAGTTACAAAAGAGAGCTACTTCTATGCTAAACAAGCAAGAGGGTAACTAGCAAGCTACACAAGCTAACTAATTACAAGAGCAACTACACAAGCACGATAAATGAAATGTAAAACAAGCTTGTGTTGGGGAATTGCAAACCAACGGGATGAACAAGGTTGACACGTTGATTTTTATCCCGAGGTTCACTTGGTTGCCACCAAGCTAGTCCCCATTGAGACAAGCTCTAAGGTTGCCGTCGGTCCTCTTGCTAGTGGTGACCCGCAAGTCACACTCTCCCACGCGGAGTGCTTGCCACAAGCTCTAGCACTTGACCCGGCTAGACCACTTGTTGCCCTTCGCGTCTCGCTCTACTAGAGTTGCTCTTCGCGGCTCCCACAGGACGAGCACAATGCCCCTCACAAATCCTTCTCCAGAGCACCGCACAATCTTCTTTGCGTGCTTCAACGGAGACCACCACCAAGCCGTCTAGGAGATGGCAACCTCTAAGAGTAACAAGTATTATCGGCTTGCAACTCGATCACCTAGTGCCAACACTTGCAATCTCTCATGCACCGCACTAGAATCTCTCGCTAACTTAGCGGATATGATTAGCACTAATCACAAGTGAGTTAAAGGGATCCCAAATACTCTCACACAAGGAAACTAAGTCCCAAAGGTGCCAAGCATCTCAAATGGTCAGCCACCCCGTCTATTTATAGAGGGAGGCCTCAAACTAGCCGTTTGGACGCATGCTGAAAAGTGTACTGTGGACAGTACGCCCTTATATGCCTGGACAGTCCGCTCTTATGCTGAACTAGCCGTTAGGTGCAGCAACGGTCACCCCGTACAGTCCACCCCTTAGGGCTCGGACAGTCCGCCATTCACCTGAAACTAGTCGTTGGAGATCAAACGGTTACCGCGGACAGTCCGAGAATTATAAGCGGACAGTCCGTCGTTGAATTTCGACAACATGTCCAGAACCTATCCAGCAACCTCTGTTCCTTAAAAATTAGTTGGTGGACAGTCCACCCTTATAGGGCCAGACAGTCCACCATTCATTTTCAACAGCCTGGACAGAGTTTCCAGTAACTCTGCTCGCCACCGATTTTAGCCGGCGGACAGTCCATCGCCCAGGCACGGACAGTTCACCGTTCACCTGTCAGCCCATGACCAATGCGAGCGTCGCATCCGATGTGCTCCCAACGACAACGTCCGAGGACCGTGGACAGTCCGCCACCAGAGGGTAGACAATCCGCCATTGTCTAGAAAGCAACCCATGCTCTCTGCGACCTCCTCCTTGCTTCTAACTTCTTCTACTTTGCAAATGTATCAACACCACCAAATGATACACCACCTTGTGCTCGTGTGTTAGCTTTTCACAAATATTTTATCAAAGGATTAGCTCTCTTTTCACCACGCCACTCGGATCCTAGTAATGATGCAAAGTTAGATCACTCGAGTGGCACTAGATAACCGATATGTAAACAAGTTTGCCCCTCTTGATAGTACAATCATCTATCCTAAACCCGGTCATAAACTTCTCTACACACCTATGACCGGTGAAATGAAATACCCTATAGGTTATACATTTGCCTTGCGCATTCCATTCCATCTTCTCTAATGCTGATGCAACACATGCACCAATAATATCACAAATGATATGATCTACTTTATATCATCATGTGACCTTGTTGGTTCATCGATTTAACCTCACTTTCCTTTCACCGTTGTCTTCGTCCATCGGCGCCAAGTCTTGCTCAAACTTCACCGCCACGTGGTCCATCGCTTCAAAGCCTCCAACTTGTCCTTCACGCTTGCAACCGGTCCATCAAGCCAAGTCTTGTCTTGATATTCTCCACATTAGTCATATGACTCAATGTCATGTCTCATATGCAATGAGCTCATTCATCACATGTGTGAGCCTTGCAACAAATCCAAGCCATTTCCATCTATATGGCATGTGTTGCTCACACAAGTGTACATGTGGACTAATTACTTGTGTATCTCACATAAACACTTATTAGTCCACCTAGGTTATCACTCAATTATCAAAACCAAACTAGGGACCTTTCATAGCCGCAACCAATCCCACTCCTCCCACTCTTTGGTCGAGTCCACGATCTCTGTTGGGTGTCACCAACAGGCATACGCACGCGTAGCTCAGGAGGCGAACGCTCGCACAGCCAAGGAAGCGGATGTGAGAGCGACACGGCTCGTGGAGGTAGAAAGGAGGGAGCGGGAGGCAGCGACGCTGTAGGCCACAGTAGCCTAGGAGCAGCGGCTCGTGGCCACGAAGCCGGGGGCACTGCAGTAGTGGTCCTGCATGCGGAGGCTGGGGCGGACGCACGAGACCGGCGCGGCTTCGACAACAACAGCGCGTACGACCACGACCTGGACACAGACACAAAGCTAATGCCCGAGGCGCACGCGGTGCGGATGACCTAGGTGGACTGTGTGGCCATGGGATGCAAGGGAGCTAGCAGACGGGCTCCGCAGACACGACCACTAGCGGGATCTGTGAGTTGACCGTGCACTGGAGGCCCAGCGGGACTAGGAGCGCATGGTCCATGAGTAGGCCTTGCGTGACTTTGAGCGAGACCAGGGCGGACGCGGCTTCAATGCACATGGCCACGGCCGATGTGACCTGGACGACAGCGAGCAGGGCGAACAGGACCCTGGTGCGTGCAAGCTAACGTCACAGGCGGCACGCCTCCCCTTCCTCGGACTAGCATTGAGGTTGTCGTGGTTGGCCCGGTTCGCCACCCATCATGCAGACCGTCGTCAAGGACGTCGGCTACAGCAGCGGATGGCCCATGCTCACAAAGACCAACTATGCCAAGCTGTCCATGGTGATGAAGTGAAGATGCAGGCGTGGCACATGTGGGACGCGGTGCGGTACGGCGACGTCGACTTTGACGAGGATCGGTCGGCGCTGCAGGCGCTTCTTGCTTCTATTCCACCGGAGATGCACTCCTCCCTCACGAACAAGGAGACCGCCAAAGATGTCTGGGATGCCATTGCCGCAGCACGTATCAGCAGCGACCGTGCCTGTTGGTCCACGCTTCAGAAGCTGCGTCAGGAGTGGGAGAACCTGACTTTCAAGCCGGGAGAGGACGTCGATGACTTCGCTCTCTGCCTCAACACCCTAATGCAGCAGTTGGCGTGGTATGGCGACAACGACATCGACATGGAGAGAGTTATCGAGAAGTTCCTCCGCATCGTCCACAAGAAGTACTCGCAGATTGCCATCGCAATCAAGATGTTGCTGGACTTCTCCGAGCTTTCGATCGAGAAGGTGGCGGGTCGCCTCAAGGCCATCGACAACCATGAGCAGTTACCTCCCTCAGATCCGGTCAACATCGATGGCAAGCTTCTATTCACCGAGGAGCAGTGGCTCACCCGCTAGCAGGAGCGAAAGAAGGGGGGCTTCGGGTTCGATGAGCAACCGCAAGCACTGGTCACGCTAGCGGGACAAGGCTCTCTAGGCACGTGGTGGCGCTCTTGACAACGCTGACGGTGAGCACAAGGCTACAAATGACACCACCTGCAAGAACTACGGGAGGACCGGCCACTAGGCCAAGGACTATCGGTAGGCGAAGCGCGGCGGTCAGGCACACTTCGCGCAAAGCGCAAGAAGGTGATGAGCTGGCTCTGTTTTTTGTACACAGGAGCATCGAGCCACACTCCTCTCCCATGCCAGCCACTGCCGCGCTCCACCTTGACAAGCCACAGGCTCATGTCTTCCTCGGCAACGGGTCCGGTGGCGATAAGATCAACGGGTGGTACTGTAACACCCTCGGTGTTACACTGTAAATCATTTACTAAAACATGTCATGAGCATCATGTTTATGTGTTAATGCATATAATAAAGAGTGTAGATCAATTTCCGTAACTCAAAACGATCAACGGAAATGCGAAATGAAAGTTAATTCCATAGTCATGTTATATCACTTAGGGTTTAAAACCAATTTTTATTAAGCAAAAATGCTATAGAACATGTATGTGATACTTGAATAAAGTTTGAAGTACAAACTTTGTACATGACAATGAAATACATGTGGTCAAAAAATGATATTACTAGCTAAGATTTCCCATAGCTTAGAAATGCAATTTGAAATAGAGTTCAACTCAGAACTTAGAAATTTTCTTGAACTTTGGAAAGGGTAAACATTGCTTTGTTCATCAATTTTTGTAGAAAAATTTAGTTAAGAAGAAGAGTAGTGTCATGGCCTATTTTAGTAGCCTAATGTACCCTCTTAAGTATGGTGAAGGTGGTTTGGGTGTTTGGCCAACCGATTAGTTGTTTTGGACGCTTTAAAAAGCATGCATGGCACATCCTCGGTCTGTTTCCTCGCGTAGGCATGGTCACCGTGCCCCTGAGCCATGTCGCCGATGCATTGGCCGCCTACGCGCATGCACGCCTGGCCATGCTCGGCTAGCCACTGTGGCCGACGGCCCTAGCGCGCGGCTGCCCACCTCACTGCCGTGCTACTACCCCGCCGCTAGCTCCCAACCATGCGCCATCACGCCATCATTGTCCTGCCCCGTCCCGCGCTGCTAACCCTAGGCAAATTACTCGCTACCCAATACCCAAACCCGAACTACCCGAACCCGTACCCGAACTATCCGAACCCGATCTACCCGGTTACAATTTTGGATAGTGATTCCAAATACCCAAAATTAGTTCGGGAAATTCGAGTAACATCGCCCGGTACCCAATTTACCCATATTACCCGATATTTTTAGAGCCCATGGACTAATTTCATCAATAGTTCAACATCTAGATTGAATTCAAGCCCACTATGGCACTATGCGGCATTGGCGCATTGCAGCCCAGCAAGTCCACAGTCTCCACTCTCCTGTCTCCACCCGAGACCCTGACCTCGACTCCGCTAGAGGCCCAGACCGCCACACCCCCAAATCCCAAACCCTCTTGAACCCTAGCGACCACCGAGCCCCGCGCCCCGACACCGACGCCACGATCGCCAGGCCTCGACGCCCCAACGCCGACGCCGCGTGACTGCCAAGCTCGACGTGCTGCCTCCTGCCTCTGCATCGTCAAGCAGGCTCAACACGCGGCCCTCTGCTGCCCTCCGTGGTTGCACTCCGCCCCGCCTGACGGTCGACATAGACCCTGATGTTGTACTGTTATGCCCGAGCCCCCGTGCGGCCGAGCTCCCACACCGGCAAGCGGCCACACCGGCACACCACCGCCCGACTCTGACGACATCCAGCTGGCTAGCTCTGACGGCATCCAGATGGCTGAATTGCTATCTGGTATTATTAGTACTTTGGTATTTGCTAGCTGAAGCTTTGCTTATACATTTTTCTCTATGAACTACTGGAAACTTGGAAAGGAAACTGATTAACTGAATGATGCTAAAATTATGTACAAATGCTGGTTTTCTGAATATAGGGTAGTTCGAGAATACCCAAACCCAAACCTGAATTATCGGGTACCCGAAATTTCGGGTAGTGGTTTTTTGGTGCTGAATTCAGGTGACGTTTTCCATTACCCAAATTTCTTATGACCCGAACTACCCGACCCAAAAAATTCAGGTAACCCAAACGCCCAGGGCTACGTGCTGCGCTGTCGTCGTGTCCGCCTCTGCTGCCTCACGTCACCACGCTGCCGTTGCCATCGTGTCGCTCCTGTACGCGTGCTGCATTGCGTTGCCCCTCCCTGGCCCGATTGGGTGCCGTCCGCACATGGCCATGCGCGCTGCCATCGCTTTGCCATTTATGGCACTACGGCCGTTGGCTAGTGCTGGCACGTGGGCCTCCTGGTCCCACCGCTCGCGTCCCGCCAAGGTGTGGACGAGCCGAACCCACTGACGCGCCTGTCTCTTCCTCCCTCTGTTTCCACCGTCGTCATGTCACGTCACGGCGAAGCCAGAGAGCGAGCACCTCTCATCAATTCCTCATGCTCGCATCTCTGCCTTCACGCCCCCTCTCCATCCAATTTTGGAATCTTGCCGCCGCTGTGCCGTTAAGGCTCGTTGTCGCCCGCGTCGTGGCCAGTCTCCACCACTTTACCCTGTGCCAATTCCTTTGCAACGTTAGCTCACCTTTCCTTTCTCTTCGTTGTGCGCACGCTAGTCGTAGCTTTTGTGCCACCTCCTCACCGCTGACGCGGTCATGCCTTAGCGGTCCACCGTTCGCCTCGCCATGCGCACGCGGCCAGCCTCGCTCAGGTCGTCTTCGGCCGAGTCGGCTTCTTAATAAGGTCACCGGTGAGTTGTCATTGCTCACCCGCTGCTCTACTGCCTTGATTGTTGTTGTGGCTCACATGAACGCCGTCGCCATTGCCGCAGGGTGTCCGCCGTCGTGGAGAGGTCCTTCTATGGTGTCCCGGCTCGCGCAACCGCCGTCCATCATCTCGCGTCGAACCCTAAGTGAGTGCTGGCCTCGTAGCTAGGTCAACGGGGGTCCCATGTAGCCAGCGTAGTCGCCTGTGCCACTGCTCACCATGTCGGAGCATGTGGGGATAGCCGAGGGCCATACCGTTGTAAAGATGAGAAAGGTCCAATGGTTCTTTTGCATAAGTGCTGTCTCTAGGAATATTAACATGGACTGTGGGTTGTTTTTCTCATAGTCCAGGGGCATTTTTGCATATGTGCCAGAGCACGCAGGCCTCCTTGCCATGGGCCGCCGTGCGCTCGCGCACGTTGGGCTGCGTGGGCCGAAATCGGTTTAGATTTTTCGTGGAAAATAGAAGTAGCTTTTCATTTGTAATTCTGAGATGAACTTTGGTAAATCATATAAAATCATGTAGATGTCCAAAAATTATGAAATCAATTTTGTTAGGTTCCTAAAATTGTGCTCTATTTGTTAGTGTATTTAGTTCATATATATTTGTTGATACTGGTGGCTATTAAATCATTTGTGAGTGTTTAGTATTATTTAGATTAGTATTTGTAGGAATTTTTGTGGCAAATTGGTAATTGCTTTGACCATGAAAATTTTACAGTAGATTAATTGTATTATTATGTGCTCACTATATTTTTTGTAGCCTTAGAATAGATTGAGAAATATGGTAGCTAAGTACTCGTTGTAGTATATAGGAAATTGTTAATAAGAGTAAGAATATATTTTAGTTGCTAAGTAGCACTTGTAGGTGAAACCCTGCGGGTTTGATGGAAGTGATGATTAGCTCGGTATCTTAGTTATTAGAGCTAGCTTAGTGGCTTAGTAGATGTATTCTTATTTTAAGAACTGTTGTTGCCTTAATATTGAGCGTTGCATCGTCACTGCATGCATGTAGAAAATGAGTTGGTGGAGTTCGTGACCGTGGGCGAGCAGGAGTACAAGGAGGTGATTGAAGAGTATGAGGAGGAGATCCTTGTGCAAGAGAAGGTCCCAGAGCCACCACTTACTGATTGAGCCTGTCCAAGGCAAGCCCCGATGCATAACCCTTATTTTGATTAAGCACTGAATATATATATATATATGTGTGTGTGTGTTGTGTATTTACATTACAGGAATTTTATGAAAACCACCTGCATAGATATATCTATCCTATGAAGTCCTACTAGCATAGGTCGAGTAGCTGCTATGCTTAGGCTATCGGTAGCATGAGTAACCTGTCGTTACTCACAATAGGTGATTATTATTATTACTCATGATAAAATGGTGAAAGGAAATGGAGATCGGGCAGGGATATGGTACGGGTATTGGTGGGTGTAAAAGGTTGTGTTCCACGGCCAACGGGGCATAGCTTGTTTACACTGTTTTCCCTTTCCGTATCGGTTAAGGACCTGTCGTTACATTGGATTCTAGTCAGGTCATAGACTTATTATCCTAAGCACATACTTGTTTATGGGAGCAGGGAAGGCTCATTGCTCTCTTGTTGTGGGTTCAGGCTCTTTCTGGACCGACTGATTAGAGGCGGGGATGGTGGAGGTCTAAGCACCACACTGAGTCTAGGACTTAGGTGTGGGGGCTTGGAGTCCAAGTTTAGATGGGGACCTGGACCCCTTGACAGGAGAGTGGTGGGTTGGTCTTGCTTGTGCCTAGGGTACAAGCAGGGCGTGTGTTTCAGGACACCTAGCTGGGCACATTGATTCACAAATGTCGGGCAATTCGGTACGACTTGTCTACAATATAGCACCGTAGTAAGAACTGGAAGATGAAAGATGGTGAAATGAATTTGTTTGCTCAACCCTTGCTTGAAAGTAGAACAGGTGCTTACCTAGAATGGTTAGCTAATGAACTAATCATGACTGCTAATAAGAACCATACATAAGGAGTCACTACTAGTATTGCTTACCGCAAAAAGGAAACCCAGTAAACCATAAAGCTTATCATATCCTTTGGAGTTAGGAAATCATTCCCACTAGTCGGGTAAATCTTGCAAGTACATTGTGTACTCAGGGTTTATTTACCCTGTTGCAGGTGCAGCTTGAAGAGTAGCTGTTGTGTGGAGGATTCTTTTGGTGGGCACAGATGGATCCTTGTATTCTACTGTTAGAGGTTTATTATAATTCTGCTGTTTAAATTCCGCACTCTGAACTTGGTACTATAATAATGTATTTCTAAGAACTCTGGTTGTATGAAATGGACTAAGTATTATAAACTTGTTCTCATTATTGGATTCTGGAGGAAAAACATGGATTATTCAAGTTCTCCCTTGTGGTGTGCTCGACGGAATCCATCCGATGTAGCTTGCTTTCGGGGTGCTTAGTGTCTGGTGGGAGACAAGTGCCTCCGAAGGTGTGTTATTTTGGGCGATTCTGCCACAGGTACCTCGACACTGGCGCCACCCACCACATGACCGGGTGGCAGGAGTTCTTCTTCGAGCTCGACTCCGGTGTTCAAGGCTCCATCAAGTTCGGGGATGTCTCCGCCATGGAGATCAAGGGCGTCGGCTTCGTCATCTTTGTAGCCATGACCGGAGAGCACCGACTGCTCACCGGTCTACTACTTCCTCGCGCTGAGGAACTCCATCATCAGCTTGGGATAGCTGGATGAGAACAGCTCGCGTATGGAGATCGAGCACGGGGTCCTGCGCATCTAGGATTGCCATTGTCGCCTTCTTACCAAGGTGAACAGAGGCACCAACCACCTCTACGTCCTCCACGTACAGGTGGCGCAGCCCATGTGTCTTGCAGCCCGCCACGACAACGATACCTGGCAGTGGCGCTAGCACTTTGGGCACCTCAACTTCAGGGCCCTGAAGTCGCTCGGCAACAAGGATATGGTGTAGGGCATGCCACGAGTCGAACACATGGAGCAGTTCTACGACACCTATGCCCTCACCAAGCAACGGTGCCTTCCTTTCCCCCACCAAGCGAGCTTCCACGCCAAGGAGAAGCTGGAGCTCATGCACGGCGACCTCTGTGGCCTCGTGACACCGGCCAAACCTAGAGTCCAACGCTTATTCCTGCTCCTCGTCGATGACATATCTCCCTACATGTGGGCGGTTTTGCTCGACTCCAAGGCGGCAATTGCGGATGCCATCAAGCTGCTACAAAGAAGGAGTGTGGCCGTAAGCTTCGGGTACTATGCACCAATAATGGTGGTGAGTTCATGGAAGCTTAGTTCATGATATACTGCGTCGACGAGGGCATCCAGCACTACTTCTCCGCGTGGTACACCCTGTAGCAGAATAGCGTCGTTGACTGCCTCAACCAGACGGTGGTGGCCACCGCTCGTGCCCTCCTCAAGCAAAGAGGGATGTTGACAATCTACTAGGGTGAGGCGGTGATGATTGCTGTTCATTTGCTCAACCGCTCACCCACCAAGTCCCTCGACGGCAAGACACCATACGAGGCCTAGCACGGGCACAAGCCAGTGGTGTGGCACCTCCGCGTCTTCGGTTGTCTTGCATTCGCCAAGGAGCTCAACCACATCAGCAAGCTCGATGACCGGAGCACACCGGGGGCTTTCATCGGCTACATGAAGGGCATCAAGGCCTACTGCATCCTCGACCCTGCGACACAGCACGTCGGCATCTCCCATGACATCATGTGTAACAAAGGGTGAGGCTGGGCCTAGGACAAGGCGGTGGATGATGGCTTGACTTTGACTCTCAGAAACTTCGTTGTCGACTATGTCCACTTCAAGGGAGTGGGGGGAGCTAGCAGCTTATCTTCACCGAGCTCGTCTACCTCAGCACCTAGCTCACCATCAGCTCCGATGAGTCCTCCACCACCTACACCACCAGCGAGTCCTCCACCACCTGCACCACCGGCTATGCCCTTGCTCTCCTACACCAGCTCCCCACTCTGCTACACCGATGCCCACACCTCCGAGATCAGCACCAGCAGCTTCAGTCCGTGACGAGTAGCGCATGGTGGAGTTCGCCACTTGTTGGTGCTTTGTAAACCGGACTAGTAAATTTATACGATTGCCACACTGCTCTAGGAAGGCGATGGTAGCATCCAATAGATATGAGGATTTATACTGGTTCAGGTCGAAGCCCTACGTCCAGTCTTAGAGATGATTGAGTGTGTATTCCTTGCTTGATTGCTCTGAAGTTCTTACAATAGGGGGTGCAAGAAAGGTGGAAGAGATGAGAGGACCTATGCTAGGCAATGGGCTGCCCAAAGTGAAGCTCTAGGAGCCCTACTACAATGGTGAATGAATGGAATGATAGAGGATTCAGAATGTCTGGAGAGGATGCCCTGGCTGCCCTTATATAGAGTTTGGGGCCAGGGCGCATACAAAGTAGGAGGTTCTCCCGACCGAAGGGTTAAGAGCCTGAGGGAGGTCCTGGCTAACTTGGCTTGCAAGCTATGCCATCTTCTGGTGCTTGCCTAGGCGTGCCTATCATCATGGTTTTGAGGCCACGGTGGTGGTTCATCATCCGTCCGGTGCAACGTGGTATCCGTTATGGCCTTCATTGCAATCTCCTGGTTTTCTGGGGCATCGTACGAGAGTTGGTAGCAGCCTCGGGTCATCGATCGCTTAGTTGCTTCATGGGGCTGAGGGCCATGACCCCGTTCATCGGGGTCGGGGCTTTTAGCTGGTCTGGATGGCCTCTGCATTGAGACCTTCATTGTGGATCCCATCCTATAGTGGGTGGGATCGTACATACATCTTGTCAATCCATATCTGGACGGTGGGTTTCGTACCTGTTGCCTTTGCTATGCGGTATTGTCTCATCGACGCGGTGTGGTGCAGGTATGGTGTCTGACTAGGCCAAGGTGACTGCTTTCCCCTAGGTCATTGTGGGGTCAGCGCGGCATGCTTGCTCTTCTCAAAGCAGGCGCGCCTAGCTGCACTCAACCTCCCCCATCCCTCCCAAGGGTCGTGACGGGGAGAGGTCATGCATCTTGTGAGCATTGTGTGCTAAGGTGGGTAGAGGAGGTTAGGGATGACCTCGGCCTTGGCGGCTGGCTTGCTCCATTCGGCTTTCGCTAGGCCTCGGTCCCTTGGGCCCTTGCTGACTGTTGTGTTGTAGGCCACGCGGCCTACTAACTAATTGGTGCCTTGAGACACCCTGAGTTTATGACCCCGATAGTAGCCCCCGAGAGTTTTTGCGATCATGAAGTGATCATGAAAGCGCTAATGCAGGTGTACTAGAGCGCGGGTTCATAGTCATGGCTTTTTCGAGCTTCACCACTTGACCCCTTGAGGGCTTGGTGCATTCAGGATGGTAGTTGGATGTTGCGCCCCGTCCTATTATGTTGAAGTGATACGTGATTGCTGAGCCTTGCCATGTTAGCGTGCTGCTCATCGGGGTCCGTGACCCAGGCGGGGCCATGTGGTCTCATCGACGCTGTATCGGCCCAGCCTTCGAGGAGGTTTTGATTTTCCTGACCATGTGCGGGCATCTGGTGTTGGCTGTGGCTTTCGTGATTCTCTCTTGGGCCTATAAATATTGGCCCTTTGCTTGAACCCGTTCTGCTAGTTTTCTCGAGATGCTTGTTCTCGAGAGAGGGGGAAGGATAGGAGAGAGAGAAACATCATAACTTTTTGTTTTGTTGAAGGTTTCTTGTGATGGCCGGACACCGACGTCTATCTATCTATCGACCGGTGCTAGGAGGGATCTTGCGATCTGGTCAGGACGGGGCGGCTTGGTCACTAGAGCTGCTGCTTTGGGATTCCCCCGACCTCCGGAGCGCTCTGGCTCGGATGTGTGAGGTGTCCCTTGCTGTGGGTAGCTCCACAATGCCGTCCCTATCCTTGTGAGATGGCAGCATTGAAGCCATCTCTCACCCCAGTGTCCCATGCTCTAGGAGCTACGGCGCTGGATAGAGCTTTGCGGGGTGCTTCTCTCTGTTGTGTTTTGCTGCGACGAAGGGGAGCGTCCCGCAAGCCCCTATTCAGCACCATAGCTCCTAAAGCTCAGGTCGCTGCTACCGTGCCTAAGGTTGCTAGGCCATGTGGCGCTGGCCATGCTCGTTTTGTTGGAAAGCAGAGAAGGGTTTATTTGTGAAGTGTTGTGGTGCTCGGCTGGGTCCGTTTGTAATTTCCCTGGCTTTTACCCAGGATTGTTTCTTGATTTGGGTGAAATTTTTGTTTGAGCTTGGCATCGGGGTTTTTAGAGGTGTCTTCCTTGACCAGAGGTAGTCGCCTTAGCCCGGCTCCATCAGGGTCATGGTTCTCGTGGGATGTGTTGCCATCCGATTGAGAGTCGAGGGTTCTAGGGCGTTGGTGCCCTCCCTTTCTGTTCCCTAATGCATTTGTGACCTAGGGGGTCATGATGCCTTGTTATAGGCTAGTTTTTAGTTTTGCCCCACGTGGGGAGAGGCATGTCCACCATAACCACACAGTCAGAGCAGTGCGCCTCATCGGGGTCCATGGGTAATCCGAGCGGGACCCGATATCCTCTCCAATCGACGTGGAGTTCAGTTGTGCCTCATGTGAGACGTCCCATAAATGACCAGCCGTCAATCCCATTGGTCCCCAGTCACCTCTGTAGCGGCCAGAGGGCAAGATGCCTCCCCCCTAGAGGGGGTCAACCCGGGAGACTTCAAAGCGGATGACTCGAACATGGGGAGAGATGGTCATGTGGCTCCGCACCACCGATTAGAGCCACAGGGGCCCATCTCCTCCCTACCCCTATACCTTTTATGGCCTCGAGCCCTTCTAAGGATCGGCCTAGAGGTGGATTCCGGTACGACGTCGGGTAGCATCCACGACCCGGCTCCCCTGCACACGGGCTCGGGGGCTTTTGGGCCTCTTTCGCTGGGGTCGTGATTTACCGACGTTCACTCGGCGCATGATCACATGTGTGTTCTGCGATCATGATGACCATGGGTCACTCTACACACGGATCCAGGGGGCGGGCAGTCTCCCCGGATCCTTCGTGTCTTAGTGGCGCCTCTGCGCATTACGGCTTGTCGGCTCGTCTTCCGAGGGCTCATGGGGCCCGTATTTGGGTGGACTTCACATGGGTGCGGTTCGCTTCCCTAATCGTCGCCACATAAATAGTTCCCTCTACCCGAGCCAACCTCTTACCTTGTTCTCACCTTCTGCCGCTGTTCCTGCAGTTTTTGAAGGAAAAACAGAAGGAGATAGGTCGAGTTCGTGCGGTTTAACTTTAGATCATGTGTGCTGCTGTCATCGCCATCTGCACCGCCACCTTCGCTTCCTCCTCTGCCTATGACACAAGATGGGGGAGTGGATTCCTTCATCGGTGATGGTGGCCAAGCTGGAGCACCTCATGGCGAAGGGACTTCTTCCGTGCGAAGGAGGTTGCCAGATGGAGAGCCCCCGCCGGCGAGGCGGTGCCTCATCCGTAGCCTAGGAAAGTGGTGTCGTTCACCGACTTCCACAAGTGTGGATTCGGGATCCCGGTGTCTGACTTCCTAATGGCTAGAGGGGGATGAATAGCCTAAAAAAATTATACAACAACACTAAACAAAATGGTTAGACAATTATAAGACGAAGCAAATATTGCGCTAGCCTACTAAAATATAAGCCACCTACCATAATTCTAGTCTCTATGATCTCTAGGCACACAAAGGCTATATCACTACACTAAGTTAGTGAGCTCTCAATGACTAACTAAATAGACTCACTAACCACTAGATACGACACAAGATAGCTCTCAAAACTAATTACACTAAAGAGCTTAGCTATACTATGAATGTAAATACACAAGTGGTTGAGATGTTTATACCGCCGTGTAGAGAGGTGTGCTAATCACAAGATGAAGCCAATCAATTACAATAGAGTCCTGATGACAAGAGGTGACACAATGATTTTTCACTGAGGTTCACTTGCTTGCCGGCAAGCTACTCCTCGTTGTGGCAATACACTCACTTGGAGGTTCACGCGCTAATTGGCATCACACGCCAAACCCTCAATAGGGTGCCGCACAACCAACACAAGATGAGGATCACACAAGCCACGAACGATCCACTAGAGTGCCTTTTGGCTCTCCACCGGGGAAAGGTCAAGAACCCCACACAATCACCATGATCGGAGCCAGAGACAAGCATCTTCCTCCGCTTGACGATCCTCGCTGCACCAAGCTGTCTAGGTGGCGGCAACCACCAAGAGTAACAAGTGAAATCCACAGCGAAATACGAATACCAAGTGCCTCTAGATGCAATCACTCAAGCAATGCACTTGGATTCACTCCCAATCTTACAAAGATGATCAATCTATGATGGAGATGAGTGGGAGGGATTTGGCTAACCTCACAAGGTTGCTATGTCAATGCAAATGGCCAAGAGTGTGAGCTTGAGCCGGCCATGGGGCTTAAATAGAAGCCCTCATGAAATAGAGCTGTTGGGCTCTCACTGTAGCCCAACTCAGGGCAACCGGACGCACCGATTAGATGTGATTGGATGCATGCCTCAGCGTTTGGTCATCTGATGCCATCCACGTGTCACACCCGTTTCAAATGCTAGCCGCGCGATGCCAACGGCTAATAGCCGTTCTCATGCGCTTTAAGTCACGATCGGACGCGCCGTCGCATAGACCGGACGCGCCAGTGCCAAGTCAGCCATGCGTGCGCCACTGCTATGCCATGATCAGATGCTCTGCTAAGATGACCGGACGCATCTATGCCTAGAGTTCGGTCATTTCTAGAGAGGTTCTAGAGCGGCCAAATCATGACCGGACGCATCCGGTGAATCTCGCCGGACCCTTCACAGCGTCTAGTGCAATACCCTTGGTTACACTGCCTCGGCCTCTACTAACCGGACTCACAAGCCTGTGTCTGGTCACTGCGAGAGCAGAGTCTGGTCACTAAATCAGTGACAATCACCTCATTTACTTCACTAACTTCTCCACCCTTGCTCAAATGTTCCAACCACCAAGTGTATCACCTTGTGCACGTGTGTTAGCATATTTTCACAAACATTTTTAAGGGTGTTAGCACTCCACTAGATCTAAATGCATATGCAATGAGTTAGAACATCTAATGGCACTTTGATAACCGCATTTCGATATGAGTTTCACCCCTCTTAATAGTACGGCTATCGATCCTAAATGTGATCACACTCACTAAGTGTCTTGATCACCAAACCAAAAAGCTCCTATCAAATTTCACCTTTGCCTTGAGCTTTTTGTTTTTCTATTTCTTCTTTTCAAGTCCAAGCACTTGATCATCACCATGGTTACACCATCATCATGATCTTCATCATTGCTCCACCACATGTAATAGTGCTACCTATCTCATGACCACTTTGATAAACTCGGTTAGCGCTTAGGGTTTCATCAATTCACCAAAACCAAACTAGAGCTTTCACTTGGGCCGGTCCGCGCTGGCCTGACATCCTCGAGGGGCTTGCGAGCCCCTGAGGATGGTCTTCTTATGTCTAGATCGCTGTAGCTTTTGGCTGGAGGGCTCATGCATTTTGGTGCCCGGGTTCTCCTAGCTCGACGTCGCCGCTACCGCCACATCTCCATCTCTAGGTGTAGCTACCACATCTGATGAAGAACTATCATGATCTATCGCTGTGGGAGCTGGCCTTGAGTGCAACACGGTTCGATCCGCTCGTCACGGCACGCGGTGTGCTCAGGGAGCCCGCTTCCTCGGATGCACACGCCTCTAAGCGACAGCTGACAGTTTGCCATGGTGTGTCGTGCAACTAGCCCATTACGTAGGATTGGTCCCTGGTTCCAGGCTTGACCCTATGTGGTGTGGCGCTAGCAACCCGCTGGATCACTCACGATGACACCACATGGTGGCGGGTAGTTTCATCATTCATGCGCACCCTGACTCGTCGCGTCCCACTAGCAGAGACGTTGTTCGAGGCGTGATTCAATTGTAGGGTCCGGTTTTGCCATGCGGTGAGTCTAGACAGGGTATGGGCGGATGACGAGCATTGCCCCATTAGTTTAGACGATCCCGTGGTTCCCGAAAAGGATGTGGCCACCACGGGCCATTCCTTGGGTGAGATAGCCATGAGCCATGGCCATCTAGTTTCCTGGGTGGAGGTCTCGGCCATGGCCAGTAATGTGGGAGGGCATTGGGCCCCTCACATGGGTGCACTCCGGGATGCAGCCCCCGTGGGTAGTTCTGAGAGTGTGTGTGCCGTAGGCCATGGGACCTAGATTTCTAAGGTGGAGGTCTGGACCGTGGCTAAAGACGGGCGTGGGCGTTGGCCCTTTGATGCCGGTAAATACGTAGTTTTCACGGCGGATGTGGCCGCCGTGGGCCATTCCACCAGTGAATTCACCGACGATGCGAGGAGCCATTGCTTCCTTCTCAATAATCAAGAATGCGCGACTATCCCCTACCTAGCATGCCAATTATCGGTGTTTTGTAAACCGAACTAGTAAATTTATACGATTGTCGCGCTGCTCTAGGAAGGCAATGGTAGCATCCAATAGACATGAGGATTTATACTGGTTTAGGCCAAAGTGCTATGTCCAGTCTCAGAGATGATCGAGTGCGTGTTCCTCACTTGAATGCTCTGAACTTCTTATAATGGGGGTGCAAGAAAGGTGGAAGAGATGGGAGGACCTATGCTAGGCGATGGGCTACCCAAAGAGAAGCTCTAGGAGCCCTACTACAATGGTGAATGAATAGAATGGTAGAGGATTCAGAATGTCTGGAGAGGATGCCCTGGCTGCCCTTATATAAAGTTTGGGGCCAGGGCGCATACAAAGCAAGAGGTTCTCCTGGCCGAAGGGTCGAGAGCATGAGGGAGGTCCTGGCTAACTTGGCTTGCAAGCTATGCCATCTTCTGGTGCTTGTCTAGGCGTGGCTATCCTCATGGTCTTGAGGCCACGTCGCGGCAGGGTGTGACATGGTGCTACTGTGCTAGCCGTGGTGGCACTGTAGAGATGGTGGTGGTTCATCATCCGTCCGGTGCGATGCGGTATCTGTTATGGCCTTCATTGCCATCTCATAGTTTCCCGGGGCGTCGTATGGGAGTTGGTAGCCGCCCCGGGTCATCGATCGCCTGGTTGCTTCATATGGCTAAGGGCCACAACCCCGTTCGTCGGGGTCATGGCTTTCAGCCGATCTAGATGGCCTCTGTGTTGAGACCTTTGTCGTGGATCCCATCCTGTAGTGGGTGGGATCGTATATACATCTTGTCGATCCGTATCTGGATGGTGGGTTTCGTACCCGTTGCCTTTGCTATCCTATATTGTCTCGTCGGCGCAGTGTGGTGCATGGATGGTGTCTGACCGGGCCGAGGTGATTGTTGTCCCCTCGGTCCTTGCAGGGTCAGCGTGGCATGCTTCCTCTTGTCAGAGCAGGCATGCCTAGCTCCGCTTGACCTCCCCCCATCCCTCTCGAGGGTCATGATGGGGAGAGGTCGTGCGTCTTGTGAGCGTTGTGTGCTAAGGCGGGTGGAGGAGGACGGGGATGACCCCGACCTTGGTGGCTGACCCGCTTCGCTGGGCCTCGGTCGCTTAGGCCCTTGCTAACTATTGCGTTGTAGGCCACGTGGCCTGCTAACTAATCGGTGACTTGAGGCACCTCGGGGTTATGACCTCAACACCACTCCACTATCCAACGACGAGGACCGAGTCGATGCCAACCATGACGATGAGCCTCTACGCTACCGCACCTTGGACAACATCTTTGGCGATCAGCCTGTCCCTGGACTGGCGATGCATGACTTTGAGGCAGAGCTGCACCTGGCACACGTGGACGGCGAGCCTCGCTCCTTCGCTGAGGCAGAGGGAGACACGGCATGGCACGCCATGATGCAATAGGAGATGGATGCAATCGAGCAGAACCGGACGTGGGAGCTGGTGGATCTTACTACCGGCCACCGTGCCATCACCCTTAAGTGGGTCTACAAGCTCAAGAAGGATGAGGCCAGGGCGGTGATCAAGCACAAGGCATGTCTGGTGGCGTGCGGGTTTGTCCAACAGGAGGGAGTCAACTTCGACGACGCCTTCGCGCTCGTTGCGTGGATAGAGTCCCTCCGTCTCCTCCTCGCATTGGTAGCCCAGGAGGGCTGGCGTGTGCCCCACATGGGCGTTGAGTCTGCCTTCCTCAACGGTGACCTGAAGGAGGAGGTCTACGTCCACCAGCCGCCAGGATTCGACATCCCTGGCAAGGAGAACAAGGTTCTCTACCTGCGCAAGGCCCTCTACGGCTTGCAGTAGGCGCCCCAAGATTGGAATGGCAAGCTGGACTCCACCCTCAAGCAAATGGGGTTCCAGTAGAGTCCTCACAAGGCTGTAGTCTACCGGCGGGGCAAGGGAGGCAATGCCCTGTTGGTAGGCATCTACGTCGATGACTTGGTGATCACCAGCACCAAAGAGGCCGAGTTAGAAGTGTTCAAGGAAGAGATGAAGGCCACCTTCCAGATGAGCGACTTGGGCCTTCTCTCCTTCTACCTGGGGATCGAGGTCCACCAGGATAGCTCTAGCATCTCCCTTCGCCAGACCGCCTACGCCAAGTGCATCGTCGATTTGGGCGGGCTCACCGGCTGCATCCCAGCCCACACTCCCATGAAGGAGAGGCTGAAGCTGAGCCACGACAGCATGGCGAAGGAAATCGACACCACGCAGTACCAGCGCATTGTGGGCAGCCTTCGCTACCTCGTCCACACGTGGCCAGATCTGGCGTTCGCCGTTGGCTGTTAGTCGGTTTATGCACCGACCGACGACGGAGCAACAGCAGGCCGTCAAGAGGATCCTCCGTTATGTCGAGGGCACCTCCGACTACGATTTGCACTACCTGAGGTGCCCCGCGCGCGGAACACTTCATTGGGTACAGCGACAATGACCTCGCAGGCAACATCGACACAAGCAAGAGCACCAGCGGGACGCTATTCTTCCTCAGCAAATGTCTGATCAGCTAGCAGTCGATCAAGCAGCATTGCGAGGAGAAGCATATCGCTGCCACAACCGCTTCGACTCAAGCTCTCTGGTTGGCTCGGCTGTTGGGCGATCTCCTAGGTAGAGACACAGAAGCAGTGGAGCTCATGGTAGACAGCAAGTCTGTCTTGGCCTTGACGAAGAACCCCATCTTCCATGAGCACAGCAAGCATATCCGCATCAGGTACCACTTGATCAGGAGTTGCTTGGATGAGGGGAGCATCAAGGTCGGCTACATCAACACCCAGGATGAGCTCGCCGACTTCCTCACCAAGTCCCTTAGGCGGGTCAAGTTCCAGAAGCTTCGCGCCAGAATTGGGATGGTTCAAATTCCCCAGAAGACGCCACACAAGGCTTAGGAAGAGAATGATAGACTGGTCTATAAATCTTGTGTTTATCTAAAGTAGTTTGTGCCTGTGTCAGCACCCTTATCATATATCTTATCCTACTTTAGCATCTATTTTTAGTAGTTGGAATATGATGTAGCTTTCTTAAATTGCAAGTATGCTACATTGCTACTCTATATGTATCTCCAACCTGTGGCAAGGTTAATGAAACTAAAATTCTAGCCATAAACCTATGCTTTGGTTCCAACACAAGTAATATGTCTCCACATAAACTCCCTCCTCACATGAATCCAAATTTGTATCAAGGAATCACGAAAGCATGTAAATTTGTGAAGAACATAAGCCTGTATTTACTATTGAGCTGTACCGTGTCCGGCCGTAGAGTGGATTTTTTCGTAGAAGGCAAGAACATATAATAAATATCTGACCAATACGGTTACAATGTGGATATCCACCCGGGTAAATGATGCGCGTGTCCTCAGGCAGAAAGATCAAGCAGTGCTTTTTTTTTACAACTCTTTTATTATAATTTAGAGGTCAAGCAGTTGACTCTCAAGCATACAATGCTTTGATCTCCGCGACGTGTCCTCAGGCAGAAAGATCAAGCATTGTTTGACTCTGAAGCGTACAGTGCTTTGATCTCCTCAACGTCATCGTAGCTCCCTAGGAATATTGGGGATCTGTCGTGAAGTTTAGTGGGAGCAAGTTCAAGGGCCTGCATTGTAAATTTAGCAGGAGCGTTTTCAGCTATGCAGATGTGATATTTGTAACATCAAGATTTTTTAGTTGGACATTGGGATCTGAGAAAAAGAACTGAAAGTCTGAGACACACCCGTTGTTTTCCTGTGAAAGACTGACCTCCAGCTTGTTCCATCAGGAATGACATCGGGAAGACTTCATACAGAACACTGCAATTCCACATAGAACTAATGTGAGGATAGGAAGTTAAACTACAGTTCCGGGAAGGAAAAGATTGTTAGCTTTGGTATACCGTAGTTTTCCGTTTGGACTCTTCTGGTCTGCTGGGTACAAAAATATGCCCCCATATAGCAAGGTACGATGAACATCAGCAACCATACTGTAATCCATTCACAAGGACCATAACAGCATAAATTCAGCCATTTTAGTGAAACAAAAGAAAGAACGAGTAGATGCCAATAGCTTGAGCCCTATTATTTTATTCTTAAGAAAACTTCAGACACAATCAGTTCTTAACTGTAGAAGAAAGCAAAATGTGAAATACTGATATGCATTTGTCGAGAATGAGCAGTGAATCACCTTCCAATATATCTCAAGGATTTAGGCGGTGAACCATCCTGAGGATATTTGCATTTCTCCACAAATCTGAAATGGCGTAAAATTCAGCTTGACTTCTTAGGAAATTACAGTGATTTTGAACACAGATGAGCCCTCATACTTTGCTGTAGGCCCATCCCAGTTTTTGGCATTCCCTTCGTTGACTGAATAAATCTTCCCTTTCTTTGGTATCTGCACAAAAGAAGCATAAAACGCGATGCCCAAAACTCAAGTATTTTTACATTAATCAGGAGTATCAATCAACCAGGAAAGGAAAGAACTGCAGCATTTTTATCATTAACCTTGATATTCGGATGAGTCAAAATGAACTCTCCAAGGGAAGGATCAAGAGTGAAACCATTGACTCCATTTCCAGTGCTCAATACAAGCTGCCATAATTCATAAGGGCGGTCAATATAGGAAGACAAGTCGAAGCGAATTGTCTGGTGGTAAAATGGATATGACATAAAAAAATAATTACCGTGCAGGAACTCCCATACATGCAATAGCCAGCAGCAAGCATGTTTGTTCCAGGCTGCAGTACATCCTCCAAAGTCACGTTGTCCTTATCTTTGATCATGTAAATCCCAAAGATCTGCAGAGCAGAACCGAAATAGCATGTATCGACAGTAAGCTTTGAAGAGGGTAATGTTTCTCAAATATGGTCACTTAGTTAAAACTGGTTGAACATAAGTCGACAGCGTTCTAAATTGACTATCGGAGTATGGAACGAACCCACTAAGATTAATTTTTTACTTGCAGATGATTTTTTATTTTCTTTTTTGCGAGGATGTAGATGATTAATATACTATCGTCAGAAAGGCAAACATGATGATATCATTGGAACTCAGATCGATCAGTACATCCTTTTGTCTTCTGATCTATTTTGGCTCATTTGCTAGTACAGATCACAGGTGGGGATAAAAATCTGAATCTGAAGGTCACAATGACACATACTGTTCCGATGGAGACACCACAGTCGATGTTGGAGGAGCCATCCAGCGGATCGAAACAAACGCAGTACCTGAACAGAGAGAAAAACTAATGCACGTCACGATCAGGGAAAGCAACAGTATGACGTTGTGGAACTTGCAAGTCAGATTCTCAGATGGATTAGTAACGACTAACGAGCAGCTCAGAAGAATTAGTAGGGGTGGCAGAAATCACTAACTTTCCGCGGAGGGCCGGGTCGACGAAGATGGCCTCCTCGTTCTCTTCAGACACAAGGACACACTGTACGCAAGCGCGAAGTCAATGTCTAAGTTCAGCAGAGCTGAAGCGTTGAAAGAGTAGACGATGTTGGTTATATATATATATATATATATATATATATATATATATATATATATATATATATATATATATATATATATATATATATATATATTATTATATTCAGTAGTCAGCTACAAAATAAGTTAATCTGTAGCCACCTCCATTTACGATAATTTTATATACTAATTTACAATAATGTCAATACATATTTACGATAGTTGGGTTACTATAACACATGGGGATATTTACCATAACGTTATAGTAAACCACTTAGTAAGGAGTTACTATAATCTCGTAAATTAACATAGTAATTATCGTAACTCAAAGTGGCTATAGAATAAGTTATTTTTATAGCCAGCAACAGGGTAGTAGTTCTATATATATATATATATATATATATATATATATATATATATATATATATATATATATATATATATATATATATATATATATATATATATATATATATATATATATATATATATATATACACACACACACACACGATAAACATGGGAGGGAACGTGTACGGATGTGTAGGAGAGTGAGTGGATTACGGTGCGGCCGCTGCTGACGAGCGCCTTGACAAAGACTTCGTTGGACAGGACATCCAGCTTCTTTTGCTCCTCACCCTGCAAATTTTGCTCTTGAATGTTAACGAGAGCAAGTAGATTTTAACCAGAAGAATATCGTTTGGAGCATGTATGTATTGTATTGATTGAAGAGCAAGACCAATCTATTCTAGTATGACTAAGACAGCATAGTGATCGATGCATGGTAGGTTCAGCTAGATCAACTCTGCAGATGCAGCTAAAAAAATGTCCATCTGAGGAGCCCCGGGCCCACCGTCAGGGGCTCGAGTCGAGATCAGTAGCAGTAACTCAGAGTACGCGTGTCTGCACACGAAAGGCGCGGAGTGGATGGTGCGGTGATCGGGGCAAGTGGTGGCACGTGGAAGCGTGTGGTGGTGCTTTGCTTGCTTGCCTGGACGTTGGTCTCTCCGGCGAGGCCGATGAGCTTGGCGAGGCCGGCCTTGTTGACCGCGGAGGCGACGAACTTGCAGCCGAGGACGAGGTGGGAGAGGAGGATGGTGAAGTCGCCGCGGGACTCCGGGTGGCGGCTCTGCTCGTTGAGCACGTGCCGCGTGATCGTCATCAGGTCCGTCCGCTGCGCCTCCGCCGCGTGGTCCATCTTCCTTCGCCCTCCGCCGGCCGGCCACCCGGTTCCCTCTCGCCCGCTCGCTCTCGATCAGCCACACCGCCTTGTACTGCCCGGAGCCCCGGACTGTACGGGTTTTTAGACTGTGTTGGGGGAGGTGAGGCTAGCTGAGGGGATCGGCGGCAGATGACGATAGGAGGATGGGCGGCGGTTGGGACGCCTTTGTCCCGTGGCGCGACGGGGAAGGGGCTTGGCGGGTGCGCTCGTGTCACGGCCGGAGCCGCGTAGCGGAGCGGCAGGACGGCGCCGTTTCTCGCGGTGCGAATTGGCAAGTTGTTGGGACGTGGTGGGAAGGAGCTGCGGATGGTTTCAAGTGAGAGGCATCTGACAGCCGTAGGCTAGGGTGTCCGTGGCTTGAAATAGGCGCCGGCGCGTCGGTGCTGGGCGGGGGACGGTGGCGGCCGGTGGATGGGGAATGCGATGGGGTGCGGGTTCCACGTCTGTGCCGCATGGGCGCGGATATCTACCGCGCGCGATATGAGCTGAGGCTGACTTGGTGGGGTGGCACGGCGCGGGTCAAGGAAGCAACGCGTGCCCGAGAAAACAGGGCAAGGCCAACTGGGCTGGGTGGAAATGACTGGATGCCCGAGAAAACAGGGCAAGGCCGACTGGCCACCATTTGCTGCAAACGGGCGTCGGTAGCAGACTATCGCGTTGGAACGGAATGCGAACCTGATTCAGCTGGCGCTTGGCAGCGACACACAGCACCTCGCGCTTGGCAGCGACAGAATGAGACGGTTTTATGCCATCCCGATCCGTTGGGGCCTGGGGCCAAAAGTTAGCTTTGCCTCCATGCCGTTAGATTCCGTGTCCCTGCTGGGTCCAACTTGCCTTTGGATAATTCTTGGAATAAGGGTGTGCGGAGGCCGCATGTTTCCGTTGGTGGGCCGCGAGCCAGCCCAAATATCCGTTCCGTATCTGTTCGTCACCGTAGTTTCTAAAAAAAATCACCGAAGCAGGGCGCACGGTCCACCCGCAGAGCTCACAGCGGCCGGCCAGGGCGGAGGCCAGCCCGCGCTCATCCCGTGCTTGCCGTGGCTGCCCACGCTCACCTCGGGCGGGGCGGAGGCTGTCCAGCTCGCCATAGCCGGGGTGGAGCCTGCCCGCTTGCAGCTCACGGTAGCCCGGGCGGAGCCCGCTCGCACACATCTCGCGCTCCGCCTGCCCAGCTCGTCGTGGCTGGAGCGGAACTCATCCGCGTGCAGCTAGTGACGGCCGGGAT
Source organism: Miscanthus lutarioriparius (assembly GCA_904845875.1). Taxonomy (NCBI): domain Eukaryota; kingdom Viridiplantae; phylum Streptophyta; class Magnoliopsida; order Poales; family Poaceae; genus Miscanthus; species Miscanthus lutarioriparius. The sequence goes on along the minus strand of CAJGYO010000016.1, from coordinate 24,449,534 downwards.
GGAACTCGCCCACGCACAGCTCGCAGCGGACCTCACCCCGTGCACAGCTCGCGCTCCACCCGCATATTGTGGAGACCCGCCACGGCCTTCTCCACTGGACCTACCGCGACCTTCTCCATTAGAGCGGCGAGGTCCGCGCCACCGGCAAGCTCTACATCAGTGAACTTCACACGACGATGAGCCTCCATTCTCCCAAACAGCAAGGAGATATTGCGTTGAAACTACATGCTGCAGGCGTATATTTTAAATGTTTAAGAGGTATGTTGCAAATATTTCGTATGAATATTACAAAAGTAGATCGAGGTGTTGCACATATTGTAATGGTTGTACACATATGTTGCAAAGCGTTTGTTCTAAATGTTTCATCTATTTTTTAGATGTATGTTGCAAGTGTGTTTATTTGGATGTTGCATATGTTTCACACATATATTGCAAGTGTTTTATCTGGATGTTGCATATGTTTTGTATTGGCTTTTTCAAGTGTTTTCATGTGTTTTTTCAAGTGCTTCAGACGCATATTTCTAAGTGTTTCACCTGTCTTCACACACTTGTTGCAAATGTTTCATCTAGATGTTTCAAAAATAGATCGGGTGTTGCATCTTTCTCCTTGCTTTCTGTTGCCTCGCCTCGGTGTCTCCTCATCCTCTTGGCGTTGGCTAGGCATCCGCCGCTCCCTTCACCTCTCTCTCGATGCCGGTGACATTCGGGACGGTGCGGGCCCTGCATGGGCACACTAAACGACGCGGGAAACGGCTGCAGGCACGGGCGTCTGGATGCCGCGTCCGTCCGGAGCCGGGCGCTAACAAGCCCCTTTGCCTTTTCCATGCACGCACCAAATAAGGTCTATTCAGGAATGTCAATTGATAGAATGGTAAATTGAGCAAATCCTGTGGTAAAACACCTGATTTCGATCAATAGGCTAACTTTTCTAGGGTTTAGTGCCATATCAGAAGTGAATCCTGCTTGATGATTTTGGATGCTCCTCCGAAGGAGCCCCTAAGGAGGAGCCTTGCCATACACCCCCCTTAGTATCAAGGCGAAGATCTACCTCTTTAGTATTACAGAGAATAAGGAGAGAGTAAGGAGGAAGCTGGGAAAGTGCGGGGTATGTTGGCACTCTCCCCACTTGTACCTCAGCAGATGAGATCTCCATTCGAGTAAGCATTTGGGATTCTTCTATGGTCTTTGGTAAGCATTGAGTAAGTATCACGGGCATGTCACAGAATAAAAAGAACATTGTGAGTTGCATGGCAATCGTAATTCATACAATAGTATTAGACCAAATAGTCCTAAATTTTAGCTTATTATGTGGTTGTTTCATGGAACAACGAACTCTTTCTCTCACCCTTGCTATCTTTCAACATAATAAAATTTTCTACATGGCTTTGCATTACTCCTATGGGGCCGCTAATATGTAGCAATATACTTGCTCTTTGCTAAATCACAATGAGAGCATGCTCAAAAGCCAAGTAAAAGAAACACAAGGCCACTTGATACGAGGAAGGATCAAGTAAGCCCTAGTTAAAAACTTTTGATTCCCAAAGAAAGGACAAAGGCTAAACACAACCAAAGAGTCGAGTAAAAGAGACAAGAGCTTAAAGCAATGTAGAAACACTCAAAGTCATTTCATCAATCGATGGAACAGGACTAAGATTATAAGTGGTAAATTTAGAAAATGGTTACCTGTTATTTGATTAAAGCGTATTACTCACATTCTACTTATCTTAGCATCTCAACCTGGGCGTTCGGTATTACCGAATCGATCGGTTCGGTACTTCGGTTCTCACACAAATTCGGTTCCTTGGAAAATAGGTACCGATCGGTTCCTTCAAAAAATCGGTACCGAGGAAATTCGGTTTCGGTACTTTCGGTTCGGTTTCGATATATACTGAAAAATACCGAATTGATAACAGAGAAATGTAATGGCATGTTCAAAAGCCAATTTTGACATAATGTGGACATGATTTCATAGAGAATAATAGTACCAAATACATACATATAAAAGTCAAGACTATAAGAGTAGAGTACCACAAATACATAATACAATAGTCTAAACTAGTATAATCAATAATATAACAACACTCATACTCAACAAAATTCACATAGTTCGGTATATTCGGTTTGCCGAGGTAAAGAACCAAATTTACCTCGAAAAATTCGATTCGGTATTCGGTTCTCGGTATTTTGTGCCCAGGGCTATTAGCATCTACCACATGAGTTTAGATTGAAAGAATGAATAAAAACATGAATTCAGAGTGACTCTATTCAAACAAATTTCATCAATATATTTGTTGTTGTCCAATTATTTACAAATGGTCAAATTTGTTTCTTTTAACTATTGTCAGGAAATCGTTTTTTCTTCTTCTTTGTGCTAGCATAGCAGGATCGGGGATGATCCGAAATTCCGAATGTGATGTAGTTAGGAATGAGGATCATCTCTATGACAGCTGTATCTGTTTTTATATTATCTGTATTCTGCATTCTGCTAGGATCGACTGTTCCTGTGTCTCGGATGATTTGTCTCTACTCTCTATCAACGAACCTCTTCCAGAACCAGTGGTGCGCCCACAGCCTCTCGACCTGCTCGATTGGCAGGCCCTTGGTCTCCGGCAGGAAGAGGTAAACGAAGACGGTCATAGTCACCAACCACGCCGCGAAGAAGAAGAAGATGCCGGCCTTCATATGGCACAGCATGGCCAGGAACGACTGTGCCACGGCCGTCGTGAGCAGAAAGTTCACCGCCACCGCGATGCTCTGCCCGGCCGACCTCACCTCCAGCGGGAAGATCTCGCTGGGCACCAGCCACCCCAGCGGGCCCCACGACCACCCGAACCCGGCCTGGTACACGGCGATGAGGGTGATGAGCGCCACTGCGCACGCCTTGCTTACTTCACCGTCGTCACCGAGCTGGGACGCCATGATGCCTCCGATCAGGACCTGCGACACCAGCATCTGCGAGCCGCCGGCCAGGAACAGCGTCCGCCGGCCGAACCGGTCCACGGCGAACATCGACGCCAGCGTCGCGCCGACCCCGACAGTCTGCTTGGCGACCACCGCCAGCAGCGCCGCGCTCTCGCCCATGCCGACCGTGCGCAGCAGCACCGGCGCGTAGAACGCGATGGCGTTGATCCCCGTCACCTGCTGGAAGAAGGGTATCATCACGGCCATCACCAGCTGTGGCCGGTACCTCCGTTTGGAGACCATCATCTTAAGACCTCGCCACGCCGTGACCTTGGACGACGATGACCTGGCCGCCGCGACCATGTCGTCCACCTCGTCCTCAACCCATTTGCTGTCCGTGCCGCCGCCCCGGATCTTCCTCAGTAAGTCTCGCACTTCGTCTCTGTCCTTGCCTTGCTGGACGAGGCTGTTGGGCGTCTCGGGGAGGAAGACCGCGCCGACGGCGAGGAACACGGCCGGGACGGCCGCGACGGCGAGCGACACTCTCCAGCCCCACCCACCCTTGATCTTCTCCGTGCCGAGGTTGACCAGCTGCGCGGCCAGGGAACCGAGGCCAACGCAGAGCTGGAACCCGTTGCTGAACGCACCTCGACGCAACGGCGGCGCCATCTCCGACAGGTAGAGAGGAACCGCCTGAACTGAAGCTTGGCTCGAATGATTAGATTATCTTCTTCTAAAAACACGTACGTATATGGCGATAACATCCAGACACGTATGACGGTATGAGGCTTGAGAGACCTGATTGCCAAAGCCGAGGCCCACGCCGAGCAGGACGCGGCCGAGGATCAACATGGAAATATGCACGGCCGATCCGCCGATCGCGGCGCCGGCGATAATGGCGACGCCGGCCACGATCATGGAGGGGCGGCGGCCGCACCGTGCGGTGACCGACGAGGCGAAGAACGTGGAGACGAGGCCGGCGACGTAGAGCGAGGAGGTGAAGGCGGTGAGCAGCTGGCTGTCGAAGCGGCAGTAGTTGCTGACGCGCTCGCCGCCCCCCTTCATCCGCCTGTACACCTCCGGGAAGAACCGCTGCAGGAAAGCGTCCATCGACGACACGCCGCCTGTGAAAACAGTGGTGGTAGGTACTCTTTCCTCCTTAACGGATCGATCGATGTTTGTAAACTACGACTAGTTACCACTTACCAGAGACTCCGATGTCGTAGCCGAAGATGACGCCGGCCATGCCGGCGGCGACGCACGAGAGGACGACGAATGCCGTGATGCGGCCGCTGTAGCGGCGTGGCTCTTGGCGTTCCGGAGTGGCGCCGCCGCGCCGCCGAGCGCCATGACGACTGAACTGGAGCGGTGCGAACTGAGACGTACGGTGCTGTAATGCTGTTGATTGCTTTCTTATCTCCCTCGTTGGATATGTGGCTGTCGATTCAAGACTTGGCCGCGGCTTGAACCACGAGGTACACTCCCTGTGCTGTCGTACATGTCTCACTGTTCTGTTGACTAGCTCTAGCTGGTCACTGTCAGACGAAGCAGCACGGCATGTTGCGCGCAACTTTAAAAACTCTTTAAATACATATCTGTGAGATGAAAGTAACTTTGTGATGTACATATTGTCATTTTTTTGACGGTTTATACGTGCTCTCCCTGTCCCAAATTAACTATCGTTTTAGATTTCTGTGTCGTAAGTTTGACTAGATTTGTAGAAAATACGTGCAAAATTTATATCTTCAAATAAAATTATTATGAAAATAGATTCAAAAATCTATATAATGATATTAATTATATACCATAAATATTAATATCTTTTTATATAAAATTAGTCAAATTTCTCGAGAAATGAGAACGATAGTTATTTTAGGAATAGTAGTAGTTTACTAATTCGTATCATGTATTTCCGATCCGAACAAAAGTACTGCCTTGGTCTACCAGGCTGATATGATTTTCTGAACTTATTTAGGGGAATAGGGGTAAAACTCACATGTCTCTAATAGAAAGAACATGTAGACTACTTACTCCCCCGGCCCTCTATGTATGTTCTCTTAAACAAGACTTGAAAAGCAGGTAATTATTCGTAATTAAATTACGTGTAATCCCAATTATATTAAAGAACAATGAAATAGTTGTCAGAAAAGAAATTGTGAAGGAATAAATGCATAGCACAAGATATGTTATCACTTTTATTGTATGGAAAAAAATATATCTTACAACTCACTTCGTCCTGAAATATAAGCGATATAAATTTGTCTTAAGTCAAAGTATATATCGTAAGTTTCACAAGGTTTATAGACGAGTGCATTGACATAGCACAAATGAGAAAAATATGATTTCTCTGACCATATACAACATCAAATAGGACATTATGGTTGAAAGTTCATAATCTTGACAGTTACAATAACAAGGACAAGCACCTCTGATTTAACATGGCATTGATACAGTAACTTAAAATGAACACCCCCAAAGGCCCAAACTTAAAAAAAATTAACAAAAAACAGCAACACACAATTCAACATGTAATGATTGCACTTACAAATGCAATATCAGATACTATAGTTAACCAAAAGGATAAACAAGACCATCCACCCACACGCACAAAGGGCCAAACACGCTGAAAGAGAACAGGTAAGATAACCAACTTTTCCACTGCTGATGAAAATGAGATAGTAGAACACCACAGCCACATCACAAACAAGGAAACCGCTACCTCACCATGCCATCATGACATAGCATAGGCTACTACAAAGCACATCTCTTATAATTTCACAATCAAAGTGGTTACTTTTGCAGAGGAAAAAATGGCAAATACATCAATGTGGGGGCAAGCAAAAGGTCATTTTAGTACTCTGAAGACCTGCAAGGTCTTTCAGGGGAGATAAAAGAACTAGAGATGTGAGCCATTACCGAGATTTTGTTTGTGAGCAATACTGAGATTGAGTTGAAAGGGTACTGCTATACCTCAATCACGAACAATATGTAAATAAAAAGAACACCTACAGAATTAATTAAATCATCATAAATGTCATGCAAAATACAGGATGTACTGTACCAACGCTAAATTCTGCAGCATAACCTGCCTCTGAAAGATGCTTGTGCTCATATGTGTGCATTCAGGATTAGATTTTGGGTTTATATTAGCTTCTCCTTTCACTGAAAGAGCAGATTGACCAGAAACTCTCTAAACCAGAAACATTCTACTCATTATTTCCATTTACAAATTTCAAGAAAATAGCCACTTTGTTCTATTTTTTCTTATAGGAGCATCCATCTTACATGCTTCGAATTTCAGGAAAATAGGACATTATGGACATTTATGATTGAAAGTTCATAATATTAACAGTTACAATATCAAGGACCAGCACCTCTGATTTAACGACTCATGACATTGATACAGTAACTTGAAAAGAACACCCCAAACAGAAAAGGCAAATAACAAAAACCAGCAATGACTGTGCGCTTACAAATGCAGTATCAGATAGTAGTTAACCAAGGGCATAAACAAGACCATTCATCCACACGCAAATGACCAAACACGCTGAAAGAGAACAGGTAAAGATAATCAACTTTTCCATTGAAAATGACATTGTAGAACACCACAGCCACATCACGATCAAGGAAACCGCTATGGATTTTTACATGTAACCATATGGATTTTACATGTATGTGTAATATTTTAGAGGATGAATGCTTGTGCATTTCATTGTAAAATAAATTATTTGGCATAAAAGCAAGGCAAATGAGTATACTAGACATTGTACGGACAAAGGGATGGTTATGTGCATTTGATGGAATTTGATATATGGACAAAGAATGAAAGGTTCAGTTTATGATTGAAGGGTTAAAAGGAGTACTCCCACATATATTGCTGCATAGGACATATGTACATGCTACGGTGCCACTGCAAGAAACATACGCACTTAGGGCACCCGCAATGCCTGACTCATAAGCTAGCTCTTAGCATTTTTTATATTTTAATAGAAGAGGGAGAAAAACTAGCTCTTGATCAAGAGCTAGTCTTATACACACATTCCAAGATCATGTGAGAGTGTCATGTGGGCCTAATCATACTATTAGTCATTGCTAAGAGCTAGCACTATTGGAGATGTTGGTTTAGAACTAATAACTGACTTATACCATTGCGGGTATCCTTAACCTATGAAATCAAGCATACTACGCAAGTGCCAAAGCAAATAAAGAATGTCCCAGGATGAGACATTATGTGAAAACTGTACTAGAACCATTATTTGGAAACGAGGCTCCACACATTCCTGTCCATTCAACGTTGAAGTGCCTCAGCTAGCATCGCGCCCTTGATATTTTAGCTATCCAAAGATAAATTTAGAAAGAAATCATGTCATAGAGGAAATTAACACAAATCGCATGAATAATTTCCAGCAAGCAATTGCAGTATCAGACAGTTAGAGCCCTAGAGCGTTCCTCACAATTACTCAGAACCCTTAAGCACAAACAGCAGATCAGCAGCAAAAGGAACTGCCGACCAAGGTTTGTTGAGGCCAGCAGTGGCTTTGATTTGAGATGGATTTAACCTGACAGAATCAATTAATCACTTGGCCTGAAAATATGAAACAATTTCACATAGGCTGCCTGAAACAGAAATACTCAGAACAGTTAAATTAGGGAATGAGTAAAGTGCATATCCGGTCTCTAAACTTGCGCCAGTGAGTCATCCCAGACCCCAATCTTGTAAAACGCAGATTTAGGTCCCTAATCATAGTTTGGGTCTCATCCCCATCCAATCGGGTCTGCACGCACGTAACCAGCTCGTGATTTTTTTCACGGAGACCCCCGAGCTCTCTCTTATCTATTCTCGGGCACTACCGTCAGTAAACTGTGTTCATGGCTGTCAGATCCTGGCATGGATTCAACCATAAATCACAGAACTCCAGAAAAATTCATCTCGAGGAGGAAGGGAAAAGGGAAAGTGAAAACGGTGGGTTCTCCTTCTCTGCTCCCTTTGACCGGAGATCCTGACAGCAACATAATAAGTGTCTGAATGATTCACCATTACAGAAGACCAATTTGCATGGCTGAGTTTTTCCATGTTTAACTTTACAAGTTGAGGGCCATAAACAGTTCGAATATGTAACTTAAGGCAGCTAGGCAGAGCCTTAAACAATGACTACAAAAGAGATTGTCATATCACTTAATGCCTTCCTTGCAAAAGAACAATCTACATTCACATCTCCTGATGCACGTCACCTTCAGCACTGTTCGGCTCCTCCTGCTGAGCTGCACAGGCCTTGCTTCTTCCCTTCCCAGACCTGGCATCCTTTCTTGTAGGTGGCTTCCTCTTCTTTGTTGCTGCTGCTTTGCCTTGTTTGGTGCAGGTTGTCAATGGGACTGATCTGGGGATTGGTTGATTTGTCAAGATGAATCCAGAGTGTGGCAATGGCCCAGTAGGCTGACTTAGCATGTTGGATTGTGTTTCCTGAGACATTCTTATTGTTACCCAATAGATTAAGTGTGAGCAGTAGAATATATGAATACATGTGCGAGTGATACCTGTGAAAGCATATCATTCAACAGAGTTGTACTTCCTTGTGTCATGTACACCTCAGCATCTCCAGGTCTCAATTCCTACAGGATGACAGTCAAAATAACGTGAAGAATGCACTTTATCAATTAACAGAGAGGACCAAAGAGGGGATTATTTTAACCTGATTGATTGGCTCATTTCTTCCTAGCAGTTCTTCCTGTGCACTTGTTTGGTGTACTGTTTGTTCCTGAACTGCAGCAGCTTGTTGGGCAGATTCTTCAGCCTCCTTCTCCAGTTGAGCTCTAGTATTTGCAACTAGCTTCTTGGCCTCCTCAGTAGTGAAGCCCATTTTTTCAGCTTACAACCATTTGTGTTATGGTCAGCATCTGAACAGAACGTACAGTGCATTGTGACTCCATGCTTTGTCAACTTTGGACCATTCCTTCCCTGTGATTCATGAGGTTGCTTCTTCCTGGACTTTGGTGGCCTTCCTACTTTCTTCACATAGACTGGAGGCAGTACTTCTGGCCCACCAACTTTGTCCCACTCAGTTTTTTCTTTGCATGGCCATATGTTGAAACCATATGCCTTATAGAATGTCTCCACCGAGTAGCAAGCTGAAGGACAGATTCAGGCCTAATCCTCTCATGTCTCAGGCATGCTATAGCATGGCAGCAAGGAATCCCTGTGAGCTGCCATCTCCTACAATCACAAGTCTGTGCATTGATGTCAACAATGTTCTGTTAATCCCTGTATTGCACTTGGGACACTCCTTGACCTGAAGGCATAGCAAAGCACATATTTGCAAACTCAGCATTTTTGTTCAGTTTCTTTCTTATCTTTGGACAGAATGCCCCCTGCATCTCCTCAGTCAGCTCTTTCTGCTTGCTATAGTGCCTTCTCATTAGCTGACATTTGATTCTCTCAAACATGGTAAGGATAGGCAAATCTCTTGCATCTAGAATATAATTGTTGAACACTTCACAATTGTTATTCAACAAGATATCACATTTTGGGAATTCAGAGAAATATGCTCTTGTCCATGTATTTGGAGGCATCTTCTCAAGTCACCTGTATGCATCTACATTTAAACCTTTCATCTTTTCCATGTTTCGGGTCCACTGGGCAACAGAAGATGACCTTGCACATGCCCATAACTGCTTCTTCAATATTTCTCCCTTAAACTTCTCTTGGAAATTGGCATAGAGGTGCTTGACACAAAACCTGTGTTCTGAGTCAGAGAACACCTTTTCACTGCTGGGATTAGTCCCTGCAAGCACAAAATAGTAGTGAGGTCACAATTGTATACTAATTAGTCCCTGCAAGCAGAAAATAATAGTGAGGAATCAGCGAGTACCTTTTGCTTATCTGTCATACTTCTCCAAGGGAATGTGTTGTCGATTTTAAGGTCATCTTTGAGTGTTTCCAAGAACCATACCCAAGATGCATAGCTCTCCACCTCAACAACAGCCATGGCAATAGGATAAATGCAGTCATTTGGATCCATTCCTACTGCTGTCAATAGTTGCCCTCCATACTTTGTCTTGATATGGCATCCATCAAGACAGATTACTGGCCTGCAACCAGCTAAGAAGCCTCTCTTACATGCATCTATTGACATGTAGCATGTACTGAACATATTACCAGTGAGGTTGAGGAAGAATGAACTGCCAGGATTGCTTCTCCTTAATTCTTGACCATAGTCCCACAAGCAATTGTACTGCTGCACCTCATCTCCATGTATGGATGCCATGATGAGCCTTCTTGCTCTTGCAAGTTTGCTCCTAGAAGGTGTTAGGTTCCAATCCTTTTGGACTGTCTTGCCAAAGCTGGTTATGCTCATCTTGTCATTTGCTCTAAAGGAGTCCAAGTACTTAGTAGCTAACCATTTGGCAGTGCACCTTCTCAGAACCCATTCCTTGTGACAGTTGTGTCCCCCATAGTATGTTTTGACCCTAGTATCCAGTGAAGCATATAAATTCCATGGGCATCCCTCTGCACAATGAGCCTTTACTCTTCTCTGGTCATTCCTAGGTAGCTTGATCTCAACTCTATTCTTCACATTGTACTCTGTTATTGCCTCTCTTAGTTTCTCAACAGATGGAAAAACAAGTCCCACAGAAAAAGATGGGTTGTTCATGTCCTCCTCACTGAAAGAATTAAACCTGAGCCTGCCTTCTCCTTCACCATCTGATTCTGGAAGTTCCAAGCCATCATCATCTGTCTCCTCATCATCAACAGCTTGCACTGGCCTGTTTGTCTGCAATGTCCTAAGCTTACTACCTTTGGCCTTCTTGTTGTCCTTCACTTTTATGCCTTCCTCTATGACATTGTCTTCCTGCAAATTGTCATCTCCTTCCTCTATCTTGTTCAGAGGCACTGCCATCAGCTCTGGTTGCTTCATCTGCTTGAGCCCCATCAACAACCACCTGATCAACTCTTCTGCTGTTGAAATCAGTGTAGAAAAGTGGAAGCTTTTCGCCTGGTTGCTTGTCCATAAACACAATCTTATGTGGGCTACGAACCTTAGGCAATTCAGCAATTGGATTACTTAGTAAATCATCCCAATTAGCACTGGCAATTATATCCTCATGATCAAAGTACACAACCAAATTCCTATGCTCTTCCGCTACTGAGGCCATAACCAGTGTGTCATGATCTGAAACTATTACCCTCAACCCATCATTTAATCCCTTTCCTGGTAGCAACCAGTAAAACTTCAGGCTTGATCCTTCTCATAACCTAACTGCTCAGCGAAATCTTCAAACCACAGTGGTGACCATGTCTCAGCCTCCACATTATCAAACCAGTTAACCCTTTCATCCATATAAGTCCTCATATGATCATGACCAACAAAGAACCCCCCATGGTGAACCTCAATTGTAAACTCATCTGTGCCAGCACCTACGTTAGATGAAAAAGAATAGAGTTCTCAAAAGAATGCCACAAGCCCAATCACAACCAATCCATACCTAACCCTATGAATTTTGCACAAGCCCAATCACAAGCAACCTAAGGATTTCCGTAGGAAAGATCAAGTCTTCATACAAGCAAGACCAAAATTGACCAAAGAACATAACTCAGCAATGGCAATGATGGATGAAAAAGACGAACTCACCATACATGGGTGCCGCTTCGCTTTTTCCTCGCAATCTCGCCACCATCGTCGGTTGCAGCACCGGCGTCCAGGTTCCTCGCTTGCTTCCAGCCTTCACCGCGCTTCACACCATCCTCGCTGGCATCAGTGCCGCCCCCGATCGTCGGCTCTGATAACACCCTCGCCGCCGCCATGCGCCCCGAAACAGAGAAGGGAAAGAGGCGTCCGTCTGAAACGATGAAACCGAGAAGGAGAAGGGCAACGGGGCCGAGAATAGATAAGAGAGAGAGCTCGGGGGTCTCTGTGAAAAAAAAAATCGCGAGCTGGTCACGTGCGTGCAGACCCGATTGGATGGGATGAGACCTAAACTGTGACTAGAGACCTAAATCTGTGTTTTAGAAGATTGGAGACCGGAATGACACACTGGCGCAAGTTTAGGGACGGAGATGCACTTTACTCTAGGGAATACTCAGAGTAGTTAATTGAAATCAGAGGCTATGGCACAAACATAAAGAGGTATTGAAGAGCTCAAATTTAACATCATGCAGCCATGAAGATGAAGCCTACTCAGATCCAGGAACCCTTTACTGCAAATCTCCACTACGCAAACATCACAAATTACCTCTCCAAAATTCTATAGTTCTGAACAAATGAGAAAATATGATGTCTGATCATATGCAACATCAAATAGGACATCCTTATAGCTAAAAGGTCTACCTCTGATTAATTAACAACACAGGACACATAACATTGATACAGTATAACATTAACTCGAAATGAACACCCCATGCTGGGAAAAAATAACAAAAAAACAGCAACACACCATTCAATTTGTAAAGACTGAGCACTTACAAAAGCAATATCAGATAACCAAGGGGTAAGGGGACAAACAAGACCATTCACTGAAAATAAATCCACACGCACAGAGGACCAAACATATTGACAAAGAACAGGTTGAGATAACCAAATTTTCCATTGCTGATGAAAATGAGATAGTAACATCGAGCGCCTCATCGTGACATCACAAACAAGGAAACCGCTACCTCACCAAGCCACCACGACATAACACGAAGCTACTACAAAGCACATCTCTACATATCCGAACATCAAGCAAGCGCTACGAACGATGACGGACGATGATCTCTAGGCCCTCTTGCCATGGATGCGGCGCGCAAGCTGGATGTCCTTGGGCATGATGGTAACACGCTTGGCGTGGATGGCGCAGAGGTTGGTGTCCTCAAAGAGCCCGACGAGGTAGGCCTCGGCGGCCTCCTCAGCAGCAAGCGACGGCGGAGCTCGAAGCGGAAGTCGGTCTTGAAGTCTCGCGCGATCTCCCGCGAGCAGCTGGAAGGGAGCTTATGGATTAGCAGCTCCGTGCTCTTCTAGTACTTGCGGATCTCGCGGAGCGCGACGGTGCCGGGCGGAAGCGGTGGGGCTTCTTCACGCCGCGGTTCGGGGAGCCGACTTATGCGCCGCCTTTTTGTCGCCAATTTGCTTCTGGGCGCCTTGCCGCCGGTCGACTTCCTCGCCGTCACCTTCGTGCGGGCCATCGAACGGAGCCCTAGGGTTTGCTTTGGGGGGTGGGATGTGGGGGAGCGCCTTGAGATTGCTGGGGATTGGGGAATTGAGGAGGAATTGAAGTGAGCTCAGAGTGCGAGGGGGAAGGTGTTTTTGTAGCGGCAGCCGGCAGGTGGGCGGGAGGCTGGGAAGCATGTGCCATTACGAAAGAATGCACCCGTGCCATGACGCTAAAACGTCCGAAATACTCTTGAGGCCTCAATACTCTTCTCTCGTAACTCTTGTCCTCTCCTTATCTCTCTCCGCCGGTGAGACCAAGCTGTAAGTGACCTCATCACCGTCTTCCTCCAAGTCCCTCCGCGAGTTCACGAGCGCGACCCGACAAGCGCCGCAAGCCGTCACCAGGTTGCCAAGGTCCCACCGCCATGCGCATTGGCGGCCACCTCCCCGCTTTCGAACGCCACCAGATTCGCGAAAGCACCTTGGCGCCCGTCGAAAGCACGAACACCGCAAGACGTGCAACACGCCGTACCATAGCCGACGTCGAACAATGCTTATTCGGGGCGGGCGTTGTCGCCGGGCGGCGGCGACATGCACCCAGGCCAAACCCTCGGCGTAGCACCGCGCGCAAGGTCCGCCTCGACCTCATACGGCAGCCAGCGCGTCTGCTGAGGCCAGCCAGGCGGTGTGTCGGCGCCCGCCACCGCGTGCGGCTCGGCCCGATCTGATGAGCGAGCGGCGAAGCTGCCACCTTGACCACCACCCGCCACAAGAACGGGAGAGGAGAGAGAGCAGAGTCACGAACGCACGCGGCGCGGCCAAGAATTACCATGGCCGGCGAAGCGAAGCTTCACCATTTTTGAATCCAAGAGCATGGGGAGGAGAGGAGGATAAGGGGTTCCGATGGACTACCTACCTTGGTCGAATACTGCTCGAGGATAGAGATCCACGAGCGCCGCCAAGCAACCATCATGGCCGGCGGCGAGCGAGAGCTCAGAAGCGCCGCGCCGTCCCACCGCCGCCGCGTCCTCCGCCCCAACAAAACCATTGCCGGCTCCGCCTTCTTATCCTCTGCATGGCGCTTGCTTGCCGGCCGTCCTCCCTCGTTCGCTGCTGCCACACACAAGACGTTCCGCCATGGCCGTGCTCGGCGAGCTCCGCCACCGCACGAGGAAGCTTGTGGCGCGTGAGACCACGAACACCTCCAAGACGCCGCTTTTCGCCGCGAACCGGAGGGACGGTAGTCGATCCAGGCGTTGACGGTCCTCTCGCAGGTGAGGTCAACGCCGCTGGTGGCGTCGTCCCCGAGGTTGGAGGACGCGGCGGAGACCATGGAGCCAAGATCCGGGCCGACGTGGTTCCCGTTGGGGTCGCCGAACTGGACGTCCATGAGCGTGTCGAACTCTACCGCGGCGGCGTCGATGGCTGGGGATGAGAAATTTCATTATTTAACCCTGAATTCGCAAGCCTCTTAGAATTTGATATTAAATTCGCAAGCCTTTCAATATTTAACCCTACGCACGTGAATTGTTTCAATAAGAGGAATTCTTCTCTTCTCCTCTTATTTCTTAATTTCAATAAATCTTGAGTACTGTTTGGGACACAGGAAAAGACCTTTATGCCTCTCTCTACACAAAAGAAGTCTGGGAGAAGATCCAGCTCTTGGCCTGTGCGTGCTTGTGCTCTGTCCATATAGGCCCTCCCCAACTCCTCTGTCAGTAAGACCCCCCCAACAGCTACACACATGTGTTGTCAAAGAAAAAACAGCTACACACATGTAACATATATTTGATAAAAATTAATATAAACAAAGTACAAATTATAATTAAATTTCAAGATAGAAAAAATAACATTAATATAATTTAAGAGTACAGGTTCACTGACAATAGCCATCCATACATTTTAGTAAATAGGTTCAAGTCAATAAAACCATACAAGCAATTTAAAGAGTACATGTTCACTACAATCATCCAGCCAATTTAAGATTATAGGTTCACAAAGACAAAGGAAACTCATCCAGCAAATTTAAGATCACAAGTTCAAATAGACAAAAGAAACATCCTGATGGCTGGGCATTACAAAAGCCATTCAAACATCGATCTTCTTTGCCTTCTTTGGAGTGAGTTTTTTCTTCAGACCTAGCCTCCTCCTTGGAGTGGTTATAGCATTACTTGCTCCTTCTCCAGCTTGACTGAATACAATAGAAAAATTGAGTGGTTCAGTACATGAACTAAAATAACCACATACATGTTTAATAAAGTGAATAGTATTCCAAGTTCTAACTCAATGTTGAGTGCATAGAATACAATAGAAACAAATATGCTAGTAATGCAACACACATGCATGAGGACTAATAATGCATAATAAATTAAGTTAGCATACTGCATATAAGTGTTAGTACCCTGACTTGGATTTTATCAGGCATCAACCTTGCTACAATAGACCATGGACAACTCTCAGCTTTGCAGTACCCTCTGAACAAATCTTTGCAAGATTTCTCAGTTCCAAGTTGAAATTTCCCATTTATAGCATGCTGCTTTACTGCAGCCCTGAATTCATTCATACTAGCATATATGGTTCCAACTTCCATTGAAGGGTCTTCTCTGTCATATAAAGCAGAATCCTCACCGAGTACACGATCATGAACCAACATGTCGGTATCTTGTAGGTCCATATCATCAAGATTAATTGTGGCCGCCATCCTAGATTGCTCAGCCCTCTCATCCTCTGCCCTGAGGCCAACAAACTCATACATCGCATCTTCATCCATCACAGGAAGTGCGGCACCAATTTGATCTTGTCCAAGAGGAATAATCTCCATACTGTCCCAATCGATTACATGAGACACAAATGCCTCCTTACTTGAATCTATTGGTCCAATGACATTATCATGCCCCACATTGCTTGCTGCTACCTCTGTTACAACTTCTGTAGGTTTGTCCTCAACATCAACAAACAAGAACAGCTTACTGTCACCCATCCTTTCAGAAAATGCACGGAACAGATCTGTGTCATTCAGCAACTTCCTTTCTCCACCACTCATGTCAAACTCATGTACTACAGGCTGCTGGCTGCTTCCCCAATTGACTCTAGCTTTCAAGTCATTTTTAGCATCTCCAAATTATAAGATCGGCAATCCACAACCCATTCATCAGATTTCCATGGCACATCCACAGAGCAACCATCATCGAGCTTAGCAGTGAACTCAGAAAACTGAACACACAACCTAAATGGGCCATCCCGATCGACTCTACCATGTGTACCAACAAAAAAATAAATGAGACACAAAATCAATTCTGTGCCCCTCACCAAGATCAACAGTACTGTAAAATTGAGAAACTGAGAAGGGGGATTTAGGATCGGGCGCTTACTCTGGAGGAGCCATGGAGACGGAGGGGGAGGACGACCTGCTGGCGTCGGGCTAGCAGGGAGACCGCCGGCGGGGAGCTCGGCCTCTCCTAACCCTAGGCCGTCGGGCCAGGGAAGGGCGGCGCGCGGACGGGGCCGGGAGGGCGGAGGGGCCTGTGAAGCGGGGGAGATCAAGCCGGACAGACGGTCGCGGGCGTTCTCCGGCGGCGGGCGGCCACCGGCATCGGGCGGCGGCGTCTGCGAGCGGCGCTTCTCCGTCTCGCGAGGAGCGACGGAGAAAGAACGAAGCCTCTCCCAAAGTTACGTACGAGTACAGCTTCAGGATAGGAATAAGGAGGCAGGGGTAGTTAGGTCATTTTCCATGTCCTGTAAAGTGCCAAAAGATATTAGAAAATAGAAAATTAATAAAAATCCTAGGAATCCCTCGGATTAAAACAATTCGCGTGCACAGGGTTAAATATTGAAAGGCTTGCGAATTCGATGTCAAATTCTGAGAGGCTTACGAATTCAGGGTTAAATAATGAAATTTCTCGCTGGGGATGGGGTGGCGTAGCTCTACGCGGCTTGTCGTCCTCGCTGGCTTCTACGACAACGCCACGCGCGCAACGCCGCGCGAGCGGCCGGAGCGAGCAGCAGAGGGAACTCTGCCTTGCTAGCTTGATTACCTCACCGTAAAATCATGCTTACACCTTATACATCCATTTTTTTAAAGAATAAATTCGGAAATACTTTAGAAATACACTTATACTGGCAATGAACCTGCACTGTTCCTCTAGATCTACGGACAAGATTAAAAAGATCACATACCGTTATGCTAGCAGATCTTAGGATAGTTTAGATATTTTTCAGCATAGTTTGACACCGTTAAAGTTAAAAGTGGGCTGCGTAGAGAAAAAAAAAGTAAAATGTCTTAGCATCAAAATGTGTTTGAATTTTGTAGTGACACGTAAGCCTGAAGCATCTTTCATAATTTTTTTTTGTGTTTTCGGCGGCGAAGGGTTCTAGTTTTCGGGAGGAGCAGAGAGGTTTGAAGCGTTGGATCTGTGGCCGATGGATGGTTGCGATTGCGTTTGGTGGGAGGCACGCGGATCGTGGGGGGCGATCCGTGGGTCGGGGTTTCCTTCGTTCAGATTGGCTGCGGTAGCCCGAAGGGAGGCGTCCGACTTGGCCCGTGATGATTTCAAAAATAAGACTTGGGCCGTGATTAAAAGGGCCACAGTTTGGCAGTCCAACTTTTTTCAAGGAGCAGTTTTTCTGGTGCTAAAACTATTTAAAAATATATATATATGGCAAAAATTGCTTCAGTGATAGTTTTGTAATAAGCTATGTTAGATTTGTGAGAAAGAACCAGTTCACTACTGATAAACATTCAAAGAAAAATGTGTGATATTCCGTATATCTGTTTTCTTATCCATCTCTACCTAAAAAGGTTTCTTGTCTTGATTCAATGGTAGAAGGCTCCATCAGGATTCACGTCAAATATTCGGATTCAAACAAGTCCTACAGGGATAGCCTTGGAGCTCCAATCCATGTATAATCTATATCTAATATTAAAGAGTCAAAATCTCAGTCATTTCTATTATTTACCGAATGTCTTCTGTTATATTCTTTCTCCATTTCTATTTACTGTTTTTCTTATTTTCAGCATAAATATAAAAATTAATAATAAATAGATATTATGATACTTGACCACTCGACCTCTTTCTTAATAAAATAGATATTTTCACCACTAAATTATTGATGTGGTAAATCATTGATATAGCTCTAAATTAAAACAAAATTTGTCTTATTATAGCATGATATAGCCATGGTCCAATTAATCAAATTGTAAACTAAAATCTTGAGCAGTTTGTTGCCCATATTAGTCTAGACAAATGTAACTCTAAAACTTTATGCATGTACCAGTGAAAGACGTGACGAGGGCTACCATGTGGAAAATTGGGAGGGTCTTCTATTGTAATCAAAAGCAGATAGGTCAGTTGTCGGTGTTTCGAATAAACACCAACTAGTAAATTTATATTTGTTGCGCGTTAGGTCCGGATGGTGTACTAAAGGACACAAGGTTTATACTGGTTCAGGCAGAATGTCCCTACGTCCAGTTTGCTGCTGCTCGTGTTATTAATACTGAGAAAGGTTCGTAGTATGTGGTACAAACGGTCGAGAGAGGGACATGTCCCAAGTCTCTGATGAAAAGGTCGAAAGGATGTCAAGAGCTCGGTTGTTGCTTG
The DNA here is from genome assembly GCA_904845875.1 of Miscanthus lutarioriparius. Lineage (NCBI taxonomy): Eukaryota > Viridiplantae > Streptophyta > Magnoliopsida > Poales > Poaceae > Miscanthus > Miscanthus lutarioriparius. The sequence goes on along the minus strand of CAJGYO010000016.1, from coordinate 24,430,912 downwards.
GCAGTGTGTTATGTGATGTGTTGTGTGTGGAATCGATCCCCCCTTAGTAGGGTGCCCCGCCTTTCCTTTTATAGATCAAGGGGGAGCATGGGTTACAAATTGGAGAAAGAAAAACTAGAGGCCAAGAAGGTCCTTCGAAGGTGCCGGGTCTTCATTTTCCTCTAAGCTAGCCCCGCTGATATGGCATACGGTGCCAGGGATAGCACGTTCGCTGATTTTGATAGGGCCGTGCTCAGGCTTCGTTCAACAAGTGATTACGTCCCATCCTGCCCCAACGGGCGGCGCGGCGCACCGGGGTGCCGAGCAGCGACCCTACGGGGAGCAGACGGGGAAGTGACCATACGTTGGTTACTGTAGATGATGTGAGTCCCCTCCTGAATCATAGTGGTTGTCGTATGCTTATGTCAGTATCCGCGTCCGAGGGCTGATGGCGGCGCCCATAACACTGTAAGGCAAAAGTCGGTGCCTACAACACTGTTCGGGCTCTGTCATGCCTAGAAGGGCTTAAAGCGCTCGTCCCGTCATATCCTAACGGTACTTTCTCGCAGGCGTGCAGGGTATGGTCCTTGGTACTGCGGTTGACCTGAGTGTCCTGTCTTTCCATGTGCTTGTCATTATGAAGGAGCAGGGTATAGACATCGGGCGAAGCGGAGCCTGTCCTCGGACGTCGAGCTAGGCGGAGCCAGCCCCGGGACATCAGGCAAGGTGGAGCCTGCCCTCGGACGTCGGGCGAGGCAGAGCTAGCCCCAAGACATTGGGCGAGGTGGAGCCTACCCTCGGACGCCGGGCGAGGCGGAGCCGGCCCCGGGACATCGGGCAAAGCAGAGCCTGCCCTCGGACATCGGGTGAGACGGAGCCAGCCCCGGGACGTCGGGCGAGGTGGAGCCAGCCCTCAGCCGTTGGGCGAGGTGGAGCCAGTCCTCGGACGTCAGGCAAGGCGGAGCCTGCCCGTGGATGTCGAGCGAGGCGGAGCCAGCCCCCAGACGTTGGGCGAGGCGGAGCCAGCCCTCGGGGGTCGGGCAAAGCGGAGCCTGTCCCAGGACGTCGAGCGAGGCGGAGCCAGTCCTCGGACGTCGGGCGAGGTGGAGCTAGCCCCTAGACATTGGGTGAGGCGGAGCCAGCCCTCGGGGGTCGGGCGAGGCAGAGCCAACCCTTAGGGGTCGAGCGAGGCGCAGCCAATCTTCGGTCGTATGGGCAGGAAGTGTAGATGTGCTCTTGTCTATTTGGAAGCATCAGTGTTTGATGGTTATTAGTTCCACCTCTTTGGGTACCCCAGTATTTGGTCCCCGACAGTAGCCCCCGAGCCCCCGGGTGATTTGGATAGAATCGTCCGGGGGGTGATTTGACTTGCCATAGGGTGCGCACGAGCGCACCCGACGGGTGTAGCCCCCGAGCCCCTAGGTGATTCGGATAGAATCGCCTGGGGGTATTTTGATTCATCAGAGGGTACGCGCGAGCGCACCCGTCGGGTGTAGCCCCCGAGCCCCGGGTGATTCGGATAGAATCGCCCGGGGGGGGGGTAATTCGGACCCTTCGCGGGTATGGTTGTGAGATTTGGTGTTTTGGCAACTGGATAGTTTTAAAGGGAACCCTAGTATCCCGTTCACGGGGATTCGTCTAGGGTCAGCCCGATTGAGATTTGATCGTGGATCGAGACTCCCTTGAGGCTCGTGCACCTAAGTTTTGGCCGCTCGTGGGCCTATCCCTTGTTGGGACAGTCGTCGAAACTATTGGGCCAGCCCTCGAATTCTTGGGCCCAGGCGGGCCGGAGAAATGCTTTTTGACCTGTATCCCCTCTGCAGGAAAAGTGTCCTGGTCTGCCCGGGAAGGCGAAATGTCCGGTGCGACTTTGGTGGGAAAGGATAGGGATCGCGGGTGCATATCTGGTGACGTGACGTGGTGGTGTATCATGGCAGGCATGGAGATCTAGGCGGACGGTTGCCCTTCTCGCATCCATCGCCCCTATAAAACCAAGCGGTTCGCCCCCTAGGGTTTCGTACTTTGCCTCCTTGCCTTTGCATCTACAACCTCCGCCGCCAATCGCCTGAGCCTCCCGCACACGCATCGCAGCCACCGTCAAGGTCGCATCCAACCACCCCCATCATCTAATGGAGCAGTGGGGTAGATCCAATGTCACCCTCTAGTGCCTGGAGGGCCTCATTCGTCGCGTCCTTCTTTGAGCGCGGACTGTCGTCGAGGAGTGGCGGCTGCCCAGCAATGAAGACACACCGTTGCTGCCCAAAGGCTACGTTGTGTCCTTCGCTCATTTTCACGAGCGGGGATTCGCCACCCCCGCCCACAAGTTCCTTCGGGGGCTGCTGAATTACTACAAGGTAGAGCTGTAGCACCTTACTCCCAATGGGGTCATCACATTGCGGCGTTCATCGCCCTGTGTGAGGGGTTCTTGGGGATTAGTCCCCACTTCGACCTGTGGTGGCATCTCTTCGTCGTCACCCTCTTGAAGAAGCCGGAGAAGAAGTGAGAGCTGAGCGTGCCGATGGGATACGCCGGCATCTCGCTCCGCAACAACTAGGTCAACGAGTACCCGTCGATGTGTCTGTCGACCTCCAACAAGGGGTGTCATTCGCATTGGTTCTACGTCAAGAACGATGCAGCCGCCCCTTGCCAGTGTTCACCGGACGCCACATCGAAGAGGTCCCAGAATCGTGGAGGATGTGGGGGTCCCAGATAAAGACAAGAAGAAAATCTAGGATCATCTCACCGCCCTCCAAATTCTAAAGGAGAGGGGCATAAAGGGATCGGGGATCATCAGCGCCTACCATACATGGAGAGTGATGCCGCTGATGAGTCATGCGCTTCCCCTATACCTGATGGTGCCTAGAGTGTCCCTCGATGGGATGGTGCTTGTCGATGAAGCGCTCCCCCCCTCCAAAGTGGCGCATCGCATCAAGGAGGTGATGGAGCCTTTGAAGGACGACGCCGGTAGTTCTTGATTTCGTGTATCCGGTGTCGGGGCATCCCCCAATGCGGCCGAAACTAGGGTACATCGACTTTATAAGTTCTCCTTCCCCGTGTCTCCTTGATGCTGATATTGGGATAGGGGGACCAGCCAAAGAGACTCCTTTTTACGGATAGCTCGGCTCCGCTGCCGAAGGACCCGCTCATGGCGACGGTGAATCGTACCGCGGCCGAGTGGGAGAAGAAGACAAAGGAGTTCAAGAGGAAGAAGAAATAGTAGAAAACAGCAGGCATGGGAGCGAGGAGAGGAGACAGACAGTGATGACGATGACGACAACGATGAGGAAGATGACAAGGTATTCGCAGACACCGAGTGGGGTGACCTAGGAGGCGAGGACGCGTTGACAGGTACCCACTCGTCAATGTAGGGATCCTTCCTGTTCCACATGAGGGAGGGTACGGCCGTGAGCCCGGAGGAGATGAGCCGGACCATCGGCCTGTCTTTAGAACCATCAGGGGCAGGCGGATCTGCCACTGCGCCCGAGGTGCCAGCGGGAGGGGGGGGGAGCGACCCCACCGCCGTGCCTTAGGAAATAGCGGGGACGGGCGGACCCGTCGCTGTGCCCCAAGAGCCGGCGGAGGAGGGCAGATCCGCCACCGTGCCCGAGGCACCGAGAGAGGGGAGTGGCTCCGCCGTTGTGCCCTCAGATACGAGGGAGGCGACCCCTCGGTCCAGAAGCCAGGGACAGGCTCAAAACGGTCCCGCCTCGATGAGGGGGAGCAGGGAACCGGGGGTTCATCCCCCAAACGTCTCCACCGCCCAACAGCACCAACGTAAGTTGTCGACTCTTCTGTTTTTCTCTGTTTTTCACGCCTTTCATGCCTTTTGTTTCTTCTGCAGCGTCGGGAGATGGGTTAGGTGGGGCACTTCCATAGTGCTGGCGGCCAAGAAGACCATCACCCTTTAGGCAAGGCTGGGGCCACCGCTAGATGTCGCTCCCATTTCGGGCGAGAGCGGAGCCGGTGTCATAGCCTCGTCGACCGGTCTGGCGCCGCCTGCGGTGGTGCCCGTGCCCTCGGTGGGTCCACTGATCGACGAGGCCGAGGGGGCGCCCCTAGGAGTTGCCGCGCAACCGGCGATGAAAGTGATGCCGTTGCCGATGTCGGGGCGGGCGGAGCTGTCGGCCGCACCCATTGCGTCAACCACGACAGGTGCGGCGCAGCCAGACGAGGTCCCACCAACGGAGGCAGAGGTGATGGTGGCTACGACAGTTGGGTCGCAGCCAGAAGATGTGGTGGCGGCGCCTGAGGCAGCGGCGTGTGTTGTGCTACCGACGACCACAGAGACGACACCCGCCGTGGGCGGGACGGAGGGGGTCATGGCCGAGGGACCCTCGGAGGCCGCAACGGTTGCCGAGGAGACCGATAGGGAGTTGTCCCTGGCCCTAACATCGGAGAGCTACCACCCGCCCGCATGGGATGAGCCCCTACTCTGGTGGGTTAGTCTGTGGGACCCATCGTTGGAACACTTCACCCTCGATGATGCCGCCGAGGGCATGGAGCGGGAGAAGCTCCGCGAGGGGTTCACGGCCATGCTGGAGGCTCTAAACTAGGACAGCGGCGCCCTTCAAGACATCATTGTTCCCACTAGCCAGGTATTCACTTGGTCTTGCCTCCCGATCTCTTCTTTCTTCATCTATTTTTGCTTTCTGACCACCGTCTTTTTCAGTCGCTTATTTCTCGCAGCCGGGAGAAATCCCAGTTCCTTCATGAACACAAGGAGAATTGGGACTACCTCATCAATGAGGCACGACTCCATAGGGACATGACCACCTAGCTTCACCAGAGGGTGGCTGAGTTGACTCCCCTTGCCGCAGAGGCGAACGATCTTCGATGGCGGGCGACCGAGGCCCGCCGAGACATGGAGCTCACCGAGAAGTCTTTTGATGAGCTATCGTAGAGGGTACGACAAGATTAGGAGGAGGCCGCCAGAGTGCAGAAGGAGTGGGACGAGGTGCTCTAGTGGGATGCTGAGACCCGCCAGTGGATCATCGACCTCCTGGCCGAGGCCGAGAGGGAGCGGGATCTTAGGCTGGTGGCCGAGGAGAGGTTCGCGGCCCTGGAGCAGAGGGCGAAACTGGATGCCGAGACAGTCACCCGGCTATGCACGGAGTGAGACGAGCTATGCCATACTGCGGAGAGGCTCCGCTCGGAGCACGATGCGGCCTACGGGGAGCGCGACCAGGATGTCCGAGAGCGCGACGAGGCGCAATAGGGGATCAACTCCCGCTAGGCCGAGCTGGAGACCATGAGAGCCTAGAAGCTAGAGGCCGAGGGTGCCGCTGTTGGACTGGCCACGGATCTCACCGAGGCGAGGAGTCTTCTTCAGGCGAAGAGCGATGAGCTCGATATCCTGAAGGTTGCCCTCGGCGTAGTCTGCGACGACCTGCAGGTGGTGCAGGCAGAGGGGACCAGCTCGCTCGTGGCTTATGCCACAGATATCATGACGCGGGTATGTGGGTACTCGTGGTCATGACAGCTCAGGGATCACCCAAGCCTTCACCGTTGCCCGCTCGCATTACGATGACAACATCAATTTCGAGTTGATGAGCCTTGGTTTCGCGCCTGGTTATGAACCCTCCGAGCTGGATGACATAGAAGCGATGGTGACTCCCTTTGCAGAAACACTGGCTAGCAAAATTGAAGATATGGTTCTCCCCGAGAGGGGGTAGTTAGTTGAATGAGTTTGATACATTTATCTATAATCTGTGGACAAGTGTCGTGTTTTTTTAAAACAAATTCACAACTTCGTCCCGTTAAACAAATTCGCAATTTTGTTTCGTTTGATTGAACTTGCTTTCTTCCCTTTTTGCATTCAAAAAAAGGTGCTTATGTAATCTAACCCTTTCGTTCGTTAAGACCATAGGGCCCGAGGTGTATAAGAGGGAAATTTCAATTATGCTGGTGAGCAAAGTTACCATAGCCATCGGGGCTTGCGTTTTTTGCAGTTTTACCAGGTACGCTCAGTTATTTGTTCCCACAAACCTTGCCGCTAACCTTAACGCGAGGAAGAGGTCCGCCATAGCGACTATTTTGAAAAAAGAGGGTTTTGTACCTTTACCAGCCCCTGAGTGAGATCCGACCCCTTGCGGTTGCTGGGGTCGTATGTCACTGGAGACCGAAAAGAGGATATTGAAACTGCTCTTGTATTCGCACGTACCCCTTCCTTAGAATTTTAGCTATCGTTCTGCAACCGTGCATTCGGTCTCGTTGCAAGACCGGCCTTCCCTGAGCCCCCACGCGTGGAGGGGATTCGGTCAAGGGTCGGCTCATTTTTGTGACTATCGCCCCGTCCACGGTTTTTGCAACTTCAGGGGTTGAGGCGGTGTCACTTGCCTCGATGGCTCGAGTGACGTGCTTGATGAGCTCGCTAACAGGGATGTTCGATCGGAATCCAGTCCTGTCGCTCGTGATAGGGTTGGCAAAGCCCTTGGGTGGCATTTCGTTGTTCCTTAACCCGCCTTCCAACAGATTCCCCCTCAATGGGGATTCTATGGGCTCGGCTAGAGGCTGGATTGAACTAGATAGTTGAGATGACCCTAACCACCTCTATGCGAGTTGGACGAAGGCCGCTGAGGCTCATCTGCATTTCCTCCCCTAGCTCTTGTTCGATGAGAGGCGGCCTCGGGCAATTCTTGGGCTAGCCTTCGAGCCTCGGTCTCTCGATCTAGGATCGGGCGCCTCGAGCCCCCGAGCCCCTTGGGGTCTGATAGGGGTCGGCCATGTTTCATGCATCACCCCATCCTCGGCTTCCATAACCAGAGGGGCTGAGTTAACGACACTTGCCTCAACGACTCGAGTGTCGCTCTCAATGAGCTCGCTAACGGGCATGTTCTTGTGGAATCCGGGTCCGTCATTCACTAACGGGGTCGACAGAGCCCTCATGTGGCATTCCACTACTTCTTAACCCGTTTCCCGACAGATGCCTGAGCCGTTCGATAGGCTTGGGTGGCCCGTTGGCCTCTCCTCAATGTAGATTCTGTGGGTTTTGCTCGAGGTTAGAATCGAACAAGAAAGGTCAAGATGTCCTTATCCGCTTCTGAGCGGGGTCGGGCAAGGCCGCTGGGGCTCATCTCGGTTTTCTCCCCTAGCTGATGCGAGGCGGCCTCGAGCCCTTCGCGGGCCGGCCTTCAAACCTTGGTCAGTTGCTGCTCATATTGAATGAGGCGGCTACCGCTTCGTGATGCGACATAAAGCACTAAGATGCAGCAATTGCATGTGCAATGTTGGATGTATGAGATTAATGTACGATTTAATGGAAACAAAAGCGAGGGTCGGTGATGTTACCTTGGTGGCATGAGTGACCGGAAGTTCTTACCTGACATGTCCGTGTGGGGTTTGGGTCCGACATTTGTGACGGGGCCGGTGTAACCTGCACGAGTATCGCAATTTTTCATTTCTGTCTCTCGGCGGCGATCCGAGCCGTTCGATTGACTTGGGCGACCTGATAGCTTCTCCTTGAAGGAGATTCCGTAGGCAGACCCCTCCGAACCCTTCTCGAGAAGGCGAACGCTAAAGCCTAGGGTGCGGGGAACTTGTGAATTCGATTACGCTGGTGAACAAAAAACGCCGTAGCCACTAGGGCGTAGGGGTCAGGCGAAGAGAATGTCTAAACGAGTAGACACTCTTGGCAACCCCCGAGCGATGTCCGAGCCCCTACCGTTGCTTGGGTCGGAGGCTCGGTAGTGAAATTGACACGCAAAGTAAGTAAACAGACGTGCTTATCTTTCTGCGGCCATTCGTTTGGCGTTCGCCTGGGCCGTCCGATCGACCTAGGAGGCCCGTTGGGCTCCTCTTGATGGAGGTTTCGTCATTGGGTCCTTCCAGGTTCTGCCTGGGGAAGTGGAGAGTCGCCTGCATGCGGGTGCACCTTGTTTCCCACGTCCGGTGTGTGGTAGTGGTGGGCCATGCCTAGGCCACATCCTGTTTGACCCAGGCGCCGTCTCATCGAGTAGAGCACATCCCGTTGGTCCAGACGTGTCCCCTCGAATTCCCATCAGCATCGAATTCCCATCTGCATTGAATAGGGGAAGGGAGAGGGTTTTTTGTCCCAACCTTTCGCCTTTCTTCAACTGCTATGTCTCCTCCTTAAATAGGGGGAGGGAGGGGTTTCTCATCCCATTCCTCTGCCTATTCTTGAGCTACTACCTCTCCTTTCTCCTTCTCACCGAGCGTGCTCGCATGTCACGGCGGTTCCTAAGTGAGAGAGGGTAATGCGAGGGAGGGGAGAACTCACAGATCCGTTCGTGAATCTGGAGCGTGATGTCAAGCTGGAGGTCATCCAACGTAGATGAGATGGTGCTGGCTGCCTTCGCTGAGAAGGGGCCACTTCTGCCGAAGGAGGAGGTGCACTGGAGGGTGCTGAGCGTCGTCGGCTTTGTCGTCGTCCACGAGGCCTTTGTCAGGATGGAGCCGTATGGGAACCTCTCCTGGCGAATCTTCTCTGGGTGAGCCTTGTCGGTGGGGAAGCCGCCCAGGACTGCGTTGATGGGGGTTTTTGCCCTTGTAGCCGCTCAGATCGGCCAGTTCATGAAGTTTGATGAGATGTCAGAGACATCCATCAGCCATGGCGGCCCTTCTTCGGCGGGCAGCACCCCCCGTCCAGGTGCCATTGTTAGGGTTGCGGCTGATCACGATGGCGTAGTCCCTGGACGCCGGCCATTGTTCGGCGGGCAGCGCCCCCTGTCCAGGTGCTGTTGTTAGGGTTGCGGCTGATCATGATGGCGTAGTCCCTAGATGTCCTAGCGAAGACACAATGGTCAACGACGTGGTGCTCGACATGGCAGATGACAGCGCCCTCAGGGATCCCACAGGGCGGTAGGACGTAGCGTGGCACCGCGCCCATAGTAGTATTTAGAGTAGAATTGGTCAGAAAATGTAATCGTTTAAGTTGTGGGGGGAGCACCCGTGGGAACAGTTTTTTGTATTCATGAATACATTAGTCCCTTTTTGTGATGAAATCACTTTGTAAGTGATGAACTTGTGCAAAAATGAACATGTTCTCAAATTTCGTTACGGCAAACAGTTTTTCAGCTCTTCTCCCTCTTTTTGGCAAAAGAGGTTTAATGCCTTCCGACCCTTCCCATAGTTAAGATCACAAAAAGCTCAAAGTGCGGGCGAGCCAATTCTGATCACACTGGTGAGCAAGGAGACCGTAGCCACTCGGTCATGGGTTTCCCGTAGTCCTACCAGTTATACTCAGAGCTTGTTCCTAAAATCCTAGCCTTTAGGACTTACCATGAGAAAAGAGGGAAAACATAGAGAATGTTTGTCAGATAAACATACTCATACCAGCCCTCGAGTGAGGTCCAACCCCTCGCACTTGCAGGGGTCGGATGTCATGAAAGATCGGGGATTTTTTATGACAAAACTGATAAGAGAAAGTATGCGTTTATTTAGGGGTAAAAACAACGTAGCTGCTCAATGTTCCAGGCATTGGTGAAGACCTCGCCGTCAATGGTTTTCAACTTGTAGGCGCCTGGCCAAAGTACTTCCACGATGACATACGGCCCCTCCCAGGGTGGGGAGAGCTTGTGGCGGTCCTTGTTGCTCTGCACGAGGAGGAGAACTAGGTCCCCGACATTGAAGGCTCGGTCCCGCACCCGTGGGCTATGGTACCGTCGCAACGCCTGCTGGTACTTGGCTGAGCGGAGGAGGGTGACATCACGAGCTTCGTCTAGCTAGTCCATGGCATCTTCGTGGGATGCCTTGGCTCCCTATTCATCGTATGCTCTGATCATTGGCGCTCCATAGTCGAGGTTGGTTGGGAGGATGGCCTCAGAACCGTAGACCATGAAGAAAGGCATGTAGCCAGTGGCTCAACTGGGGGTTGTCCTTAGGCTCCAGAGCACCGTGGGAAGCTTGATGACCTAGCGTGCACCAAATTTGTTCAATTGGTTGAAGATCCTGGGCTTAAGGCCCTGTAGGAGCATGCCGTTTGCGCGCTCGACCTGCCCATTCGTTCGGGGGTGCGCGACGGCGACCCAATCGACTCGGATGTGGTTTTCATCACAGAATCAAAGGAATTTCTTACTGGTGAATTGTGTACCGTTGTCTGTAATGATGGAGTTCGGTAATCCAAAGCGATAGATGATGTCAAGGAAGAACAGCACGGCTTGCTCAAACTTGATCGTAGAGATTGGCCGAGTTTCCATCCATTTTGTGAACTTGTCTATGGTGGCAAGCAAGTGGTTGTATCCTCCAGGCGCTTTCTTGAGAGGCCCAACTAGATCGAGCCCCTAGACCACGAAGGGCTACGTGGTGGACACCCTTCACAGGTGCGCACGATCTGCTCGGCGTCGGCTACTGCAATGGGCCAGTAGAAGCCCTATCGGAATGAGTTTCCAACCAAGGTTCTAGGTGTGGCATGGTGACCATAGACCCCACCATGGATATTGCCCAGCAAATGCTTCCCCTATTCAATGGGGATACAGAGCTGTAGGATCTCGGTGTGGCTTCGTTTGTAGAGTTCGCCTTCTACAAGAACGAAGGACTTGGCACGACGTGCGAGTCATCGAGCTTCCGTCTTGTCTGTTGGCAGCATGTTACAGAGGAGGTAGTCAAGGTAGAGTTTTCTCCAGTAGACCAGAGGGTCAGGCTCTGTCGCTGGATCCTCTTCAAGCTCCATGACCTCAGGGCCAGACGGAGCCGTAGGTTGGCTAGCCCTTGAGGCTGGATCGGGCAGACCGTCGTCGGCCCATTCCGACCCTTCATAGCACACTGAGGGCTTGTGTTGGTTGCTGGTGAAGACACCTATTGGTACCGGCTCTTGGCCGGATGCCACCTTCACAAGCGTGTCGGCCGCCTCGTTGAGGCACCTTGGGATGTGATTGAGTTCGAGGCCATCGAATTTGTCCTCCAGCCATCGGACTTCTTGGTAGTACATGGCCATCTTGGCATCGTGATAGCTCGACTCCTTCATGACTTGGTTGACGACCAGCGGGGAGTCACCCCGGATGTCGAGGCGTCGGATGCCCAACTCGATGGCGATGCGTAGGCCATTGATGAGTGCTTCATACTCAACCATATTGTTGGATGAGGGGAAATGGAGATGAACCATGTACCCCATGCATACCCCGAGGGGTGATATGAAGACCAGCCCCACGCTGACGCCATTCTTCATCAACGATCTGTTGAACTACATCCTCTAGTACTCCTGATCGACGACCGCCGGTGGCGTTTGGACCTTGGTCCATTCTGCGATGAAGTCAGCCAACACCTAGGACTTGATAGCCATTCGGGAGGCATATGTGATGCCTTGATCCATCGGCTCGAGCGCCCACATTACAGTTCTTCCCGTGGTGTCCTAGTTTTGGATGACCTCACCGAGGGGGAACGACGTCACGACCGTCATCGGGTGTGACTCAAAGTAGTGGCGTAGCTTCCTCTTGGTGACGAGGACGGCGTACAGGAGCTTCTAGATTTGGGAGTAGCGGGTCTTAGAGTCGGATAGTACCTTGCTGATGAAGTACACAGGGCGCTGCACCTTGAGGGCATGCCCCTCTTCTTCCCGTTCCACTACCAGGGCGGCGCTGACCACTTGCATGGTGGCCGCTATGTATAGCAGGAGGGATTCGCCATCGGTTGGTGGAACCAAGATTAGGGCCCTTGTTAGGAGTAGTTTGACCATGTCAAGTGCCTCCTGGGCCTCTGATGTCCACTCGAAGCGGTCGGCTTTCTTCAAGAGTCGATAAAGGGGGACCTCGTTCGCCAAGGCGCGAGATGAATCGGCTGAGTGCAATGAGGCACCCTATGACTCGCTGAACCCCCTTTATGTTCTGAATCGGGCCCATCCTTGTGATGACTGAGATTTTCTCTGGGTTGGCTTTGATGCCACGCTCGAAGAGGATGAAGCCGAGCAGCATGCCCCTCAGGACCCTGAAAACACACTTCTCGGGATTGAGTTTGATGCCATTCGCTCGTAGTTTTGTAAAGGTCTGCTCAAGATCGGCAACGAGGTGGTCACCCTATTTGGACTTAACTACAATGTCGTCAACATAGGCCTCAACGGTCCGCCCGATGAGGTCCTCGAAGCATTTGAGCATACAGCGCTGGTACGTAGCCCCAGCGTTCTTTAGACCGAACGACATTGAGACGTAGCAGAACGATTCGAATGGGGTGATGAAAGACGTCGTGAGCTATTCAGACTCTTTCACCATGATTTGATGGTACCCGGAGTACGCATCAAGGAAGCAGAGGGTTTCACACCCCGAGGTAGAGTTGACTATTTGGTCTATGCGTGACAAAGGAAACAGATCCTTTGGGCATGCCTTGTTGAGACCCGTATAGTCAACACACATCCTCCATTTCCCGCTCTTCTTTCGTACAAGGATGGGGTTGGCCAACCACTCTGGGTGGTATACTTCCTTGATGAAACCAGTAGCCGATAGTTTAGCTATCTCTTCACCGATGGCCCTGTGTTTCTCCTCATCAAAGCGATGCAAGCGTTGCTTCACCGGCTTGGAGCCTGGGTGGATCTTCAAGGTATGCTCGGCGACCTCCCTCAGAATGCCTGGTATATCCTAGGATTTCTACGCAAAGATGTCTTTGTTGCCATGGAGGAAGTCGACGGGCGCGCTTTCCTATTCGGAGGAAAGCGTGGTACCAATACGCACTATTTTACCCTTGGTGCTCTTGGGGTTTACGAGGACTTCTTTAGAGCCCTCTACCGACTTGAATGACCCGGTCAACTTCTTGGCGCCGAGCGCTTCTTCGGTGGCCTCCTCCTTGAGGACGGTGAGCTCTCTAGAGGCGACGATCACTGTGGCGTGACCGCATCACTCGACCTCACACTCATAGGCGCGCTGGAAGGAGGTGTCGACAGTGATGACCCCATGGGGCCCGACATTTTCAGCTTGAGGTATGTATAGTTGGGGACGGCCATGAACTTCGCGTAGCCTGGACGTCTCGGGATGGCGTGGAAGGTTCTGGGGAACCCAACCACCTCGAATGTGAGGGTTTCAGTCCTGTAGTTGAACTGATCCCCGAAGGTAATGGGCAGATCGATCTACCCAAGTGGCATGGCCTGCTTCCCGGGCACGATGCCATGGTGTCGACACAGAATTTTCGTCCCGCGCCGAGGACACACGTAGAAAGCCGGAAGAGTCCGCTCGATGGAGCTGGAGATCCGCCTAGCTTCAGCGTAGGGATGGTCGATCCTACGCACTCCTCCCGAGACGTGCCAGTCAATTTGACCCTACAATTGATAAGGTGAGAAAGTTTATCAGTAATTAAGGGTGGAACATACCAATGTTGCCAGACAGTCCCGAATGTGCGGCTCTGAGAGCCGATATGAAAGGAGATCGACTAAATAGTCGATTCCAGCATATTCAGAAGAATAAATTGGTTAAAGCTCATGGGGTTGTGTAAGAAGAATCGGTTATCATTCAGGATGAATATTATTCTTGAAACAAATATTAGTCAATAGCAATAAGATATTAACAATAATTGGTTTATACTGAGCCAATGACTGCAAGTAACCGAACACCTTTATAAAAGAAATAGTTCATCATCATTCAACCATTTAATAGAGATAAATCTAATGAACATATTAGATCTCATCTATCGCTATGACCAGTGGGGCATGAGGTAGAATCATGCAGCCATAGAAACAACAATAGACTCAACGACCCTAACTTATTACTAATAGCAGTGGGGCATGAGTCAGAATCATGCAGGCCGTAATATAATAATAAGATCATAGGGCTAACACATCTTTCAACCTATCACTATTTCAACGGTCTCGTGACGTGAACCGTTCGTGAAAGCACTTGATATTGGCTAAAACAGCCGATTCAGGCATAGCGCATAGTCAAGATCGTGTCCTCTCAGGAACAGATCTACCAAACAACAATCCCCACTCCACGGTGCTAATAGTGGGGTGTGAGGCAGAATCACACAGGCCGTGATAATGGGCCATGGAACGGTTTTCGCTAGTCAATAGATCTATTCAAGATCAAACACGTCTTAACCGCACGCTATGCACGATTAAGATTATTATAAAACAGCCAATAAAACATAACTCATCGTTTAAAGTACAGATTAGATCGAACTCAGATTAACAAATGATGGGTTAAACATGAATCTATCCGAAGGAACGCCACCCTTAGATAGAGCCGATAACTTGTCCTTAATCTAGTTCGAGCAGTGAAGGTCGACCGGATCGATGCAGGCGTACTTGAACTAGACAAGAGTCGATAATTAACTTATACCAGAGTCGCAGTGGGGGTCGACCAGATCGATGCAGCCGTACGTACAGAGGTATAAGCCATGACGGTATTTACAGACAAGCAGTGGAGGTCGATCGGATCGATGCAGTCGTACTTGCTGAAGAACTCGCCGAGATCTGCTCTACTCCTACTCCTAAGGGGTGGCCGGAGCCGAAAACATAAGTAACTTGTATTTGATTGATTGTGTGTTCTTTACAATAGTCGTGCTTTGATATTTATACTCGAGACCTGCGCATGACTCCTATCTAAGCACGACTCATCACAATCTTTGACCCTAGAGAAAACATTCCTAATTTAAGATAACTTGGACTCTAATCTTCCCCTTTTTATAGAGTCCAACATGTCTTGTCCCGATGCCGATCGTAGCCTTTGTCGTTATCTGCTGGCGCCATCTGAAGAAAGCCAATTCCAGTTTTGTGTTCGAATAAGCTAATACCGACCTGCACGCAATTGATTCCTTGATGACATGATCTTGGGAGCTTTTAAGTCCTTGTGACTTTTCTTCCAAATTTTGGTGTAAACACATGGAAAGGTGCTCGGGTTGGGCGGAGGCATGTCCGGTCGGTGCCCATTTCGTCGAGCGTCTTGGCGTACATGATGTTGAGGCCTCTGCCTCCATCTATCAGTACTTTGGTGAGCCGCTTTGGGCCAACGATCGGGTCGACCACGACCGGATATCTTCCTAGATGCATGATGCTATCCAGATGGTCAGTCCGATCGAAGGTTATGGCGGACTCTGACCACCGAAGGAAGGGAGGTGTGGTCGGTTCGGCCATGTAGACCTCGCGGCGTGTGACCTTCTGATGACGTTTGGAGTCGTAGGCTGCTGATCCTCTGAAGATCATAAGGCAGCCGTCCGGCGTCGGAAAGCCGTCGTCCCTCTCCTCGGCTTCATCCGCGGTGGGGGTAGGGTCCTGTCGGTACAGAAAGTGACCAACAAGTAAATATTTGTAGTTTTGCCGTACGTTGTGATCAGAGGTGGCCTAGCACTCAATGACATAGGGTTTATACTGGTTCAGACAACGTGCCTACGTCTAGTTTGAGTTGGTCAGTGACTTTATTCCTAAGCCTAGGTGCTCGACGTCTGCAGTGGGGTTACAAACGAGAAGGAGAAAGATGGGGTGTACAAGAGGTCCAGTCGGCTCTGGTCGGAAGGGCCGTGAGCGATAGGAGCTCTGCTATGAGCTAAGCATTCAAGCGTGTGCTTGAGGTTCGAACCTGGCGGTTCTGTGGTTGTGGACTAGTGAACTTGGCTGATCTAATGAATCTGGAATGACTTGTATGACCTTGAATCCACCGAAGAGAACTGGGTTATGTTGGAGGGAGCACATCCCCTTTTATAGATGAAGGGGATGGCCTTACAAGTGAGAAGGAGAGAGTATGTTCACTGGTAAGTCTTGCTGCCCACGCTGGCGGGTACAAGATGTTTGTAGGCGGCCACAATACTGTTGATGTCACTGTAGAATGTCAGATGCATGTGGGAGGTTGCGTCGCCTTCTTTAGGTATGGCAGATGTCGGTACCTGCATATACTGTTGATGCCTAGAGGCATGCAAGGGGTTTCACTATGTTCACTTGGTACGGTAAATCCCAGCGCCCACAACACTATCGGTGCCTGGAGGCATGTGGGGGGTGCATTACCATATGGGAGTTTAATGGCGCCCATAATACTGTAGGGAAAATGTCGGTGCCTACAACACTATTTGTCAGGGAGGCTGTAGAGTACTGTTCCATGCAGGGTATGGTGCCTGGTGCCGTGGTTTGACTTGTGCGCCTCGTCTCGCTTTTCTCTGCACGTCTCCTGGTCCCTTCCGAGCGGGCGCCCCCGGTCGATTGATCCTAGTTGGCTCTGATCGCGCCAGTCGGAGGAGAGCGGTGAGCAGGGGCTGGGTCTATCCTCGGTCGGAGAGTGCGGGATCGGAGTCGGAAGCGGTGCTTTTGGCCAGGCCTTTCGGTCGGAGAGGCCGTCCGAGGCGGGCTAACGACCGGATCGAGCGCTTCGGTCGGAGAGGTGGGCTGGTGTAACAGAACCGACCAATTATACGAAATTAAGTAAGAAAATCATCCGCCAGAGCAGACGATTTAGCAAACTTAAGCCCGTATAACCCGGTAGTCCATGAAATCACGAAGGATTTCAAACCAACTCACATCCCAGCCAAGATCGTAATAAGTTTAGCGGTCACCATCACATATTACATAAAAGTTTGCATCTCAGATACATCAGAGTTTAAACATAGTTATTACAAAACGAGTTCGAATAAAAGTAGCGGAAGCCATTTGTTCAAAACCACACACACTCACACGGAGTTCAAATACAGTGCCAGGTAATGATCATCTCCAACAAAAGCATCAGACGAGACGTAAGGAATGACCATGCCCATGGTCCTAAGCATCACCCATCACAGGATAAAGACAGTTGATACAGTAGCCGTAATACATCTGCCCATCTGCAATAAGTGGGAAGAAAACCCTGAGTATGAGAAGGTACTCAGCTAGACTTACCCGACATAACCGAAAATAAGTGACGCCAAGGAATATGAAGGGCTTTATAGTAGGGTAGCTGACTCATTTGCAAAAAGAAGCATTTTTAGCATTTCAAGAACCTTTCCAAAAGCATTATTGTCAAGTTAATTATTATTAACCTGTCGACTACATTTGCACCTATACTAGAGTAAACATGAGATTAAGCAAATAATGATAACCCATGATCATTAATCGACTTCCATAATGTCATATTCATTATAACTGTCCAAGTGTTCCATAATCATTACTACGATGAAGTAACTCAAGTCAAGTGCTCACTATCCAGGAGCGATGGCGATTCTAATCGATTCCTAACCAGCTGGTGATTTATTCCTTACACAAACCTCACTCACCCGCTAAAGTGAGGTATCGGTCACCGAGTCAACTATCCAAGAAGCTCGAGTTTGCCAGGAACCACATGTACCCGAGGGCCGATCGACTGTACTTTGGTCTTATCATCTCGCCCCCGTGTCCTACCACACCTGCTCCGTCACAGTGCGCTGCGGGCAAGCTACTCGGCCCGAATAATCTCCCAGCTTCGCAGTCGAAAGGTACTTTATTCAGCCAGCTAAATGTAAGGCATGCGTTCAACATGACTCGAGGCCCAACAACGGTCGGTCCTTAATCGACACAGACGGAATGCACTACAATCCAAAACTCTGTAAGTCTCCGTCCGATCTCAACTTCATTTAACACTTAGTTATACCATGACTACATAGTCATCCCAGCAGATCTAGGTAACCACCTATAGCTCGCAGGTGACAGGAAATCACCCGACTTTTACCGGTCTAAGCCAGCTAAGCATTGACTCGACTGCGGATACCAGGGTAACAAGGATATGGTATAACAAAGGTAGACAAGGTATAATGCAGCAACGGTTGTAAACAACTCCTAAACGTAATGCATCAATTAAAGTAAAGTAGTTAATTAATAATTGCAAACCGGGGAGAAAATGCTCCGGGGCTTGCCTCTCTCGAAGGAGCTCGGGCGGTGATCGGGGCACTCCGGAAGTTCCTCAACGTCCTCCTCGTCGGCTTCGGGCACTTCCTATGGCTGCACCTCGAGCTGCTCCTCGGGCTCCTCGGGTATGATGACTGGGTTCTCGGTTTGCGATCGTGTATGATGCAATGTGCGTAAGTGCTTATGCAATCAGTGCATCGGATGAGATGAATACAATGGATATGCTTGAATGCAAGGTAGTCAACATCATCCAAAAACATATACTACAAGCACATGTCATCTACTGCATTCTCTTCTACTACTAATATGCTAAGTCAACACCTCTCATTAAATGCTTCAAAGATACACCAAAGCTTCACTAATTTCTTAATCACACATAAAGCAACACTTGATTAAACCCTAATTAATAATAGGTTTGAATAGCAACATCTATTTTTATTGCTTAGAAAAATCTTAGAAAATTACCATATCACAGTACTACCCTAAGTAGTCTACCATCAGATTTTCATGGTATTTGAATGAGTGGATTAGCCTACACAAAAATAACAAGCTATGTCATGATTATGAACCTGAAAATACTTTGTACTGTGAAGAGTGTCAAACAATAGAGGAAATATTTTTCATATGTTCTACATAGCAAATAATCACTGTACAAAAATTATCACATGCATGTTTTATACAAATTTTGCTCTCTAGCAAAAATAACAAAAACCAGCCATTAAAGGCACCTGAACTACACCTCATAATTTTTCTACAGTACATGCATGACACATATTTTTTCTAGGAAGTACATTACATAAGAAGATTAACAAACTTGGAATCATATTTTTCTGAAGCCTATAGGTTTTTCTACACATTTTTCAAGTTATCAGCAATATCAAGGATTAAATAAAGCTCTATAGAAAAGTATCTCAAAAGTGACATGCAATAATTTTATCATGTAGATCTGGTGACAAGGAACCTAGCAAAATTTGTTTCAACAAATTTGGAGCCAAAATGAGTACACAAACATTTTCCAAAGCATTTAAGTAGAAATCTGAAAATTCATTTTTGAAATCCTTTTTAAACTCCAGCTGACGAAATTGTTGGGTGCACCCGGTGCTGTGCACCCAGAGGGGCTGCCAGGCGGGACCCAGCGGGTCAACCGGCCCACTGGCCAGTCACCCGGGGCCTTCGCCAACCACTACGGCTGGGCCCTGCGGGTCAGCGACCCGGAGGCAGGGATGGGGCTCCGCCGGCCGGTGCTCACCGGCGGCGAGCCCTTCCGGTGGCATGGGTGGTGCCAACGTGCACGCCACGCCGAGCCGCACCAGCTGGGATGGTGGAGGTGGCCCGGCGGCGTGACGAACCACCTGGCCGCGGCAGCGCGATCGCCGGAGAGGAAGGAGGCGGCCGAGCTTGGTCCTTACCTCGACGGCGGCGGCCGTAAGCGAGGCAGGGATGCTAGGTGGAGCTTCAGGTGGCGAGAATCGAGGAATGGAGGCGTGGGAGGGGGTATGCCGCCGGCGGGGCAGCGGCGGCGTCGATGGTGAGCTCGTGGCGCGCGCGGGAGCTGCTGGCGCTGCGTCTGAGAGAGCGGGAGGAGGAATGAGGAGGAGGTAGCGTGGTCGGGCAGAAGAAGGCACGCAGCGGAGGGCGAGGCGAGCGGGTGGCTACTACATGTGCGGCGTCGCCACAAGATGGTCGCCACGCGCTACCGGGTCAATGAATGAGGGCGCGCGAGCTGGGGGGGGCGCAGAAGTCGTCGGGCCGGCTTCACTGGGGCCGAGAAGGGAGGCGACGGACCATGAAAGGAGAAGAAACATTTTTCCCAATTTCTATTTTTAAGAAATTTTCAAATACCAGTTTTCAAATATCATTTTGAGCAAGAAAATGACATCTTTTGAAAATGTCCCAAAAATAAAAATTGCTTAGAATTTAATCCTCTACAACTTTGCTTTTATGACCAAAGTCCAATTCTTGCTAGATTTTGAATTATAAAATAAAAGTCAATTTTAACTCAAAACCCTAATTTTTGGAGAGTTCTTTTTAAAGCAAAATTTGGCAATAACTTGAATACAAAATTTGCTCCAAAAATTGCGCTAAATAATTCTAGGTGATTTACAATCATAGCCAAACATGTTTTACTAACCTAGCAAACATAATTTGGGCAAACACAACTCTAAACAAGTGTATGCAACATTCATGATTCACGAGCATGTTTCAAATGTTTCGAAGCAGGGTTTCAGTTATTATTTACATGATTAGGCATGTATGATTAGGATGCTTGATGATGCATAATATGCATGATTTGCAGTGCCTAAATGCTGGCCATAACACCGGGGTGTTACAGCTAGAGCCGAAAAACGGGTGATGTTCCTTCTCGACCTGACCTTCCGGTCAGAGATTGGATCACTCCTCCGGCCCGACGCTCAGGTACTTGGGCCAGCCCATGAGTTGCATGTTGTCTGCTTGGCCCGAGCTTTGGCGTGGAAGCCGGTCCCTGAGGGACCCCGGGTTTATGAACCCGACAGGTCCTTTCCATGCTCCCCTTTGTTGGAGCCTCCGGACAAGAACCGTCGCATGAGGCTGCAGTCCTTGAGCAAATGCTTAAATGGGAAGGCGTGGTTCGGGCACGGTCCCTCGAGTAATTTTTTGAAGTGGTTCGGAGTGCCCTCCGTGGGCTTCCGACCGTCCTTGCAGTCAGCAGCGGCCACGAGCGAGTCCTCGCGCCGTTGCTTCTTGTTCTTCCTTTTGGTGGAACGATTGCAGGTGCCTTCGCGGTGCCCTCGTCCCGCCTTGCCTTGCCCTCGAGCCGAAGATTGCTCCGACCGCCTCTTCTCCTGAGGCGTGGCTGATGGCGATGTCTAGGAGTTCCTTGGTGGTTTACGGGCCCTTGCGTCCCAGCTTATGAACCAAAGACTCACAGGTAGTCCCGAACAGGAAGGCTCCTATAACGTCGGCGTCGGCGATGTTAGGGAGCTCGTTGCACTATCGGGAGAACCACCGGATGTACCCACAGAGGGTCTCTCCGGCCTTTTAATGGCAGTTCTTGAGGTCCCATGGGTTCCCAAGGCGCTTGTATGTGCCATGGAAGTTCCCCACAAAGATCTCCTTCAGATCTGTCCAACTCTAGATCGTGTTGGGCGGCAGGTGTTCCAACCACGCTCATGCCGAATCAGCTAAGAACAGTGAAAGGTTGCGGATAATGAAGTCGTCATTATCCGCACCACCGGCTTGGCAGGCAAGTCGATAGTCTTCGAGCCAAAGTCCGGGGTTTGTCTCCCCAAAGTACTTTGGGATATTGGTAGGTGATCGGTACCTTGGCGGGAAAGCAGTGTTGAGGATGTGCCGGCCGAAGGCCTGAGGGCCCGGTCCTCGTCGCTGTCGTAGCGTCCACCGTGACGAGGATGATAGCCATGGCGGGCTCCTTCTCTTGGGTCATCGTAGGTGCATCTGCGGGCGTCGAGAGGGCTACGTGTGTCGCGGTTGCGGTCGAGACGCTGATACACCAGGACCACGGCGCGTTGCCTGCCGCCCGGTGGTGTCTGGTGGACTGACGCGTCCTTGGCGGTGCACGCCGAGGTTGTGCACTGACTGGAGTTGAGCTCGCGTCATCGAGACAGCGAGCTCTCAGCCTACCACGCCGCAGCACGCTCGAGTAGCATGTGAATCTCGTGGTGGGCCTGACGATCCTCGGGCGCCACGGCCTCTAGAAGGCCATGGAGCAAGGCTATCGCGGTGGCGATGTTTTGGCTTGCCCGAGCGAAGCGAGGAAGGGCTTCATTGTCGGTGATGATCCTCCGATTTACATCGCGGGACATGGCACGTGCGCGCCCACCGTCTCCACGGCGTTCGATCTCTTGATCAAGCTCCATGCACTCCTGCACAAGCTGGATTCCAGCTTCCTCGATCTCTCTCTTTTGGGCTTTCATCTGCTCCACCCCCATGCAAGGTGGGGCCGCTATCTCCCCTTCGGTTTCATCGCCGAGGTTGCCCACCGGGGTAGCCTCCTCCGTGGGGATGCTTTCGATGTGTCCCTCAGGGGTACCCATCATGAAGCATTCTCGAGAGGGGTGATGGCTCCCCCTACTAGAGTCAGAGCCAGAGGACGACCCTAGCTCCTCTGTGAGGATGTTGTGGAGAGATTCCGTGACGTGTTCGATTACCCCCACGAACTCGTTGTTCGCGGGTGGTAGAAACATGCGTCGTGCCACAAGGTGGCTAATGGTTGCCGCAGTGTTGCAGAGACCGAACGGAAGCGCGTAGGGGCGCTCTGTATGTGGTGTTCTAGACAGAGGGACCCTCCTTCGAAAAATCGTGCCGTGTCGTTGGCGTCGGAAAGGGTGAGGCGGTGGCGCTCAAGCCTCTCGTGGTTGAGGCCGATGGAGGGGAGAGATTGGATGGCAGTGTGAGCCAATGCTAACTCTCCCCCCACCGTGATGATGAAGTCTAGGCTCTCGAAACGCACGTGTGTGCCTGGGACCCAGCTGATACCATGGCTAGCCATCCGTGGCCTGATGTTTATCGTCGGAACGCGCAAAGGTCCTCTACCTGGTGCGCCAACTATCGGTGTTTCGAATAAACACCAACTAGTAAATTTATATTTGTTGCGCGTTAGGCCTAGATGGTGTACTAAAGGACACAAGGTTTATACTAGTTTGGACATAATGTTTCTACGTCCAGTTTGCTGCTGCTCGTGTTATTAGTACTGAGAAAGGTTCATAGTAGGGGGTACAAATGGTCGAGAGAGGGACAGGTCCCAAGTCTCTGATGGAAAGGTCGAAAGGATGCCAAGAGCTCGGTTGCTGTTTGGTTGTGTGTTATGTGATGTGTTATGTGTGGAATCGCCCCTCCCCCCTTAGTGGGGTGCCCCGCCTTCCCTTTTATAGATCAAGGGGGAGCAGGGGTTACAGTTGGGAGAAAGAAGAAAATCAGAGGCCAAGAAGGTCCTTTGAAGGTGCCGGGTCTTCCTTTTCCTCTGAGCCAGCCCCGCTGATGTGGCAGACGGTGCCAGGGATAGCACGTTCGCTGATCTTGATAGGTCGTGCTCAGGCTTCGTTCAGCAAGTGGTTACGTCCCATCCTGCCCCAGCGGGCAGCGCGGCGCACCGGGGTGCCGAGCCGTGACCCTATGGGGAGCAGATGGGGAAGTGACCATACGTTGGTTACTGTAGATGATGTGAGTCCCCTCCTAGATCGTAGTGGTTGTCATATGCTTATGTCAGTATCCACGTCCGAGGGCTAATGGCGGCGCCCACAACACTGTAAGGCAAAAGTCGGCGCCTACAACACTGTTCGAGCTTTGTCATGCCTGGAAGGGCTTAAAGCGCCCATCCTGTCATATCCTGGTGGTACTTTCTTGCAGGCGTGCAGGGTATGGTCCTTGGTACTGCGGTTGACCTGAGTGTCCTGTCTTACCCTGTGTTCGTCATTATGAAGGAGCGAGCAGGCACGTAGGCGAAGCGGCGCCTTCGACGCTAAGCGGAGCTCGCCGGACTCCGGGCGTCCGGGCGCGCGGAGCTAGCCTCGAGACATCGGGCGAGACGGAGCCTACCTCTGACGCTACGAGGCGTTAGGCGCTACAGGCGAGCTCGCCCCGGATGTAGGGCGAGGCGAGCCTCCCTCCGCCGGGCGAGGCGGAGCCAGCCCTCCTGACGTCGGGCGAGGCCAGCCGGCTCCGGACGTCGGGCGAGGCGGAGCCAGCCCCGACGAGCGGAGCTCGTCTCGGGACGCCGGGCGAGGCGTGAGCTGCCTCACCGTCGGGCGAGGCGAGCCGCTTCTCGACATCGGTCGAGGCGAGCTCGCCCACGGACGTCGACGGCGGGCGAGGCGGAGCCACCCCTAGACGTTGAGCGAGGCGGAGCCAGCCCTCAGGGGTCGGGCGAGGCGCAGCCAATCTTCGGTCGTATGGGCAGGAAGTGTAGATGCGCTCTCGTCTGTTTGGAAGCATCAGTGTTTGATGGTTATTAGTTCCACCTCTTTGGGTACCCCACTATTCGGTCCCCGACACCGGTTGATCTTGACATGTCGGCAACTAACTCCTGCTAACTATTTATATTCAAAAATAAAATTACAAAATTTTATGGGTACACAAAGAAAGTCATCGGAACTCGATATTGAACTATACAAACGAATAGATAATATGAAATTAAAATTATGATATATTTTATAATTAAATATGTTCATGCTTTGCAATAGTTGAAAAAATCTATGAAGATTGTATTTTAAACTTGATAAATACTTAATAAGAGATTGTCATATTATTGCCAACATTAGCTTGTATATTGTGGATGTTATAGCCTTCTTAAAATAAACTATAGCTTTAAAAATTTATAGAAGGATAAAACATAAATAGGTAAGTATTGTCTTGGCCCTTATTTTCTATGGGTACTATGGGACTGTCTGGAGGGTCTGATTGGTTGCTCGTACAAACTTGCATAGCATGTAGACCCTATGCAACGTATCCTTACATGCAACTTACAGTTGTTTGGTTGGACCGGATACATAGATGTATACTGTTGGGCACGTGATTGGTTTCCATGCCTAGGCATCGAAGAGTGCAAATATGTGTGTTTGGTTGACCGCACAAGCGGTGTTTTGGGTTACCTCACGTATATCTCACCCCTCTTAACTTAACCCATCTCTAGCTTGACTTCACAAGTGGTGTTCCTAGGCTTTCTATTACCACAAGCTGCCAGCAACATATACAGCCGAATTGAGTCCTACACATACATAGCAAGTTCCCAGTAACATTTCAGACATACAGCGCTACACTTCAGACAATTTTAAGTCCTACAAACAGGCGAATTAGCACATGTACAGCTAACTCAATTTACCAAAAAGTCTTTTTTACTCCAATGAAGAGAAAAAGCAATAAGATTAACATAATTTGCACACCAATCAATTGTTGCCTATGGAGGTGCTCATAGGGGTAGGATTTACGTACGTATGTTCATAGAAGTAAGTATACGTGTGTGTTGTGTGCATACGATGTACTGTGTAATTTTAAAAAAATGCTGCCCCACTCGTCGCTTTTCCTTTTGAATTTCGAAGATCAACAACAGCCAAAGCAGAGTTTTTCAAATAAATCCATGATTCTTGCGCTCTTAACATAGACGTTCCTCATGGCTGCAACAAATCAAATCCAGTTTGCATCATGGAAGCCTGGAGAAGAGTTGTGCATACGACCAATCAGACCCGTAGTTAATAGACTAAATTAAAGTGGTTTGAATATTTTTATTAATCTAATTATAAACAAAATTGATCATATAAGTGCACATGACATACTTACGGATCCAATATTTTCTAGAGCTACCTATGATCGGTTGTAAGAAATCCACATATTTCCATCTAGTGCTAGAGCTCTAGGAAACAGAGCCATATATCAAAACTCTACACGCCACTTGTATCATTTTGCAACTATGAAAAAAACAAACATTAAATAAAAATTTAAAATAGTCAAGCACAACATAAAATAATTTGTAACCAAAGTTCAAAATGACTTGCAGCCAACCAAAAACAGTACTTATTTTTAGAACGGAACCAGCTAAAGACAAACTCTGAGGCAACACGTTACACCAGTACGGCGCGGTAACGAATATACAAGTGTGACCCATTTCATACAGCAGGTAACGAATCGGAGTCACTGCTACTGATATTTCTGCTTACTCTGATTGACTGCTTATAACCCTTATCATGGCAGTATCATGTATTGGTTCACAGGAGCCGGTAGCGCCTTACGATATACGAACTATGTCGAACTTCCCCAGAAACTTTTTTTTTTTGGAAAACTAACAAAAAAACTTAGAAGCACTTCATGTGGACAATGCCTGGACCGGTTTCATCATACTCTCCCTTGGAGATCCACATCTGCCAACACAGTTACCGATTGTCAAAGAGTTGAAAATGGAATGAAAAAAACAAGTGGAAGTAATGGCAATGCAAGAAAAATGCCCAGTGCTATCACACTAGTAATTCCATTTCCACAAACCACTTGTATCTATTGTGAAGAAAAAGGCCTTAAATCTTTTCATTTCCTCAAAAAGATGTTACTATCCAACTGAAATATATGTCTACTGATTAAACAACCACATGGAGGATGGAGCAACATGTGCAGTGCCTATGAAGAGAAGTTGATCGTCTATGCTCGACAACTGGAGTAATTGACTAAATCATGAATATATTTGTATTCCAATTGCATTTCTCAGAAAAGAGAAGTGCATACCCTGCAAGTTTAACCTAAATTGAGTTGGTATATATAATGGGTTATTTCAACTTTAACTGCAAAAAAACCCACATGGTCAAGGCTGCTGTAAGTTCTCATGAATAATTGAATGATAAAAGCCTACTACTTATATAAAAAAGGAAGTAATGAAGAAAAAAGCCTACCTGCTGAAAAGTGCTGAGAGAAGCCAAAATAGAGCCACCAATCCAGACACTGTACTTCCTTTCAGGTGGTGCAATCACTTTAACCTTCATGCTACTAGGGGCCAGGGACGTGATCTCCTTGTTCATACGATCGGCAATCCCAGGGAACATGGTAGATCCTCCACTGAGGACAACATTACCATACAAATCCTTCCTTATATCAACATCGCACTTCATGATGGAGTTGTATGTGGCTTCATGTACGCCAGGCGATTCCATACCAACAAGAGATGGCTGGAACAGCACCTCGGGGCACCTGAACCTTTCTGACCCAATGGTGATTACCTGACCATCAGGCATCTCGTAGCTCTTCTCAACAGAGGAGCTGCTCCTGGCAGTTTCCAGCTCCTGTTCATAATCAAGGGCAACATAGGCGAGCTTCTCCTTTATGTCCCTGACAATTTCCCGCTCAGCGCTCGTAGTGAGGGAGTACCCTCTCTCTGTGAGGATCTTCATTAGGTGGTCGGTGAGGTCACGCCCCGCAAGATCCAAACGGAGAATAGCATGAGGAAGTGTGTATCCTTCATAGATTGGAACTGTGTGGCTCACACCATCACCAGAGTCCATCACAATACCTGCACACAGATATTTGAGAAAGAGGTTTGTCAGGATTACCGTATGATATTTGTAGTGCATTTACTATTTCTGAGGCGGCAACTATCTTACCGGTTGTTCGCCCACTAGCATACAAGGAAAGAACAGCCTGGATAGCAACATACATTGCTGGGCATTCAAAGGTTTCAAACATAATCTGTGTCATTTTCTCTCTGTTGGCCTTGGGGTTGAGAGGGGCCTCGGTCAGCAGTACAGGGTGATCTTCAGGCGCAACACGGAGCTCGTTGTAGAAGGTGTGATGCCAGATTTTCTCCATGTCATCCCAGTTGTTGACAATGCCATGCTCAATCGGGTACTTCAGTGTCAGGATGCCTCTCTTGGCCTGAGCCTCATCACCTACATAGGCATCCTTTTGGCCCATGCCAACCATGACACCGGTATGACGTGGTCTTCCAATAATGCTGGGGAAGACAGCTCTTGGTGCATCATCACCAGCAAAACCGGCCTGTAAATATTAAGGAGTTGAAGAACAATTAGGTCACAGGAGTAGAGTTGCTTTGTTGAAAAGACTTTTGAGATAACAACCTTGACCATTCCAGTGCCATTGTCGCATACAATAGGCTGAATATCCTCGTCAGCCATTCTCAACTATTCTGTAACAGAGAGACCAATGTTCAGCGTTCAGTACACATTCAGAGAAAGCGTTGAGTACACATTCAGAGAAAACTGCAGTAATTGAGTACTAGTTATAGTTATCAAGCCTGGTCAGGGGAATCAAAATACACTTTCTGCTCATGGTTCAAGGAAAAGCCTTCTGTTTCTGTAATTGTCTTTCCTTTACTTGTGACTTCTATAAAGCTACTACGGGAGTACAACAGCCTAAGATACTTCTATATGCAGTATTTGCGTATAAATGTAGATGCGGAGTCAGACAAATTATGCTCTCCGGTGATCTCAGTTTTCTAAAATAAAGCATATATCACCATTGGTCACAGATAAGTTCACAGGAACCAACTTCTTTTGGGATATTTGCCAAAACAACAAGAACTGTCTCTACACAATCTGGCCTTGCTGCTGCTGTGTACCACGCAATAAAATTAGTATTATCCCTGCTCCATCAACATATGCTTGGTAGAACCGTATCTCTTGACGGGCATTTCTAATATAAAAAAAAATACTACTACTACTATCCCAGGCAACTAGAGATCGACGGGGAACCGAAAAGCTCCATAGCAGCGGTTTCTACGATTTGAAGTCAATCCTGATTTCTTGGTTTTGGGCAGGGAGTAACAATACGAAGAGCTACAAGATACGTATTTCAGTAGCCGGTTAATTCGTAGGCTGTTGTTTCAAAAAAATAATCCTACCATAGGCGACACCACTGGCAGCGGGTGAACCTACTAGTAGTGTTTCAGTAGTCAGTACTGACGGACTGACGGTGGGTCGATCGGTGGCACGGCGCCATAGCATAATCCTACCATAGCCTACAGCAAGCCTTAGCATAATCCTACTATCCCAGCGAATTCCTTTGCCCTCCAAGGAAATCGCCACAAACCAAACAAAACCACGGAAAATCAGCAGCGCCAGACGCAGAAACCACCCAAAAAAAAGTTACCAGACACCACCAATCGGAGGCCTGGTGACTGGTGAGCGAGGCGATCTGTCGGGGGATAAAAACTAGTACGATTCCGCAGACAACTTGAGATCGAAGAGAAGAGCAAGAGGGAGAGAATCACCTGCTCGAAGAGGTGCGGCGATCGCTTGGGCCTGTCTGGAATCCGGAGAAACTCGATCGGCGAGCAGTGACCGCAAGGACTCGAAAGGAAGCAAGCAAGCGAGACAAAAGGAAACGCACGGACGGGGCGGCGTGACGGGCGGGGGGTTTATACCACACGCCGCCGCCGTCGAAGGGTGCGTCTACTGCACCGCCCGTAGAAAACGGCCGGTGCTGCGAGCGTGACGGCCTGACGGGCCGCGGGGACCGGTCCCGTGCCTTTTGCTCCCACAAGCCGCTTGTATCCACGTAGTAACGCTAAGGAATCGGCACGTGTTGTTCTCGATCGACACGTCGGAGCGGACCCGCAGCTTGAGACGTGCAGGACTCGTCTCTGTATCTGGGCCCGCGGTCCGGCCTGATGATTCGGCCATTCCGAAAGGCTCCACCAGTCCGGCCTAGCCGTCGCCGTCGCAGGGAACTTTCGGTGCCCAAAGTGGTAGGGCCAGCGTAGAATTTGGCAACGCCGGCGCCTAGCGGCCGCCGGCTAGGCGGCTACTGCTACGGCCAGCTGGTCCGTCGCTGCCGGCTGAGTGCTGACGCGACAATTTTTCTCGGGGAGCATCGACTTCTCGCACTGCACGGAGGATTCGGCGTGTCCGATGGCCCGATGAAGTGGCCTTTTGCTGGGCCCACTCACTCAGTTGGGGAAAGGCCGAAAGGGCCCAACATCACTTGGATCAATGATTGATCAGAGTAATGATTGATCAGAGCTTATGGACCCAGTACATTTCGTGCTTGCGGCTGGGGCAGGGAACATTCGTTAATGCTTCATCAGCCTTGCATATTGTTGAAGCGATCGCTGCTTACAAGAGCGTTCTTTATGCAGCACGATTAGGCATGTCACGAATCTTATTAGAGACGGATTTCATAGACCGAATTGGTGCTCCGGTGTTTCAGATACAAGACATTTTGCAATCAGAGTTATCTTGTTTGTTGTCGCGATATATAATGGATCCTGTTATAAGGTTGCAGATTTTAACTCTCTATGGAGCTTATGCGTTGGACTGTTAATGAGCCAAGTGCCATGCGTATGCAATGAACCTTGAATCTGGCGATTTTGACGAGGCATGGAGTGCAATGCACGTGGTGCTTTGTGATAAAAAAAAACCACATTTCCAGGCACATACTACGCGACGCGCATTGGAGTGAATTTGCATTGCACCGTGGACTTGGTTGATTTGGTGCGCATTGGAGTGACTCTATTGCACATGTTACTAATGAAATGAATATATAGAAATCTAAATTTATGTATTCAGGAAGATCAACCTCGTGGAAACCGGTTTTCAAAACCGGCTATTCTGGTTAAGGGTTTTGACGACTTAAAACCGAGTTCAAATTATATTTTTGCATGGGGATTTGGTGAGAGTTTCGATCACCTTGGGATAAGTCCACCTATCCTATAAAATATAAAGGATCATGAACCATTGAAGGCATATACAAGGCTAAGTCGACTGAGAGCGTCCAATGAAATAGAATACTTATATGTTTTTTTATCTTTTGTCCTTTCTCTTCGTTTTTGCCTTTTTGCGTCTTGTCACCCGCCTAAACTAGAGGTAGAATTGGGGGGGGGTTGGGGGAGAGTAGAGGGAAAAGGGCGGCTGCACTAGGGTTGGCCCTCTAATGGAAGGAAAAAAGCGGCGGCAGCAAGGGGTTCTACTGCCAATCTGGTGAGCGGAAGACGACATGTTGAACTTTTTTAGGGGAATTTGGGGGGAAGAATTGAGAAGAGAAAAGAGAGATTAAAGGAAGGAATTGCTTTAGAACAAAGATTGTTCTTAGCAAGGGGAGGGGATGGTGGTAGTAGGGGGAGAAATTGCTTTAGCACATGAGGGGAGTGGTGAAGGAGATGAGATAAATGGATGACATGGGGGCCTACACAGGAGGGAATGGGGAAAGAGATGAGAGAGGGATGAATGTGGGCATGCAAGCGGTTTATCGCAAACAACAATAATTTAGACATCATATGGCCCGGTTAATAAGTTTGGGACTTAGATATGTACTTTTGGAAGTTATCAACCTATACAGCACGAACGTGCAAGTTTAGTATCTCGTGTAGCAAGTTTTGAAACTTACCTAACTGACACTACTATGCAAGTGTAGTTACTGAACCCAACATGCCATATTCGAATCAGAGAGGGAGTTAAAACCTATATGGACTAATATTGAAGCCCGAGACAAATTGGGACCTAGAAATCAAAAATAAAACTTTAGTATCTGAATGACATTGCCTCTCAAATTTAAGACCACCGATATATTCTACTCACAAGGTCTCAAACCATGTAACACGCTGCCAATATTCCGTTAGCACACTGCTAATGTACAAACACCGCTAACGATCACGCCAAGTGGAAGTGATATGGGATCCACAAGCACAAGGCGGGCCATGCACGCGATCGCCAAGTGATACGGGCTCCGCAAGCACGACGCTGCCCAGAGGCCAGAGCTGTCTGGCTACAGAAACGCGGTGGGCTCGGCAAACGGCGCCTGTCTGCAGGTGGGGCACGTCGGCCGCGCCGCGAGCCAGCGGTCAATGCAGCGCGCGTGGAAGCCGTGGTTGCAGTGCAGCAGCACGCGCACCGCCTACCCGCGCGCGAACTCGGCGAGGCAGATGGCGCACTCCGACCGCGATGACCCGGCCAGCTCCAGCCCCGCCAAGAACGCCAGGCACGGCAGCGCCTGCACCAGCGCCGGGAGCCGCCGCGGCTGCTTCCTCCCGTGCCCGTGCTGCGCTGCCGCGGCCTGCAGCTGCTGCGCCGGCCCCGCGCCTCCGCCCGCGTGCTGCTGCTCTTGCTCCTGCTCCTGCTCCTCGAGGTCGTCGTCGTCGTCCTGCGCGTCGGTTCCGCCGCAGCACGCGTCGCGCGTGACGCGGAGCGCGCACTAGAGCACGAGGCGGAACGTGAGCGCCGCGACGAGGCCGCACGTGAGGATGGGCGACGGGCACGCGGACGGCCCCTGCAGGTGTAGCAGGAGTCGCCTGGAGTAGTGCAGTCGTGCATCCGCCATGGCCGAGTCCAAAGCAGGAGCTCCGAGGAGTGCGCGAAGGAAGGAGAAGGACTGCGCGCGAATCGTTCTTGTGGGGAACAGAGGCTTGTGGCCTCGTTAGAAATTTAGGCATTTTGATGATTAATTTAATCCAGAAATATAATATCACCAGGTTCGTGACGGCATATATGTATGTGTATATTTGTAACGAACGCTACACCATACAGAGATGACATACAGATAAATACAGTAATCACAGAGATTAGATTGTACCCAACGGAGGGTCCCATGCCGAGGGCATCGGAGGCTCCATTCGCACTAATTGACATAGTGCGTTGCTCAAAGTCGCGGACTACAGTCGGTGCAGGACGATGTTCGCAGTGCAGTCCCACGAACGGATCACTAGGAAGAAGACACCTTGTTGTTCCGCAGGCAACGCCAGGAAGAAGACGGGTTCCAGAGCGATCACCACCAGGAAGAAGGCGTACGTAGACGAGCAGTCACGGATCACTCCCCAAAAATCTAATCGCCGTACACCCCATGCAAGGTTCTCAGGCAGACGAGGGTTTCAGAGGCACTTGCTCTCCCGCTACTCCGTGCGCGCAGAGGTAGGGACGGGGAAGCCAGAGGGCTGGACTGACGGATGACTCCTGATATATGGCTGCGACGGGAAGGGAGAAAGGCAGGATTAAGTGGCAAAGACTAGCCACGCCCGCCCGCCTCGGCACGGCCTCGGCCTGGCCCGCGCCTCGCCCCGGCCCGGCCGGCGGCGGCGACGGCGCGTGCGCATGTACGCCTATGTCCTTTTCTCAACTTCTCAATTAAGATGAATAATTTCCAACCATATAAGTTGAGTCAATGTTTAGTCAAAATCTTGTATGATATTAAATCATACAACGCTTAATGTTACGTACGATAGAGTTTTATTCGATTTATTAAATATTATATGGACCAAGCCCATATTATATCCAACATTATATACAATGTGACGAGTGACGAGCGTACGTACGAGTCGACGAGCGAGGTGTCGATTATCGCCTTATAAGCCGTATTTTTCAGCCAACGAATAGTATTTTCCTCTCACAACAAATCAGTCAACACTACTTTTATCCATGGCTTATCAGCTAATAGAACAGAGCAATGATTGATGGGTGATGATAAACTATACAGAGATATATGTCAAGTCGCTGTCTTGGGGTGCTCTGTTAGTCGGTAAACTATGAATTAGAGACCGGCTTAATGCTGTGCGGCTGTAAGTGCATGAGCAGGCAAATTAAAAACAGTTGAAAAATCATGTGGAGACGCAGGAGGAGAAATACTCCGGCACGTCTCGACTCTGGATCGTCTGATGGGATGGGATCATGGCAGGGCCGGAAACAAATTTGAGGAGCCAAACAAATTTGACGTGATCCTCCGAGGAGAAAAGTCTGGGAAAATCTTTTTTTTAGGGGGAAGTCTGGGAAAATCTGAAACGGAAAAATAATGTCAGCGAGGGTAGAAGAGCAGGGAGGGCGAATGACAGACACAACAGCGAGCATATCCGCAAAGCGACCTGCTAAAACTAGAATTCCCGTGCTTTTAAACTAGAATTTCCAGGGCAAATCTTAACCCACATCTCCTCTTCGAATGTGCCAACAACGACAGGAGCTCACAGCAACTCGCAGGTATGAGGCGTCAATGCACCACCAGACCCGATGGATTCCATCATTCTTTCATTCCGTGACCAACGTCCCGTTCGTTTGGCTTATAAGCCATATTTTTCAGTCAACGAATAATATTTTTCTCACAACAAATCAGCTAACAGTACTTTTAGACATGATTTATCAGCCAAGCGAACATGGCACAAAAGGACTCGTAGGGAGCCAGCGTTTTGGGACCTTGGGGGCCACCACTAACCGCGACTCACCGGCGCACCACGGGGATGCACGTGGCCGGCATGGAAGTGATTTGTCAATGTCCTGTTCACTTCGCTGAAAAGCTATGCCTAAAAATACTGATAGTTGATTTGTTACGAGAGAAAAACACTGTTTATTCGCTGAAATAATACGGCTCGTAACACGAGCGAAACAGGGCCAATGTGTGGCTGGATTGTTCCGGCCATATCAGGCAGTCCGGACGGTACTCCTCCTTTGGGCTCCAGGCTGTGCGGAGCCTGTTCGGCCAGCTGAAGCTGTTTTGTTGTGAGAGAAAAATATTATAGATTTTAGCTGATAAGCCGGCTGATAAGTTCAAACGAATAGACCCTAGGTGTCTACTGCGTGCGGTGAGTGGGGCTCGCATAGGCAGCCTCACCTGCAGCTTCGGCGGCCACATTGTGCTGCTCTTCAACGGCTGGGACCTGGAAGTGGGAGACATGCAACGTCTCCTTCCAACGCGCCAGGATTGCCTTCACCATCCTCGTCGTAGCGCTTTGGGCCAAGAGAGCTCTTCATCGATGTGCAGCCGTGCAGCAAGATTAAGGTACACCATCCTCAACTTTCTCTCTTTTTTGGCAGGGTAATGCAAAAATGGGTCTCTTGTCCTGTCAGTCTCAGAGAAAGAGGAGATACTGCAGATCGGATAAGAAATGGATCCAATTCACAACAAATGGCTATATTCAAATGTTACTGCAAAATGTAACTTAGATTTTCTATATCAAATCACGAATCAGGAATGGTACTGGTCATATCTTAAAATTGAGAAAGCAAAAACATGAGGGAAATATGGGTCAATCCACTAAACATCTTGTTAAATTTATTGGTTGTAGTAAGATACTACCAATTTCGTGCTTTACCAAATGACCATGCCTTTATTACATAGAAATGTAATTTAATGTGAAGGAGGCGTCGGACAATAAGAAGGCGGGATCAGACGGGAAAGAGATGGGATTGGTTGGGGAGAGGTAGGGATCAGGCGGGAAGCAGTGGGATGTGAGCATGGCGGCAACAACGGCGAAGAGGTGTGATTGGCCAAGGAGTTGCGGTGGTTTGGGTGTGGCACAGGAAGAAACCGACCTGCCTCCCTACTCACTCGTGGGAATGTGTAGAGGGGGAGGATATTTAGGTAGCCCACAAATTTTAAGGGGGCCAGATAGGTAGGCTACTAAAGGCGTTTTCCCTCCACTACTCAAATATAGAGCTTGGAGGTGTAATAGACCGGGATTTCAAAAATAGAAATTCTGACCTTATTGCCCATTTGTGATAGTCCTAGGATATCTCGGCTATCACGGGCGCCAAATTTACAACTGATTACAGAGTTATACAACATCAGAGTGCACAAATAGTTGTATTACAATAGTTTGAATATAGTTAACAACAATCAAAACACCATTATTCTATCGTGGAAGCGAAGCTTGTCTATAGGGACCAATATTTGGGTACCCGAAGAGGAGGAGCTAATAACTATCAACATTGATTTATCTGAGCAGTCAAGAGCGCGACTACAGCTCCAACCGACCCCAGGTGCGCAAGCTCCGCCTCGCCCGGCCTATGGGGGCGGGCTCCGCCTCGCCCGCCACCGAGGCCGCGGGTTCCACCTCGCCCAACCTCTAAGGGCAGGCTCCGCCTCGCTCGACCTCTGAGGGCGGACTCCGCCTCGCCCGACCTCTAAGGGCGGGCTCCGCCTCGCCCCGCCTCTGGGGGCGGGCTCTGCCTTGCCCGACACCGAGGCCGCGGGCTCCGCCTCGCCCAACCTCTGAGGGTTGGCTCCGCCTTGCCCGGCCTCTGGGGGTGGGCTCCGCCATGCCCGACCCTTGGGTTTGTTCTCCGCCTTGCCCGACCTCTGAGGGTGGGCTCCGCCTCTCCCGACACCAAGGCCGCGGGCTCCGCCTCGCCCGACCTCTGAGGGCTGGCTCCGCCTTGCCCGGCCTCTAGGGGCAGGCTCTGCCTCGCCCGACCATTGGGTTTGCGCTCTGACTCGCCCGACCTCTGAGGGTGGGCTCCGCCTCGCCCGACACCAAGGTCGCTGGCTCCGCCTCACCCGACCTCTGAGGGCGGGTTTCGCCTCGCCCGACACCGAGGTTGCGGGCTCCGCCTCGCCCGACCTCTGAGGGCTGGCTCCGCCTCGCCCGACATCGAGGTCGTGGGCTCCACCTTTCCTAACCTCTGAGGGCTGGCTCCGCCTCGCCCAGCCTCTAGGGTCAGGCTCTGCCTCGCCTGGCCTCTGGGAGGGACTCCGCCTCGACCGACCCTGAGGCCGAGGGATTCGTCTCGCCCGACGAAGACCCATATCGCCGCCAACCACTCCAGGTCCAAGCGAATGGGCCTGTGTCAAAGCTCTGACACCAAGGAGGTGATTGGCATGCCCTGATATAACCCATGGCCATGACGGGCCATACCTGGGGATTCACATTAGGAACAGTGTCGGGCGTACCGATGCTGTTCTGCCTAACCCTCGTACGAGCACTGACAGGTGCGTCAGTTCGCCACGACGTCCGCCAGGACAGAGTGGAGCGCCACGACCAGGAGACGACGCCTATGCATGGCGCCAATGACGGACAGGGCCACGACGTGGAGCTATCCCTGTTGACATCTATAGGGTTGGCGTGACCCATGTGAAGGAAAAGAAGGATTCGACGATCCTAGAGGACTTCTTCTCCTTCTCATCCTCCTCTTTTTCCTCCATTATAACCCATGCTTTCCCTTGGCCTATAAAAGGGAAAGCAGGGCATCCCATAAAGGGCATCAAAACACATCGCATCAATTCGGGCTAGAACCCATCGAACCCCGAACCGATTAGAACACACAAGCACACAGCCGGAAAGCGACCGAGCTCTCGGCACCCGTTCGCTCCTCTCATCAGAGACTTGGGACCTGTCCCTCTCTCGACCGTTTGTAACCCCTACTATGAACTTTCAGTGCTAATAACACGAGCAGCAGCAATGAACTGGACATAGGGACATTCTGTCTAAACTAGTATAAACCTCGTGTCCTCTTAGCACACCATCCGAGCTAGACGCGCAATATTAGAAATTTACTAGTCGATGGCAACTCAAAATGATGATAGTTGGCGCGCCAGGTAGGGGCCTTTTGCGCGTCTCGACATCCACACCAGGCCTCGGATGGCTAGTCACAACCTCAGTTGGGTCCCAGGCGTGCACGTGCGCTTTGGGGACCTAGACTTCATCGTCATGACGGAGGGAGACTTGGCAATGGCTCCCACCGTTGTCCGACCTCTCCACTCCGCCGGCCTCGATCGCGATCACCGAGGCACTTGAGGAGCTGCAGCTGCACGCACCAGAGGCCCGCGCCCTCGGAAGCGACCAGCTCCTCGACGCCTTCCTAGGACCCCGACCGTCCTGGGAGGACCTGTGCCACTTCACCTTCTCGTTCGCCAATGTCATGGCATAGCTTGCTGGAGGGGAGCCACTCTATCTGGAATACCCCATCCAGAGCGCCCGATAGTGCTCCCATTCGGTCTCCGCAACACCGCAGAGACCGTTGGCCACCTAGTGGCGCAACGCGCGCCTCCTTTCCCCACGAACGACGAGTTCGTAGGGATGATCGAATATGTCGTGGAGTCTTTCCATGACCTCCTCGCGGAAGAAACGGAGTCATGCTCCACCTTTGACTCTAGCAGGGGGAGCCATCACCCCTCTCGTGAATGTTTTATGGCAGGTACCCCCGAGGGAAACGTTGAAAGCATCCACGAGGAGGAGGCTACCCCAACAAATGACCTCGACGATCGAGCGCCATGGACACGGTGGGCGCGCATATGCCATGGCCCGTGATATGAACCGGAGGATCATCGAGGACAATGAAGCCCTCCAACACTTCGCTCGGGCAAGCCAGAACATAGCTGCTGCGTGGCCTTGCTCCATGGGCTTTTGGGGCCCGCAACGCCCGAGGATCGTTGGGCCCATCGTGAGATTCGCATGCTACTCGAGCGTGTGGCGGCGCAGCAAGCTGAAAGCTCGTTGTCCTGATGACACGAGCTCAATGCCAGCCAGCACATGCCCTTGGGGTGACCCAACAAGGATGCATCAGTCCACCAGGCACCGCAAGGCGGCAGGCTATGCACTGCGGTCCCGGTGCATGAGCCTCTCGACCGCAACCGTGACGCGCGCGACACCCTCGACGCCCGTAGGCGTACCCAAGGCGATACGGGGGAGAGGGCTAGCCACGGCTACCACCCTCATCGTGGTGGACGCTACGACAGTAGTGAGGACCAATGCCCGAGCCTCGGCCTACCGGAACCTCAGGCCTTCGGCCGACACATCCTCAACACCGCCTTCCCGCCACGGTACCGACCACCAACCAACATCCTGAAATACTCCTGGGAAACAAACCCTGGACTATGGCTCAAGGATTATCGGCTTGCTTACCAAGCCGGTGGAGCGGATAATGACGACTTCATTATCCGCAACCTTCCATTGTTCCTGGCCAATTCAGCATGAACATGGTTGGAACACCTTCCGCCCAATAGAATCCAAAGTTGGGCGGACCTAAAAGAGATCTTCGTGGGGAACTTCCAAGGCACGTACAAGCGTCCTGGGAACCCATGGGATCTCAAAAACTGCCGACAGAAGGCCAGAGAAACCCTCTGTGGGTACATCCGGCAATTCTCCCAGCAGTGCAATGAGCTGCCTAACATCGCCGATACCGATGTTATAGGAGCTTTCCTATCTGGGACCACCTACAAGTCCCTGGTTCACAAGCTAGGACGTAAGGGCCTGCGAACCACCAAGGAGCTCCTCGACATCGCCACCAGCCACACCTCGGGAGAGGAGGCGGTCGGAGCGATCTTTGACCACCTCAAAGGCAAGGCGAAGCGGGACAAGGACGCCAGTGAAGGCACCTCCAACCATCCCATCAAGAAGAAGAACAAGCAATGGCGCGAGGGCTCGCTCGTGGCCGCCACCGACCGCAAGGGGAAACTGAAAGCCCATGGAGGGTGCCCCGGACCACTTTGAGAAGCTATTCGAAGGGCCATGCCTAAACCATTCCTTCCCCATCAAGCATCTATACAAGGACTACGGCCTCATGAAGTGGTTCTTGTCCGGAGGCTTCAACAAGGGAGGGCATGGGAAGGATCCTGAGCCGACCGCAGACGACGCAGAGGGGAGGGATGGTGGCTTTTCGATGCTGGATGGCTGCCTCATAGTCTTCAGAGGGTTGGTGGCCTATGACTCCAAGCACCGCTAGAAGCTCATGCGCCATGAGATCCCTATCTTCCTCTAGTGGTCGGAGTCCACCATAACCTTTGATCGGACCGACCACTCAGAGAGCGTCCCACAACCAGGGAGATATCCACTCATGGTCGACCTGATCATCAGCACAAAGTGGCTCACCAAGGTACTGATGGATGGAGGCAGCGGCCTCAACATCATGTACGCCGAAACGCTTGACGCCATGGGCATCGACCGATCGCGTGTTCGACCGACCAGAGTGCCTTTGCAGGCATCATGCCTAGAAAGCAGGCCATGCCACTTGGGCAGATCGATCTGCCTGTCACCTTTGGGGATCCATCCAATTATAGGACGGAGACCCTCACCTTCGAGGTGGTTGGGTTCCATGGAACCTACCACGCCATCCTAGGACGTCCATGCTACGCGAAGTTTATGGTTGTCCCTAACTACACCTATCTAAAGCTGAAGATGCCGGGACCATGCGGGGTCATCACCATCGTCACCTCCTTCTAGTGCGCCTACGAATGCGAGGTCGAGTGTTGCGATCACGCTGCGGCAATCATCGCCTCCAAAGAGCTTGCGGCCATCGGGAAGGAGGTCGCCAAGGAAGCACCCGACCCCAAGCGGTCGGCTGGGTCTTTCAAGCCAGTGGAGGGTGCCAAGGAGGTCCTCATCGACCCTAGCGGCTCCAAAGGCAAAGCGGTGCGCATTGGCACCACGCTTTCCTACGAATAGGAAAGCGCGCTCGTCGGCTTCCTCCGCGCTAATAGAGACATCTTTGCGTGGAAACCCTCGGACGTGCCGGGCATTTCGAGAGAAGTCGACGAGCATGCCTTAAAGATCAGGTTAGGCTCCAAGCTAGTGAAACAGCGCCTGCGTCGCTTCGACGACAGGAAACGCATGGCCATCGACGAGAAGATCGTGAAGCTGTTGGCGGCAGGGTTCATCAGGGAAGTTTACCTCCCAGAGTGGTTAGCCAATCCCGTCCTTGTATGAAAGAAGAGCGGGAAATGGAGAATGTGTGTTGACTACATGGGTCTCAACAAAAGAATATCCAAAGGATCTGTTTCCTTTGCCACGCATAGACCAAGTAGTCAACTCTACCTCAGGGTGTGAAACCCTTTGCTTTCTTAATGCGTACTCGGGTACCATCAAATCGTGATGAAAGAGTTCGACTAGCTCGCGACATCTTTTATCACCCCTATTGGATCGTTCTGCTACGTCACAATGCCGTTTGGTTTGAAGAACACAGGTGAAAGCTCTAGTTTGATTTTGGTAAATTGATGAAACCCTAAATGCTAACCTAGTTCATCAAGTGATCATGAGATAGGTAGCACACTTCAAGTAGAGAAGCAAATGAAGATCATAACATGACAATGGTGATAGCATGGAGATGATCAAGGGCTTAAACTTGAAGAGAAGAAAGAGAAAAACAAAAAGCTCAAGGCAAAGGTATAACTTGTAGGAGCTATTTTATTTTGGTGATCAAGACACTTAGAGAGTGTGATCACATTTAGGTTTGATAGCCGTACTATTAAGAGGGGTGAAACTCATATCAGAATGCGGTTATCAAAGTGCCACTAGATGCTCTAACTCATTGCATATGCATTTAGGATCTAGTGGAGTGCTAACACCCTTGATAATATTTGTGTAAATATGCTACCACATGTGCACAAGGTGTAAATATGCTACCACATGTACCACATTCGGCGCTTTCGGGAAAATGAAATGTCTATTTTCTATTGCGCCGGATGCAAAATTCTTGGTGGTTGGCACACTTGAGCAAGGGTGAAGAAGTAAGAGTTGAAATGGAGTTGATCGAAATGATGCTGGCGTCGGTCTACTGACCGGATGCTGGGTCACTCACCGACCGGACGCTGAAAGGCTGCGTCCGGTCGAGCTGTCAGACGGCACAGTGGCTAAGGTTGAGCACCGGACGCTGGTCTGTGTCCGGTCAAGGTGGACCGGACGCGTCCGGTCAAAAAAACATGCCTCAGGGAGCTTACTGGAAACGACCGGACGCTGGGGCTTCAGCGTCCAGTCAGTTTTACCAGAGCGTCCGGTCAGCTTCGCAGCCGTTGAAATCTGACGAACAGCGTTTGAAGCTGGTGACGCGTGGCGTCCATCGGGCGACCGGACGCTGAGGGCCAGCGTCCGGTCAGTATGACCGGAGCGTCCGGTCAGTATGACCGGAGCATCCGGTCAGTATGACCGGAGCGTCTGGTCAGAGCGCGTTTTGCCCAGTGAAGGGGTATAACGGCTCTATTTGATTGGGGCTCTATTTATAGCCCCATGGCCGGCTCAAGGCAGCTCTCTTGCACATTTTCATTGACATAGCAACCTTGTGAGCCTAGCCAAAGTTCTCCCACTCATTTCCATCATAGATTAAACATCTTTGTGAGATTGGGAGAGAATCCAAGTGCATTGCTTGAGTGGTTGCATCTAGAGGCACTTGGTGATTGTGTTTCGCTGCGGATTTCGCTTGTTACTCTTGGTGGTTGCCGCCACCTAGATGGCTTGGAGCAGCAAGGATCATTGAGTGGAGGAGGTGATTGTCTCCGACTCCGATCATGGTGATTGTGAGGGGTTCTTGACCTTTCCTCGGTGGAGCGCCAAAAGGTACTTTAGTAAATTGCTTGTGGCTTGTGTGATCCTCATCTTGTGTTGGTTGTGCGGCACCCTATTGAGGGTTTGGCGAGTGATGCCAATCAGCGCGTGAACCTCCAAGTGAGTGAATCGCCACAACGAGGACTAGCTTGCAGCAAGCAAGTGAACCTCGGTAAAAATCATTGTGTTCATCATTTGACTCTGAGGTGATTGGTCTACGTTGGTATTCATTGTTGTGATTGATTGGTTCCTACCACTACATGGCGGTATAACTCTCTTGCTCACTCTCTTTACTTTACCGCAAACTAGTTGACAAGCTCTTTAGTGTAGCTAGTTGTGAGAGCTTGCATGCTTGGTTGGTGTGGCTCTTTAGTTAGCCTTTGAGAGCACACTAACATAGGGTAGTATCATTGCTCTTGTGTGAATTGACACTATCTAAACTAGAATTGTGGTAGGTGGCTTGCATTTTTGAGTAGGCTAGCGCAACACTCGCTTCGCCTCATAATTGTCTAACCATTTGGTTAAGTGTTGTTGTAGACATTTTTATTAGGCTATTCACCCCCCTCTGGCCATTAGGACCTTTCAACAGGGGCTACGTACCAGCGTTGTATGCTCAAGTGTTTTGGAGACCTTATTAGGCGAACCGTTGAGGCCTACATGGATGACATCGTGGGCAAGTCCAAACGGGCTGACTAGGTCGTAGCCAACCTTGAGCAGACCTTCGCAAAACTCCGAGCAAACGACATTAAGCTCAACCCAAGAAGTGTGTTTTTGGGGTCCCAAGGGGTATGCTGCTTGGTTTCATCATCTCCGAGCATGGCA
Source organism: Miscanthus lutarioriparius (assembly GCA_904845875.1). Taxonomy (NCBI): domain Eukaryota; kingdom Viridiplantae; phylum Streptophyta; class Magnoliopsida; order Poales; family Poaceae; genus Miscanthus; species Miscanthus lutarioriparius. The sequence goes on along the minus strand of CAJGYO010000016.1, from coordinate 24,388,967 downwards.
TTGAAGCCAACGTAGAGAAGATCTCAGCCATCACAAGGATATGCCCAATTTAGAACATAAAGGGGGTACAATGAGTTACATGGTGCCCCACCATGCTCAGCCGCTTCATCTTGCGCCTCGTCGAATGAGGTCTCCCCCTCTATCGACTTCTAAAGAAGACCGACCATTTCGAATGGACGCTCGAGGCCCAGGAGGCGCTTGACACGGTCAAATAGCTCCTGATGAAGGCTCCGATCCTAGTTCCTCTGACTGATGGAGAATCGCTTTTGCTGTACATTGCAGACACCATGCAAGTGGTCAACGCCGCCCTGGTGGTGGAGCGAGAAGAAGAGGGACACGCCCTCAAAGTACAGCGCCTCGTGTACTTCATTAGTGAGGTCCTGTCCAATTTTAGGACCCGCTACTCTCAAATCCAGAAGCTCCTATACTCCATCCTCATCGCCAAGAGGAAGTTGTGCCACTACTTTGAGTCACATCCGGTGACGATCGTGGCATCCTTCCCCCTCGGCGAGGTCATCCAAAACTAGGATGCCATGGGAAGAATCGTGAAGTGGGCACTCGAGCTGATGGGACAAGGCATCTCGTATGCCTCCTGGATGGCCATCAAGTCCCAAGTGTTGGCTGATTTCGTTGCAGAGTGGATCGAGGTCCAAATACCGCCAGCAGTCGTCAACCAGGAGTACTGGATGATGTACTTCGATGGATCGCTGATGAAGAAAGGCACCGACGTAGGGCTGGTCTTCATTTTGCCCCTTGGGGTACGCATGAGGTACATGGTTCGCATCCATTTCCCCTCCTCCAACAATGTGGCCAAATATGAGGCGCTCATCAATGGCCTATGCATCACCATCGAGTTGGGTATCCGACACCTCGATGTCCGGGGCGACTCCTAGCTGGTCATCGACCAAGTCATGAAGGAGTAAAGCTACCACGACACCAAGATGGCTCCATACTACCGAGAAGTCCACCAGCTAGAGGACAAATTTGATGGCCTCGAGCTCAATCACATCCTGAGGTGGCTCAACAAGGTGGCCGATACGCTGGCGAAGGCGGCATCTAGCTGAGAGTCGGTGCCGATAGGTGTCTTCGCCAGCGATCAGCACAAACCCTCGGTCCGCTATAAGGAGCCAGAACAAGCCGGTGCCGAGCCACCTGCCCTGGGCTCAAGGGCTAACCAGCCATCGGCTCCATCTGACCCCGAGGTCATGGAGCTTGACGAGGATCTAGCGACAGAGCCCGACCCTCTGGCCGACTGGAGGACGCCTTACCTCGACTACCTCCTCCGCGAGGAGCTGCCGACGGACAAGATGGAGGCTCGACGGCTCGCGCGTCATGCCAAGTCTTTTGTCCTTATTGAGGGCAAACTCTACAAGCAAAGCCACACCGGGATCCTGTAGCGCTGCATCCCCATCGAACAAGGGAAGCGGTTGCTGAGCAATATCCACGGTGGGATCTGTGGTCACCATGCCATGCCTAGAACCCTAGTCGGAAACGCATTCCGTTAAGGATTCTACTGGCCGATCGTAGTAGCCGACACCGAACAGATTGTGCACACCTGTGAAGGGTGTCAGTACTACGCTCGGTAGACCCACCTGCCAGCCCAAGCATTCCAGATGATCCCCATAATGTTTACCGTTCACGGTCTAGGGGCTCGATCTGGTCGGACCTCTCTAAAGAGTGCCCGAGGGCTATACCCACTTGCTTGTCACCGTAGACAAGTTTACAAAGTGGATAGAGGCTCGACCGATCTCCGTGATCAAGTCCGAGCAAGCCGTGTTGTTGTTCCTTGATATCGTCCATCGCTTTTGAGTACCGAACTCCATTATCACAGACAACGACACATAGTTCACCGAGAAGAAGTTCCTCCAATTCTGCGATGAATATCACATCCGCGTCGATTGGGCCACCGTAGCGCACCCTCGCACAAACGGGCTAGTCAAGCGCGCAAATGGCATGGTCCTACAGGGCCTCAAGCCTAGGATCTTCAACAAATTGAACAAGTTTGGCGGACGATGGGTCGCAGAGCTTCCCATGGTGCTCTGGAGCCTGAGGATGACCCCAGTGGGCCACCGGCTACACACCATTCTTCATGGTCTATGGTTCTCGAGGCTATCCTCCCGACCAACCTCGACTATGGAGCGCCAAGGTTTAGGGCGTACGATGAACAGGGAGCCAAGGCATCCCTCGAGGATGCCATGGACCAACTGGATGAAGCACGCGACGTTACCCTCCTCCGCTAGGCCAAGTACCAGCAAGTGTTGCGCTGGTACCACAGCTGTTGAGTGCGGGGTTGGGCCTTCAACGTCGGAGACCTAGTCCTCCGCCTCATTTAGAATAGTAAGGACCACCACAAGCTCTCTCCACCATGGGAGGGACCATATGTCATCACGAAGGTGCTCTGACCGGGCGCCTACAAGCTCAAGACCATTGACGGTGGAGTCTTTGTCAATGTCTGGAATATCGAGTAGCTACATCGCTTTTACCCTTAATAAACGCACACTTTCTCTTATCAGTTTCGCTATCTAACTCCAAGACCTTTAGTGACAACCGACCCCAGCAACGGCGGGGGGTCGGGTCTCACTCGGGGGCTAATAAGAGCGTACCTATCCGGTTGACATTCTCTATGCCCGACTCTCTCTCACGTTAAGGCCCAGAAGCGAGGTTTGTGGAAACGAACGCTGAGTAAAACTGGTCGGACTGCGAGAGACCTACACCTCGACGGCTATGGCGCCTTTGCTCACTAGTTTGATCAGAGTTTTTTTCCACACCCCGGGCTTTTTTGGCCTTAGTCACGAGAAGTGTCGGTGCGCGTCTAAGAGTTTATCCACTTGGCCTACTTTCTCTATGCCCGACCCCCTATCACGTTAAGACCAAGGAGCTAGGGTTGCGGGAACAAGCTCTGAGTATAACTGGTCGGACTGTGAGAAACCTACACCCCGGCGGCTACGGCGCCTTTGCTCACCATCGTGATCATAATTTGCTCACCCGCCTCGAACTTTATGACCTTAACGATGGAAAAAGGGTCAGAATGCACTAACCTTTTTATACAAAAAGGGGAGAAGGGCTAAAAAGTTGTTTGGCTATAACGAAATTTAAGAGCTTGTCCATTTATTACAAGTTCACCGCCTGGCTTATCTGCCTAACTAAATTCTTGTGCGAGATGTTCTCATCCCCTATCTTTGCAGGTAAGTCCTGTCCCAGCAGGGCAATACAAGTGACTGGATGGCTTAGCCGCTGCTGAGGGATGAGTAGGGAGCAGTAGGATGCCCCACAACGGTTATGCCAACCCTGTTACGAATGATGGACCCAGATTCTGCTCAAACATATCCGGTAATAGCTCCCTGAACCCGTCACTCATGCGATCGAGGTAAGTCGTGTGCCAGTGGGCCACTCAAGTCGATCGAACGATTTAGGCCGCTGCCGAGAGACGGATCACCCTTATTTTACATGCATTAATTTCGCTATCGAGACCCCGACCCCAGCAATGGCAAGGGGTCGGGTCTTGCTCGGAGGCTAGCAAGAGTGTCTATTCGGTAGACATTCTCGATGCCTGACCCCTTTCTCGCGCTAAAACCTAGAGGCAAGGTGTGCGGAAACAAACTCTGAGTAAAACTGGTCAGAACGCTAGAAACCTACACCCTAGTGGATACGACATTTCTACTCACCAGCGTGATCAGAGTTTTTGTCCCTGCACCCGAGCTTTATCCTCCGCCTTCCTTGGAAGGATTTGGAGGGACCCACCAGCGGAATCTCCATCGAGGAGAGGCCGGCAGGTCGCCTAGGTCGGTCGGATGTCTCGGGCCGCTGCCGAGAGATAGGTATGAAGAAGTGGGATGCCCCATGTAGGTTATGCTGGCTTTGTCACGAACATCGGACCCGGACCCCACACAGACATATCCGGTAAGAGCTCCCCGAACCCATCACTCGAGCCATCGAGGTAACTTTACCGACTCCCACTTTTCTATTCCATTGCATGATCATTCATTCATCCATTCTCATGCATACATTCATACATTCATTCATTCATCCATCCATTCATCCATACATTCATCCCATACATCCAAGCATTGCATATGCAATTGCTGCATCACAATGCTTCGCGTTGTGTCATGAAGCGGTAGTCGTCTCATTCGATATGAGTGGTGACCGACTGAGGTTCGAAGGCCGGCCCACAAAGGTCTCAAGGCTGCCTCGCGTCAAACAGCGCCAGTGGAGAAAAACGTAGATGCGCCCCAGCGGCCTTGCCCGACCCCGCTCAGAAGTGGACAGGGACATCTAGATCTTTCTTGTTCCATCCTAACCTCGAGCCAAGCCCATAGAATCTCCATCGAGGAGAGGCCAGCGGGCCACCTGAGTCGCTCTTTGGAGTGATACGGGCATCTGCCGGGAGGCGGGTTAAGGAGTAGTGGAATGCCACATGAGGGCTATACCGACCCCATCAGCAAATGATGGACCCGGATTCCACTCGAACATGCCCGTTAGTGAGCTCGCCTAGTGCGACACTCGAGCCATCGAGGCAAGTGTCGTTAGCTCAGCCCCTCTAGTTGCGAAAACCATTGACGGGGTGATGCATGAAACACGACTGACCCCCACCTAGCCCCACAGGGCTCGGAGGCTCAAGCCGCCTGACCCAAACTCGGGAATCCACCTGACCGGGGTTCGAAGGCCAGCCCACGAAGGGCTCGAGGCCGCCTCGCGTCGAACAGAGCCAGGGGAGAAAATGTAGATGAGCCTAGTGGCCTTTGCCTGACCCACTCAAAAGTGGACAGGGTCATCTCAATCTTCTCGTTCGATTCTAACCTCGAGCCAAGCCCACAGAATCTCCATCGAGGGGAGGCCAGCGGGCCACCTGAGTCGCTCTCCGGAGCGACATGGGCATCTGCTGGGAGGCAAGTTAAGGAGCAGCGGAATGCCATGTGAGGGCTGTGCTGACCTCGTCATGAACGATGGACCCTGATTCCACTCGAACATGCCCGATAGCGAGCTCACCGATCACGTCACTCGAGCCATCGAGGCAAGGGACGTTAGCTCAACCCCTCCGATAGCGGAAACCGCAGACGGGGTGATGATCACAAAGATGAGCTGACCCTCGGCCGGACCCCTGCTACATGCGGGGGGCTCAAGGAAAGTTGGACTCGCAAGGAGATGGAACACGCGGTCGCAGAACGATGGCTCAAATCCTAGGGAGGGGGTACGCACGAAAACAAGAGACGCTTTGTCCTACAAGTTTCGCTATCCCCTCCTCGATCTTTAGTGACACCCAACCTCAGCAACGATAAGGGGTCGGGTCTCACTCGGGGGCTAATAAGGGTACACATAAACCCTTTCTAAAACATTTGTCGCGCCCGACACCCTTCCTCACGTTAAACCTAGTAGCAAGGTCTGCGGAAACAAATGACTGAGCAAGGCTGGTCGGACTGTGAGAGACCTACGCCCCAGCAGCTATGACACTCTTGCTTACCAGTGTGATTAGAGTTTCCATCCTACACCTTGAGCTCTACGGTCTTAACAAACGGAAGGGTCGGAATCCATGAACCCCTTTTCACACATAAAAAGGGAGGAAAAACAAATATGTTTGCACCAAAACAAAAGAATAGACTTGGACAAACAAAACAAAATAACAAGTTTGTTTAAATGATACACAAGGGTCAGCACTTGCCCGCTGATTACAAGAATTACCGACCGACCTATTGAACTAACTAACCCCTCTGGGGGAGAACTATGCATTTGATCCTGTCCATTAGGTCCTACGAAAGGGGAGCCACCGCCGCTTCCTTCTCCTCCAGCTCATGGACTTCATAGCCAGGCACAAAGCCATGGCTCATCGTCTCTAGATCAATGTCGTCCCCATAGTGAGAACGAGCAATCGCGAAAGATTGATTGACCCCGGCGTGAAGGGCGTTCATCTCGAGCTGGCACACCCGCGCCAGTGATCTCGACGGCATGGGCCACGAGTGAACTGGTCCCCTCTAACCGAACAACCTCAAGGTCATCATAGACCACTCCGAGGGCGGCGCTCAGGATACCAAGATCATCGCTTTCCGCCTAAAGATTCCTCCTTGCCTCGACGAGGTCCACGGCCAGCTCGGTAGAAATGCTTTTGGCCTCAAGCTTCTGGCCCGTCGTGTTTCCAAGCTTGGCCTGGAGGGAGCCAACCTTCTTCTACATGTCGTCGTGCTCCAGGTAGGCCTAGTCATGCTCTCGGAAGGCCTGGTCATGCTCCTCGCAAACCACACCATGTTTCAAGTAGAGCCTCTCCATGGTTTGGAGCAGCTAATCCCGCTCCTTGCGCAACTGAGAGACCACCGTGGCATCCAGGCTCACCCTCTTCTCCGGGCCATGAGCTTCTCCTCGGCCCCAGCTTTAGCTCTCTTTCCTTCTCAACCTCGGCTAGAAGATCGAGGATCCGCTAGTGGGTCTTGATGTCCTTCTAGAGTAGCTCGTCCCCACCTCCTTCCTGACCTAGGCGGCCTCCTCGTCGTCCCTCCGTGACCTCGTCGATAGGGCCTCAAACGCCTTCTCGGCCTCGTCAGCGTCTCGATGGGTCTCGGCCACCCATGACCGAAGACTGTCTGCTTCCTCGGCGAGGCGAGTCAGCGCGGACACCCTCTGCTGGGCGGCAACAAGCTAAGCGGTCACCTCCTGCATAGCCGCGCCTCCTCGACGAGGCGGTCCTAGGTTTCCTTATGTTCATGAAGGAACCGAGACTTCCCTCGGCTACGAGCGATGAGGGACTGAAAGGAGACAATGGTCAGGATACAAAAAATATATAGAGAAAGAAAAGGGCGAGAGGCCAGGATCAAGCAAATATCTAGCCGGAGGGAACGACAACATCGCGCAAGGCACCCCTGGCATGGTCCAGGGCTTCCAGCATAGACGCGATCCACACGTCGAGGCTCTCCCGCTCCATGCTCTCAGTGGCATCATCGAGGGTGAAGAGCGTCGATGCCGGATCCTGTGGATTTGTCCACCAAAGCAGGGGCTCGCCCCACGTGGGCGAGTCACTGTCTACCGACGTTAGCGCCAGGGACGGCTCCAAGCGCCGACGACCCTTCTCGTCGTGATATCCCCGCCGGGACACTCCCACCGGTGACGGAAGGGGTCAATGGTACGGACACCGACCCCTCTCCTAGCACCACAACATCTGGGGACCCCTCGGCCATGTCCCCCTACATCCGGCCCAAGCCAGGCGCCGTCGCTTGGGCCGCCGATGGCACGGGTCACACCAGTGCCTCAGGCGTTGTCTTGGTTCATCCGGCTATGGCCCGCCTATCACAGCCACCGCCACCTCCACCTACGTCAGTGGGCCCCGACCGGCTATGTCGCGCCCACCATGGTTGGTGCCACGAGCACGGTCAGTAGCCCCATCATCGGTAGCAGTATCGCCGCCATCGCCGGCTGCTCTACGACCTCCGAAGGTGCCCCTTAAGCACCCGCATCCGCCCGTCCCACCGAGGGCACGGGCGCTACCGTGGGCAGCGCCTATCCGGCTAGAGACACAGTCGCACTGGTGTCACTCCTGCCCGAAATGGCCGCGGCGCCAACCGATGGCTGCCACCTTGCCTAAAGGGCGATGTTTTTCTTTGGCGCCAGCGCTAAAGGATTCCGCTGCCCGCCAACGCTGCAAGGGACCAAAAACATAAGTCATGATGAAATCTGACCAAAATTGGGAAAAACAGAGGAGCTGATAACCCACCTCCGTGCCATCGGGCGCAGAGATCGTTTGGGGTGAACTCCCGACCTCTGCTCCGCCTCGTCGGGGCGAGGCCATTTCGAGCCCACCCCCTGCTCCTGGGCAGAGGGGCTCACTCCGTTGACTCTTGGGCGCGACGGCGGAGCCACCTGCCTCACCGACATCTTAGGCGCGGCAGCAGAGCCGCCCACCCCCGTTGACTCCTGAGGGAGGCCGACGGTACATCCCGCCTCTGTTGGCTCCCGGACATACCCTCCCCTCCGTGGAACTAGAAGGGTCCCGACTCCTGCTAGGATGAACCAATACCTGTCAGTGCATCCTCATTCTCTAGGATGTCCCACTCGACATCGTCAGCTACCACGTCGTCATCACCATCATCAACATCGTTGTCGTTGTCGGTCTCCTCCCTCCATTCCCGCGCCTACAGCTTCCGCTGCCTCTTCCTCTTCTTGTCCTACTTTGCCTTCCTCAGTCGCTCGCCCTCGGCGTGATTCACTGCCCTCATAGATGAATCCCTCGGCAATGGTGCTGGGTGATCTATGAAGATGAGGTCCTTGACGGATCCCACCCCTCTCAAAGTTAGTATCAAGAGGTTAGGAAATCTATTGAAGAGAAGGCTTGAGAAAGGTAAACTTATGAAGACGACGTGGCCTAGTTCCGGCCGCATTGGAGGATGTCCCAGCACTAGGTAGATGAAATCAAGGGGGGCACCCGCATCATCCCACGTGAGCTCCATTGCATCCTTGATGTGTTGCGTGATCTCAGAGTTGGGGAGCGCCCCTCGACGAGCACCGCTCCATCGAATGACACCTCGGGCGTCATCGCGTACAGCGGGAGCGCATGCGTCATCAACGATGCCACCATCCTTGCGTGGTAGGCCCCGATGACGCCCGACCCCTTCAAGCCATTCTCCTTGAGGATGTGGATGGTGGCGATGTTGTCTCGGATCTTCTTCTTGTCCTTCTCTAGGACGCCCCACTTCCTCCACGACTTCGGGCCCTCTTCGATCAGGCACCCGGTGAACTCCGGCAGAGGGGCGGTGGCGGCGTTCTTGAGGTAGAACCACTGCGAGTGCCACCCCTTGTTGGACATTGATAGTTACATCGACAGGTACTCGCCGACCCGATTGTTCCAGAGCTAGATGTCGATGCACCCCATTGGTATGTGCAGCTTTTGCTTGACGCTCTTCTCCCTCTTCTTCTAGAGGGTGACAGCGAAGAAGTACCTCCACAAATCGAAGTGGGGGCTGATCCCCTAGAACCCCTCGCACAGGGCAACGAACGCTATCATGTGCTAGATCCCGTTGGGATTGAGATGCTGCACTTCGATCTTGTAGTAGTGCAGCAGCCCCCAAAGAAATCTGTGGGCAGGGGTCACAAACCCACGCTCATGGAAGTGGGCGAACGACACCATGTAGCCATCGGGCAGCGATGGCACGTCCTCCTCGCCAGGCAGTAGCCACTCCTTGGCCACGGACCGTGCGCGGAGAAGACCACGATGGACGAGGCCCTCCATGCGTTGGAAGGTGTCAGAGCGGCACCACAGATCCATTGGAGATGGAGGTGGGTGGATGCGAGCTCAACGGCGGTGGGGATGCAGAGACAGGAAACCTGAGCGATTGGCGGTGGCGGTCATGGATGCAAAGACAAGGATGCAAGGTATGGAATTCGAGGGGCGAACCCTTTGGTTTTATAGGGGCTACGAATGTGCGAAAACCAACCACCCACCTAGATCTCCACGCCTGCCATGATCTGCCACAACGTCCCGCCATGGGACGTGCTCACGTAATCTCTGTCCATTCCCTCGGAAAACTCGCAGATGTTTTGCCTCTCCAGACGGGCCATGACTCGTCACGAGTAAGAGGAATACGGATCTAAAAGTGCCTCTATAGCTCGAGTAGGCCCAAGAGTTCATAGGTCGGCCCATCGACGGGTTCGACAACCGCTCCAGGTGCTATTAGGGTGAGAGGTGGAAAGGGATAGGCCCACTAGCGACCAGGACCTGGGCGCACGAGCACCGCGGGTATCCTGGCCCACGTTCGAGTCTCGGCCAGTTACGATCCATGGTTTTTTTCGAAGAAAGGTACTTAGCCCTCGGGACCGGTCGAATGGACCCGAGAACTATATGGATTGACCGCTGAGAATCTAGGGTCAGTCACCAAGCTAGCCCAAGCTGGATCCTCGTGAATGGGATGCCGAGAGCCCCACTCAGACTAGCCCATTAACAGCTCACCGGGTGCCATAATTCGTCCTTAAATGAAATCGTGGCATGGCTCGGCCCCTCTGTTTTTATTAGAAAAAACGCTTGGGGAAGACAATTGCAAAGATGAACCGATCCTCGACCGGGCCCCTGCTATGGGAGGGGGCTCAAGGAAAGGGAATCACCGCCCCCAGGTCACACTGTGGGCAACAAAAGAAGGCCGAGGCCTTCAAAGTCCTCCTGTTCAGAAAAGCCTCCGAAGTTGTATTCTGCTCCTCCGTAGGCTTAGGGGCTACTGTCGGGGACCAATACTAGGGTACCTGAAGAGGAGGAGCTAATAACCATCAACATTGATTCATCCGAGCAGTCTAGAGCGCGACTACAGCTCCAACCGACCCCCAGGGGCGCAAGCTCCACCTCGCTCGGCCTCTGGGGGCGGGCTCTGCCTCGCCCGACCTCTGAGGGTGGGCTCCGCCTTGCCCGACACCGAGGCCATGGGCTCTGCCTCGCCTGACCTCTGAGGTAGGACTCTAACTTGCCCGACACCGACGCCACAGGCTCTGCGTTGCCCAACCTCTAAGGGTGGGCTCCGCCTCGCCTGGCCTCTGGGGGTGGGCTCCGCCTCGCCCAACCTCTGGGGGTGGGATCCGCCTCGCCCGACCTCGAGGCCATGGGCTCCACCTCACCCGACCCCTGAGGGCTGGCTCTACCTCGCCCAGCATCTAGGGGCGGGCTCCGCCTCTCCTAATACTTGGGTTTGCGCTTCGCCTTGCCCGACCTCTGAGGGCGGGCTCCCCCTCGCCCGACACTGAGGCCACGAGCTCCGCCTCACCTGACCTCTGAGGGCTGGCTCTGCCTCGCTCAGCCTCTAGGGGCGGGCTCCGACTCGCCCGACCCTTGGGTTTGCGCTCTAACTCGCTCGACCTCTGAGGGCAGGATCTGCCTCTCCTGACATCGAGGCCACAGGCTCCGCCTCGCCCAACCTCTAAGGGCTAGCTCGGCCTCGCCTGACCTCTGAGGGTAGGCTCTGCCTCGCCCGACAATGAGGCGATGGGCTCCGCCTCGCCCAACCTCTAAGGGCTGGCTCTGCCTCACCCGGCCTCTGAGGTCTAGCTTTGCCTCGCTCGGCCTCTAGGGGTGGGCTCTGCCTCACCCAGCCTCTGGGGGGACTCTAGGTCCAAGCGAATGGGCCTGGGTCAAAGCTCTGACACCAAGGAGGTGACCGACATGCCCTGATATAACCCGTGGCTGTGATGGGCCATACCTAGGGATTCACATCAGGAACATCGTTGGGCGTACCAATGCTGTTCTACCTAACCCTCGTACGAGCACTGACAGGCACATCAGCTCGCCATGACATCTGCCAAGATGAAGTGGAGCGCCATGACCGAAGACGACACCTACGCATGGCGCCAATGACGGATAGGGCTGTGATGTGGAGCTCTCCCTGTTGACGTCTACAGGGTCGGTAGGACCCACATGAAGGAAAAGGACCTAGCGATTCTCGAGGACTTCTTCTCCTTCTCATCCTCCTCTTTTCCCTCCACTGTAACCCATGCTTTCTTTTGGCCTATAAAAGGAAAGCAGGACATCCCATAAAGGGTATCGCAACACATCGCATCAATTCGGACTAGAACCCATCGAACCTGAACCGATCAGAACACATAAGCACACAGCAGAAGCGACCGAACTCTCGGCACCCGTTCGCTCCTCTCATCAGAGACTTGGGACCCATCCCTCTCTCGACCGTTTGTAACCCCTACTACGAACTTTTAGTGCTAGTAACATGAGCAGCAACAATGAACTAGACGTAGGGATATTCTGCCCGAACCAGTATAAACATCGTGTCCTCTTAGCACACCATCCGAGCCAGACGCACAATATCAGAAATTTACTAGCCGATGGCAACTCAAAACACCGACATTGGCGATCTCCCATCCAGAGGCATCCTTGAGTGTAGAACGAAACCAACTACTAATCTCGATCATCACTGCAAGTAAAGAAATCTGCACACTACCTGATATATACAGGCCATGGTCAGCACCGATGAGTTTTAGTGGAAAGTAGAAAATAAAGGGATCTAGCGATCCTAATAGTTTGTCTGTGGTTTGCATCCTTAGCACATGCAGATGTGTATATATATATAATATCTCCTCAAATCCCAACCCAAACACTCATTCTCACCATCCACTAGTCACCACATCTCACCACTCATCATCCCTCACAATACCCTCATACTCTCAGTCTAATCGATGAGACAGCCTCCGCATGCCCCTCATCTCAATGGCCTCAAGCCGAACCTATCTTCGAGAAGAGAAGCAAGCAAAAGAGAAGACTAGCGGGTGAAATAGATCACATGAATGATCATGATCAAGATCATGGCTATATGTATAGTTTTAACTCTGAGAGTGTGTACACCTGGACCCTACAGGATCACCATCATCGATGTTGCGCGACATCTAGGCGAACACCGTCCAAGAACTAGCACATTCCTCACCAGACTGCCCCCAAGTGGAGTAGCATACCGCACGATGCATACGCTTGGGATCATGATTAGGGTAGCCAAAAAAACTGTCGGGATCCTTCTCACTGTGCTCCTAGGGCTAAACCATGTCTACCTCTTCTCGCACAGAACTGGCTTAGTCCGCACTAACTCAACAGGACGGGCCCCGCCCATTCAGGGCCTGTGGCGTGCACGTTTACCATCAAATCCATCATATCCCAGGCATCAACCCACGATGGTCCTTAATTGGCCAGAGCAAGCATCTTCCACCAAAATCACGTGGCCCACCTCTCACGGGTAGCCACCACCACATGCCTATCACATCAAATCCATCATATCCATCAGAACCAGATCTAGGGCACTCCATGCACCTGGTGCACCCCTCCAAGGTAAATCCTCTCACTCCGGTCGGTATCACTAAAGAAATAGATCAAGGCAAGAAATATCTCCATAACTCCTCAATCACCACCACCCACATGGGATTCAACGCTTCTGTCGTGCCAACCTACCATCTATCTCACGGGAAAGCCTCATGGCAAACCCCGATCCACCAACCACATCATCCACCCAACCATCACATCACATAACAAGGCATATATGTAAATAATGATGCAAGTAAATGCAAGCAAGCAGGTAGGCAATTTATAAGTGTGAGCGCGAAACTAGGTAGTCGGGGTGAAAAGGTTTTCAATCAAGGCAATCAAGGCTCAAGCAATAGCATGCATCATATAGACTAGCAAAGGAATGAATATAAAGCGCTAGCAATTCAACTTGCAATGCCTAATAGGATTTCTAATATAAGGTGCCGCCATGACACCTGCAATATCGAGGAAGTAGTGGTATGAGTCTCCAGAAGTCGGGGTCATCCACCATCAGGTTCCATCACCTCCGGTGCGTCGTCGGATCCATTCGAGCTTGAGTCGTCATTACGCAAAGAAAAATGCCGAGAGCGTCCACCAATAAGAACCAATAAAACCACTAGCAAAAACTAACTCAACTTGACTCAAAACTGCACTGGGAGGTAGAGCAAGGTTTTAGAAAAATTATGAAACTGGTTTCATAATTTAAGGAGCTGGGATGAATTTGATATGGATTTTTGAAGGTGGAGAGGTTTTATGAAAATCAGAAAAGATAAAAGGCCAGGGATTTTGCTGGGTCGAGGTGGCCTACTGGGCTGGTGGCCTTGGGCTTCACCTAGGCTGACCCACTACTAGGCTAGAACAGAGAAGGGAAAAGGGCAAGGCTTCCAGCATGGGAGGTGTTCGATGAAAAGCTCAAGGGCTCACCGTGTGCGCTCGGCAGATGGCATCGCTAGGGGAGCGGCACAGGACGAGGACCTCGCATGCTTGGCTTAGGGGGCGGTGGTCTCAGGCCACAAGGAGGCTACTTGGGTGGTGTAGGCATACGCTACAGCATAGTGAGGCGACGGTGCAAGTGTGTGCACAAGCAGTGCGGAAGAAGCCGTGCCCAAGTGCGTGCGCATGGCCAAGGTGATGGCTTGCGTGTGGGAGAGCGCGTGACGGCGTCCTGGAAGCCATAGGCTCTTGGCAAACTCATGAGTGCGACATGGCCATGACCATGGGTGGCTAGTGGCAGCGGTGAGGCCGTGATGCGTTGGTGCGGCATCTGCATGCAAGCCCGTGCGGCAAGGCAACGACGATGGCCATGTGGGGCTATGTTTGTGAGGCCGTGGTCAGGAGCTATGAACTCCAAGGTGGGAGGCAAAGCAAAAGGCATGGCCTTGGCCATGAGTGCAATGGCGAGGGCAGAAGCATGATGGCGCAGGGCTGGTGCCGTGGCCGGGCGGGCGAACTGCGAAGCAGCCGCCCAGCCACTACCGTGCTGCGCATGTGGGCTGCGTGGTTGGTGCTCCGTGTTTCCCCAAAGGCGTCAGCTTTGGGGTGGAACGGCGTGTTCGTGCGGCGGCCAGACGTGCGTGTTGGCGCGTGCCCGGCGGTGCGTGGCCCTAGGCTCGCGAGAGCTGGGCGCGGCGCGTTCCACGTAGGGGTTGTAGCCGCTGCCGTGTTCCCTGGGCAACGGCGATAGGGCAACGTGCGTGTGCATCCACGGCTGCGTGCGCATGCTCGTGGGTGCTAGCGAGCGAACGTCGGAATGGGGCTCGGCGGCGGGTTTCACCACAGCGAGTGCAAGCGCCTCACCGTGCGCGTGCCCGGTGTGCGTGCTCGTGCTTGGATTTTTTTTAATTTTAACACTTTTTTGTAAAGTAATTTTAAATCTAACACTGTTTTTTTTCAAAACTAATACTTTTGGCTACGCCTATTGCTATGGCGCGGTCGAAAAGCCTATGCCGCGCCATGCATGGTGGCGCGGCGGATGGCTAACGTGGCGACGACCGCAAAGGCTGACCGATGACGTGGCAAGGCCTACCGCGCTACCGATCTTGGCGCGGCAGTGCCGCTCCATGATCCGTGGCGCGGTAGAGCCGAATAAAAGCCCCACGGCCAGTCCCCTGCCCGAGCAGCAAGGCCGCCTACCCATGCCTGGCCGCCACGCCCGCCGCCCGCTCGGCCCTTTGTTGCCGCCTCCCTCCCTCCCTTTCCTTCCATTCCTCGGCCGCCTCCCTCCCTCCTCGTCCTCGTTCAAGGTAATGACGCACTTTTTATTTTCATTTGAATGGTGGATAGGAATGTTACGAATGGGAGTTAAGGTTAGAAGGAAAATTATGTTTGGGAACTATGGGCTACGGCTTGGAGGAAGATATTAGTTTTATTTTGTCAATGTTAAGGTTAATTATTTAGTTAGAAGTATGTTTATCATGTATATTTTTGTTGCTATAAGTGTTGGTTATATTATTTTAGTTGCAATGCAATTGATTATATTTTACATTAATTTGCATTTGTTTTGATTGATGTTTAATTTGAACCATTTTATTAGATGGAAGACATATTTCAGGAGCAGTTATGGCGAAAATGGGGTCATCCTAGAGAATTGTACCACGATGAGTCTAGCAAAGATGCCTCCGTCCCTCCTGAACTCCCTGTCCCTAACTGTGACTGTGGTCATCCGGTCGACGTGTTTCAATCGAGACATTCGAACACAGTGGCTCGTTGCTTCTACACATGCAGTCATTTTAATGTAAGTAATTGTTTCCGTATGTTTTTTTTCTTCGTTTGTATTACTAGGTTACCAATATTTTGTTGGAATTTTATTGTGTAGGCCCATGCTTTTTCTTTCAGTGGATCGACGGTGCAGACAAGTTTGACCCCAGGTACCTCCTTTTCGACGATTGGTGGAGAGGGCGACATCCACGAGAGCACTTCGAGCGGTGGGTTCCACCTCCCCCTAACCCGCCTCCAATGACGGCTAAGGAGAAGCACTTAGCTATAGTTAGACGACTCAAGGAACCTCCTCTGTGTGATTGCGAAGATCGAGCTGTGATAAACCCTGAGAATACGTTGGAGTTTGTGTGTCCAAACAAGCATAAAGTAAGTGCAAAGTGTATGTGTTGAAATATTAAGCAATATGTGTTCATGTACTAATGTCACCTTATTTAGGTGTATTCAATGGCGAAATGTCATTTCAAGGAGTGGTTATATGGTCCTAAGAACCAATGGCCAGAAGAACCTCCAAAGGCAAAGCAAAAGAAGAAAGAAATGTTAATTTACAAAGCACCTCTAGTCAAGTGCAAATGTGGTGTTAAATCCAACTATGGTCTAGTCCCTTCGGAGCTTGGAATAGGCCATCATTGCGGCCATATGGTTGAATATGATGAGGTTGGTTATTTTTGTGGTAACCATGAAATCGTATTTTGTTTCTTTTGCTAAGACATATATGATATAATTTTTTGTTTGAATAGAGCACTAGGAAATGCAGGTGTGAATGTTATGATGGTCAAGCTAAGTTCTTGGATGAACTAAAGGGAAGCAAGTAATTGCACGGAAGAGGGGATATGGACCTGACTACGTCAACCTTTTCGTTAAACATCATAAAGACAAGATGCGTGAGTTTGCTAGACAGTGCGGTATTTGTAACCCGATCGATGTTGGGCTTGACAAATGGGGATTGGAGAGACGGATGACGTTAGAGGAGGAGAGGGCAAGGAAGGACGCAAGAGAGGAGACAAGAGGACAGATGCAGGTCTTGAACGAGCATATTGTTGCATTATGTGCCAGTGAGTGCTTGAAAACTTTTTTTTTCTTTGCCTGATTTTAAATGAAATATAATCACGTTGCTAACTGATTGCATTTTATACATGAAGGGATTGGATGCAACGAGGAACATGCTGTAGAGGTGGCTCGTGCAAGGTACAAGGAAAAGAAGTTAGATGAGCACAAAAAGCGAGCTGGTTGCACCGTTGAATCACCGATTGTTTTGTTTGCTGAGGGGGACGAGGATGAGGACGACACTGCCAGACTCAGCAAGCTCATCGCTCTAGCAGAGGCGGGCTTGCAGATGGAGGAGGCTAAGGATGACACTGGCAGACTGAGCGAGCTCATCGCTCTAGCAGAGGTGGGCTTGCAGGCAGAGGATGATGATGATGATGCGTTCTTCACTCAGGCCATAGAGGCCGCAGATGAAGTGGAGGCCACATAGGATAGGCGACAAGGAGGTCAGAGCAATGCTGATGAGCCTAGCCACATGAACAAGGAGGAAGAGAACGCATGTTCTTGTCTCAAGCCACAGATGAAGTAGAAGCCACTTACTACAGGATGAAAGGTAGATCAGGGCAATGCAGGTGAGCCTAGCCACGACAACAGGGTTGTGGTAGAGGATTGGTACTCGGACGACGAGTTGCTTACTCAGTATGTTTCTGACTAAGGGTTTTTGATTGCGCCGTCTGTTAGTTCCATGCTTTATTAATGATCAATATAGCTATGTACTAGAAATTCCATTTGAACTATTGATGTATTGTACCCATGTATCATGTACTCGATTACCAATGGTCGATCTTAAGTGATCCCATCTGTTTGTATCATGCATTGAGAATTTCTAAAACAAACATAATCGAGTGAAATTATCTCGAATACAGCGCCATAGTCCACGGTGCGGCAGTGACGCGCCATATCCCACGGCACGGCAGTGACGTGGACAGAAACCGACCAGCCTCAATTGAGCTGTTGTCGATGTTGTAAACAACTACAAGTGGTGCCACGACCGTGCGCAAGTTGAAACGAATATGAAGCAAATAAATGGATGACAAGTTGCCACATAACATTTTCATTGGTCCATGAGTATGCAAGTTTTGGACGACAATATTCGTTCGACATAAGTTCGATGTAACGAACTAAGTCCTAGGAATGTAAGGATCCCTTGAACGCCTCTTAGAAACCTCGTCGTCTGGTGGAAGAAGGGGGTCATCGTACTCCACCTCAAGAAGGGGGTACATCTGGTGCGGCGTGAGAGGGGCCATCCTATTACAAATTGATAAATAAATGGTTAGAGTATTTAAATTAACAATATTCAAATTAATATTATGTAGCATTGCAAAATTTGAACTACTTGTTATGCAATATGAACACAATATGAAAGCACCTGCCGCCCTCGTCTTCTATGTCTGCTAGCCTTGTGACCAGATTCTTTGCAAATGGAGCAAAGATTCTTGCCACGGGTCTTGTTGAAGTCTCCCCCGCCGTACATGTCTTTGCCATACCCTCTTATAGCGTCCATGTCCCCCTTGAGTCGCTTCTTCTTCCTCCTACCCTTCCCTACCTTCATTAGATCCGGATGTGGCACGTAGTCATAACCATTATAAAGTTGCCCACTTTGTCGGGTCAAGGTATGACTCAAAGCTCATTTCCCAAATACTAACGGTGTTCGAATGGAGATAAAAGGGTGACATATATGGTAGATCCTCATAGTTGTACCCACGAACCCTATAGGCCGTGATCATATGAGAGCAAGGGCATGCATGATCTGAGGGACGTTGCAACTGCGCTCTACCTTTTCAAGATCAACTCGGTAGTTTCATCCACCATAATGTTTGCCGCCTAAGCTTGTGCCACCCTTGCCCTGTACACTAAAGATATGGCGGCGGGGTCCATATGGCTCGGTGGTGTGCTGCTTGGCCAATTCCTCGGCCTCCTTCAAATGTTCAGCTCCGGCCTTTCCAAAATGCCCCTGCTCAGCTATATTCCTCTGCGCAAGTTCCCACCTCTTCACAAAATATCCATTGCACTTATGAAAGGAGAACTCAACAATTCTAGACACAAGCAACGATCGAACTCCGATAAATACATGGTTGAAGGACTCCGAGGAGTTAGTGGTCATGATGCCATACACAACCCCCCTCACATATGCTAATGCCCACTGAGCCTTATGTTCCATCTGCGCCTCTAACCATGCCTTTCCCGCTTCATTTACCATCTTGTCTAGTTCTCTCTTTGTCTCCTTGAACTGGTGCTCTGTACGTACACAACATAGAGTCTTTACCTTGTCACATACCTCCTGCTTCCACTGACGCCGCCAGAAATTAGCGGCAAAGTGTCTCATGCACCATCTATGCACTAGAGGTGGGAACCCATCTATATGCTCAGCTATAGCATTAAGAAGCCCGGGTGACGATCCGAGATCAAACATATAGTGCAAGATGGGCCAAGCACTTGTACACGTAGAAGCCACATGAATCATGATCACGATTCATTGTTCTCTCCCTCTACCAAACCAAAAGCCATGGGTACTATCTGGTCCTCAAGATCAATAGCAGCAGCCATCATCAAGGTGCGATTGGCCGACAAAACTAGAATGCATGTTCCGTTTGCACGAATGACCAGAACACACGATAGAGGACATGCCTCAATGGGTCCCGAAAACACATCCCTCCGGTGTCCACAAACCATTTCAAACCAGGGTTGTAGTATGTATTGCACATAAGATGCGGGGCATCCTGTTGTACGCTTCCTCCCAACTACCCCATCGAATCGCCAGGGCAATTTTCTTAGCACGCCAAGCCTTTCCGTTCTTCACATCATACTTAACGAATCCAGATATGGACTGTTGTAAAGAATACACCCTAAAATGTCGTTATTATCATCAATGAGCCCCAATATACGATGGGCAAGGTAACGTGCAGTGAGCTGCTGATGATTTTCCTTCCCCCTATTTGATAGGCAAGTGTGGGGTTCAACAACTTTACTTATCCTCCACTTGCCATCACTATGTCTCTTTCATGCATTTAACCTCCATATACAATTGTTTTTGCATATCACATGGTACCTCAACTCTTGGTCCGAATGAGTGACGGTGTACGGCCTATGGTGGTACACAGCATAGTCCTAAAGGAAGAGCTTCATCTCTGACATTGTATTGAATATCATCCCCTTCCTAAGGGTTTCTTTCTCATGGTCATACAATGATTTCCTACACATCTGGAGACCGGTGTCACAAACTGCCATATCCATCATGCTGACATCCCTATAGTTCGGAACGCCCCTAAAAGGTACGTTCATCAACCTTAGTTGCTCAAGCTCAGTCGTTGTGTAGGGTGATGATGGAACATACTGCTGCGCTTCGCTAATTCTGGCCCATGAATCACATGGGGTATCATCTCCTATCAAATCTGTGACTAGTCTACCCTGAGCCTGGATACCATGCAAAACCTCAGTTGGTACTGGTAATGTCATAGTATGAACCGGTACTAGCATGTCATCAACCGGTGTTGGCATAGCATCTGTACCTCCTTGATCATCATTAGAATCATCTGAATCACTGCTAACTATATCACATGTCCTGTCCTCCTCCTCCTGCTCCTCCTCTTCCCGTTCGAACTCATTCACATCGAAGTCATTGCTTATACAGCCTACTGCAGTTGAATGAAACTACTCCTACGTCAACTGACCATCCAAATTCATGTTATCCTGAGTTGCTTCCCCTTCGACCCCTAATTCTTGTTCATTGCCTCCAACACCATCAATGGACGGGTCGTCCTGAACACCCTGCATCATGTACCCATTCTCCACCACCACCTCAGCCATGGGCACATTGGAACCTTGGAGCACCCTAGTGTAGCGAGACCAGTGAGCAGGGTCACACAAGGGCATGAGGACATAGTGTGCCCTAGTCTTCCCAGTATCAAACCTCTTTAGTGGAAAATCACCGCCAAACTTTGCATTCAAAAGGACACAAAGGTTGTTGAAGCTAGGAGGTTCATCAAACCATTCCAATTCTTCTTCCATATCATCAAACATACCATCTTCTCTCCTAACACTTCCTCCATCTAAAACTCTAACACAACAATCCATCTGCAAAAGTATTTCAAGAAACTTCATCAAGTTGTTGAAATCGTCGTACGTAATGTCCATAGTAATATTAATACCTATTCTAACTATAACTATACTAACTAATCTAATATTAACATCTATATAAGGCTAACTACAACAACTAATTAGACTAAATCCAATGTATAACTAGACTCACTAACTGTACTAACTAAACAACCTAACTTTATTATCTATACTAACTTACTATATTACCTAAACTAACTAAACTAACTAACTTTACTAACTATACTAACTATACTTTACTAATTATACTAACTTTATTTATTTTACTAACTTACTATACTAATAATGTCGATTCAATCAACAAATACACTAGGGAGTACCTACATGGTGACGCTGTGCTATACTCCGGGGCGCGCGGCGGGCACCGCCGCATGGTGGCGAGGGGTGGCGCCACATGGCGTCTTGGTCTGATGGCCCGCCAGAGCGGCGGCCGTGTGCATCTTGGCGTTGTCTTGCGGGAGGCCGACGTGCTCGATGGCGAGCGGAAGCGGCGACGCGGCCAAGCGCGGCGGTGCCTTGCTTCTTTCGGCGGTGGCCCGAGCGCTAAGATTGGTGGCGCGGCATTGCCACGCCAAGATCGGTGGTGCGCGCGGCAGGCACTACCACGTCACCAGTCAGCCTTTGTGGTTGTTGCCACGTCAGCCACCGCCGCGCCACCATGCATGGTGTGGCACAGGCTTTTCGCCATGCCATGGCAATAGACGCGGCCAAAAGTGTTAGTTTTGAAAAAAAAACAATGTTAGATTTAAAATTAGTTTATAAAAAGTGTTAAAATTAAAAAAAATACATGCTCGTGCGGGGTTAAGACCGCATCTTGGGTTGGTGTGTGCGTGAGTGCGTTGGGCTAGCGCACCTGGGCGTGGTGGCAGCGGTGCGCCGTGGTCGTCGCGACTGTGGACGGCCTAGGCAGCGGCTCGATAGCCGGGTACTGGGCAAAGGCAGGAACGTGGACGCGAGATGAGGCCGCATGAAGGTGGGGCAGGTCGGAAGTGGTGATCTTGTCACCACGGAAGGGCTCGGGCTTGTGCTAGTGCGTGTCCGTGATCTGGTGCGACCTTGAAAGACTCGACCTTGGCTATCATGGGTCCGGGGAGGACATGGACATGGCTGTCGCGAATGGCGCGGCAGCGCCATGCTGTGCAAGTGCGCCACGGGTGCGGTGCCCAAGTGCGTGGTCGCGACCATGGCCGTCCCACGGTGGCGGTGATGTGTCAGGGCTTGTGCGGCGACGTCGTTGGAGAACGGTCGTGTGGCTCCTCGTGCAGGTGCGTCGTGTCCACGGTGCGTGCTTCCCGTGACCGTGGATGCGGCTCAAAGGCGGTATGTTGGATATATTATGGGCTTGGCCCATATAATATTTAATAAATTAAATAAAACTCTATGGTACGTAACATTAAGCGTTGTATGGTTTAATACCATACGGGATTTTGACTGAACGTTGACTCAGCTTATATGGTTGGAAATTATTCATCTTAATTGAGAAGCTGAGAAAAGGACATAGTCGTGCCACACGCGCGCGCGCGCCGCCGCCGGCCAGTCTTTTGCCACTTAAATCCATATAATCACGGGAGTTTCTCTTCTTGATAGTGGAGGCAAATTGATTGCACCAGTTACCGTCCCTTCTACTTTTCATCTCCTAGGATTCTTCGCTGCCTTTCTCCTTTCCCATCGCAGCCATATATCCGTAGTCCTCCATCAGTCCTTCTGTCTTCCACAACCACTCCTAAGAGAAACCACATCTCAGTAGCCCTCTGGCTTCCCCATCCTGTACCTCTGCGCGTTCACAGAGTAGCGGGAGAGTAGGTGCCTCTGGAACTCTCATCCACCTGAGAATCTTGCATGGGGTGAGCGGCGATTAGGTTTTTGGGGAGCGATCCACGATTGCTCATCCACATACGTCTTCTTCCTGGTGGTGATCGCTCTCGAACCCATCTTCCTCCCAGTGATTGCTTGCGGAACACCAAGGCGTCTTCTTCCTGGTGATCCGTTCATGGGACTGCACTACGAACACCGTCCTGCATCGACTGTGGTCCACGACTTCGAGCAACGCACTATGTCGACTAGTGCAAATGGAGCCTCCAATGCCCTCGGCATGGGACCCTCTGTTGGGTACATTCTGATCTCAATGATTACCGCATTTTGCATTCTTACTGTATCGATTCTGTATGTCATGTTTGCATGTTGTAGAGTTCATTAGTGATTTACACATGCACATATATGTTGTCATGAACCTGCTGATGTTATATTTCTGGATTAAATTGACCATGAAAATGCCTAAATTTCTAACAATCCAAAAACCTAATGTTAGGCAATTTTCTGTCAGTGGTTTTGCTGCTGCTTTGAAGCCAAATAATTTTGATGGCAAGAATTTCATGATATGGCATGCCAAGATGGTATTGTGGTTGACTGCGATGAACTACTATCACGCCGCACAGGGGAAGCCTGAACAGTTTACTCCTGAGGAGGAGCAAAAGTTCTTGGTTGCCGATAACCTATTTTGAGGCGTCGTGATTAGTGCACTTTATCCTAAGTATGAGAAAAACTACATATCTTGCACATCAGGCAAAGAGTTATGGGATGCTCTTGAGGCAAAGTTTGGAGTTTCTGATGCTGGTAGTGAGTTGTACCTTATGGAGCAGCTGTATGACTATAAAATGGTTGAAAACCGTTCTGTAGTCGAACAGGCTCATGAGATACAGGCGCTAGCAAAGGAACTAGAACATTTCCTATGTTTGTTGCCCGACAAGTTTGTGGCCGGTGGTATAATCGCTAAGCTGCCACCTTCTTGGAGGGATTTTTCTACTTCTCTAAAACACAAGAGACAAAAGTTTAGTGTGGCTGAGCTTATTGGATCTCTTGATGTTGAGGAGAGGGCGAGAGCAAAAGACAACCGTGGAAAAGGAGTTGAGTCTTCCGCTGCCAATATGGTGCAGAAGAAAAACTCATTTGTATCCCGTAATAAAAAGAAGAACATGCAAGAGAACAACAATGCAAAGCCTAAACAAACTGCACAATTTAAGAAGAAAAACAACAAGAAAGGTGGAGGTTGCTTTGTTTGCAGAAGTGATGAGCATTGGGCAAGTGTGTGCCCAGACCGCAAATATAAGCAAGAAAAGAAATCAGCAAACGTGGTGATTAGCGAGATTAGAGGAGGAACATCTGGGTATGGTAATTCTTTACCTTTTGTTCTTTTAGTTTGTCTTTCACCTGAGTGGTGGATGGACAGCGGTGCTAATATTCATGTGTGTGCTGATGTTTCTCTGTTTACTTCCTATCAGGCTGGCAGGACTGGAGTCTTACTGATGGAAACGGTTCACATGCGCGTGTTCTTGGTGCGGGTATGGTCGTTCTGAAGTTTACTTTAGGAAAGACGGTGCTATTAAAGAACATGCAGCATGTCCCCTCCATCAAGAACAATCTTGTTAGCGGTTCTCAAATGTGTCGCGATGGCTTTAAATTGTGCTTGAGTCCAATAAATGTGTTGTGTCGAGACATAGAACATTTATTGAAAAAGGTTATGATTGCGGAGGCTTCTTCCGCTTATCTTTGCTTGATGATGTGTGTACTAAAGTAGTGAACAATGTTAATGTTTTGGATGAGTCGAATATATGACATTCACGACTTTGTCACATTAATTTTGGTTGTCTCACGTGGCTTGCAAATCTGAATTTAATCCCAAAATTTAAGTTAGTCAAATATTCTAAGTGCCAGTTGTGTGTGCAATCGAAGCAACCGCGCAAGCCTCATAAGGCTGCTGAGGCGAGGAACTTGGCACCATTAGAACTCGTTCATTCTGATTTATGCGAAATGAATGGCAAATTGACTAAAGGCGATAGACGATACTTCATGACATTTATAGATGATTGTACTAGATTTTGCTATGTATATTTATTGAAAACTAAAGATGAAGCGTTGCATTATTTTAAAGTCTATAAAGCTGAGGTAGAAAATCAACTTAAGAAGAAAATCAAGCGTTTGCGGTCCGATCGCGGGGGAGAATATTTCTCAAATGAATTTTTTGAGTTTTGCACGGTGCATGGAATTATTCATGAGAGGGCGCCACCATACTCACCATAGTTCAATGGGATTGCAGAGAGAAAGAACCGCACTCTAACTGATTTGGTTAATGCCATGTTAGAGACTGCGGGACTATCTAAGAAATGGTGGGGTGAGGTTATATTGAGAGCATGTCATGTCCTAAATAGAGTGCCCACAAAGAACAAAGAAATTACACCATTCGAGGAATGGGAGAAGAAGAGATTAAATCTCTCTTACCTGCGAACTTGGGGTTGTTTGGCAAAGGTGAATGTGCCAATAAACAAAAAGCGAAAGTTTGGACCAAAAACTGTTGATTGTGTTTTTCTTGGTTATGCTATTCACAGCGTGGGTTATAGATTTTTAATTATAAATTCTTGTGTTCCTGAGATGGCTGTTGATACAATCATGGAATCTAGAGACGCTACATTTTTTTAGAATGGGTTTCCCATGAAAAATGCACCTAGCACGACTGGTCATGAATTTATATTTCCCCATGAGCATGAAAATTTTACTCCGATAGAACAAACTGAGGAACCCTATATGCAAAATCCAGAGAGGATGACACTATAGTCACAAGAAAAAGTAAGAGACAGAGGACTGCAAAGTCTTTTGGTGATGACTATATTGTGTACCTTATGGATGACACACCAACAACCATTGAAGAGGCATATTCCTCTTCTAATGATGACTTATGGAAGGAAGCAGTACGGAGTGAGATGGATTCTGTTATGTCTAATGGAACTTAGGAAATAGTTGATTGTCCCTATGGGTGAAAGGCAATAGGGTGCAAATGGGTGTTCAAGAAAAAGCTTAGGCCTGATGGTACTATCGAGAGGTATAAGGCAAGACTTGTGGCCAAGGGTTATACTCAAAAGGAAGGTGAGAATTTCTTTGATACTTATTCACGGTTTCTGATTGACCATAATTCGAGTTTTGCTTTCCCTGGCAGCCTCTTATGGTCTTATCGTTCATCAAATGGATGTTAAGATAGCTTTCTTAAATGGAGAATTAAGGAGGAGATCTATATGGATCAGCCGGATGGGTTTGTAGCAAATGGTCAAGAAGGCAAGGTGTGTAAATTATTAAAGTCATTATATAGCCTAAAACAAGCTCCTAAGAAGTGGCATGAGAAGTTTGACAGAACTATAACATCTGCTGGCTTTGTTGTGAATGAAGCTGACAAATATGTGTACTATCGGTATGGTGGGGGTGAAGGAGTCATTTTGTGCTTATATGTTGATGACATACTGATCTTTGGATCCAGCCTCAAAGTGATCGAGGAGGTGAAGAAATTTTTATCTAAAAATTTTGAGATGAAAGATTTGGGAGAGGCTGATGTTATTCTCAATATCAAGCTTCTAAGAGAAGGTGATGGTGGGGTAACTCTGTTACAATCCCACTATATGGAAAAGGTGCTGAGTCGCTTTTGGTTTAGTGACTGTGCACCTGCTCCTACACCTTATGACCCTGGTGTGCTATTGAGGAAAAATCGAGAGAATAGTAAGGGATCAGTTGAGATATTCCTAGATCATTGGTTTGCTCATGTATCTTGCTAGTGCAACAAGGCCTGACATCTCATTTGTTGTGTGCAAGCTGAGCCGGTTTGTGTCAAACCCGAGAGATGATCACTGGCGTGCTCTTGAGAGAGTGATACACTATCTAAAAGGCACCATGAGCTATGGTATTCGTTATACTGGACATCCGAAAGTGCTGGAAGGCTATTGTGATGCCAATAGGATCTCTGATGCTGATGAGCTTTATGCCACAAGTGGATATGTGTTTTCGCTTGGAGGTGGTGCTGTTTCCTAGAAGTCTTGTAAGCAGACTATCTTAACGAAGTCTATAATGGAAGCAGAACTCATAACATTAGACACCGCTGGCTCTGAGGCCGAGTGGCTTCATGATCTCCTTATGGATTTATCGGTTGTTGAAAAACCCATACCGACTATTTCTATGAACTGTGATAACCAGACTGTGATTACGAAGGTTAACAGTTCTAAGGATAACATTCAGTCCACAAGACATGTTAAGAGACGACTAAAATCTATCAAAAATTTGAGAAACTCCGGAGTAATAGCGTTGGACTATGTTCACACGTCTAACAATCTAGCAGATCAATTCACTAAGGGTCTGTCACGCAATGTGATAGAAAATGCATCGAGAGAAATGGGTTTGAGACCAACTTGAAATTTACTATAGTGGTAACATATTCTATGTGATCGGAGATCTCATGAAGTAGAATGGTGAAATAAGTTAGTAGTAAATTATGAGGAAAGATCTTTAGTAAAACTCATTTCTGATGCATATCTTTCCTTTCTGTAAGGCATGTTGGTTTTTACCTTAATATGTTCCAAGTGGCTTGCTAAAGCAAAGACGTTGTTCTACAAAACATCTTTTGAGGAACACATTTATATGAGTCAGACTGCTGGTCACAATATATGAGATTTATGTGATCTCTAAATACTCATGAAAGACACTGGAGTATGACTTATATGCTTCAAATAGAGGGGATGCATTTTGCAGCCAAGTATCAGCTAAGGACTTTAATGACATTCACCTCACACAAAACTATCAATTCAAGGCTTAGTTCATTGTTCAGTTGTGACTGAGTGAAACTATTGCTCTAGATGGATGTTCAACTTAACAGTCTCCATCGAAATACGGGTATATAAAAGAAATGTGGTTCTGAGACTACTTTGTTACAAACCCTAGAGTTTGGTGCGGATTGTTGGATATATTATGGGCTTGGCCCGTATAATATTTAATAAATCAAATAAAACTCTATGGTACGTAACATTAAGCGTCGTATGGTTTAATACCATACGAGATTTTGAGTGAACGTTGACTCAGCTTATATGGTTGGGAATTATTCATCTTAATTGTGAAGCTGAGAAAAGGACATAGGCGTGCCACACGCGCGCGCGTGCCACCGGCCGTGGGGCGTGGGGGGCGAGGCGAGGCGGGTGGGCGTGCCCAGTCTTTTGCCACTTAAATCCATATAATCACGGGAGTTTCTCTTCTTGATGGTGGAGGCGAATTGATTGCGCCAATTACCGTCCCTTTTGCTTTCCATCTCCTGGGATTCTCCGCTGACTTTCTTCCTTCCCGTCGCAGCCATATATCCATAGTCCTCCGTCAGTCCTTCTGTCTTCCGCAACCGCCCCCGAAAGAAACCACATCACCGTCAGTCCTTCTGTCTTCCGCAACCGCTCTCGAAAGAAACCACATCACCGTCAGTCCTTCTGTCTTCCGCAACCGCTCCCGAGAGAAATCACATCACTGTCACCGTCAGTCCTTCTGTCTTCCGCAACCGCTCCCGAGAGAAATCACATCACTGTCAGTCCTTCTGTCTTCCGCAACCGTTTCCGCAACCACTCCCGAGAGAAACCACATCTCAGCAGCCCGCTGGCTTCCCCGTCCCGTACCTCTGCGCGCACGGAGTTGCGGGAGAGCAGGTTGCCTCCGGAACCCTCGTCCGCCTGAGAACCTTGCACGGGGTGAGCGGCGATTAGTTTTTAGGGAGCGATCCGCGACTGCTCGTCCACGTACGTCTTCTTCCTGGTGGTGATCGCTCTCGAAACCCGTCTTCCTCCCGGTGATTGCTTACAAACACCAAGGCGTCTTCTTCCTAGTGATCCGTTCGTGAGAATGCACTGCAAACACCGTCCTGCATCGATTGTGGTCCACGACTTCGAGCAACGCACTATGTTGACTAATGCGAATGGAGCCTCCGATGCCCTCGGCATGGGACCCTCCGCTAGGTACATTCTGATCTCAATGATTACCGTATTTTGCATTTTTACTATATCGATCTGTATGTCATATCTGCATGCTGTAGAGTTCGTTAGTGATTTACACATGCACATATATATTGTCCCGAACCATATTTCTAGATTAAATATATGTTGTCATGAACCATATTTCTAAATTAAATTGATCATGAAAATACCTAAATTTCTAGGGTAGGCAGGCAAACGTGCAAAGGTGGGGGCTTGGGTGCTTACCGGGGGCTCGACGCCGGGAGGTCGCGCGGCGCCGGCTGGGTCCGGTGCAGGCAGGGTTGAACGCCATGACGCTCGTTCCGTCGCGACGTCGTGGCTCCGTCCTCGTCGCGGCGGTGTTCAGTGGTGGTGGGGTCTCTAGGATGGTGTGCGAACGGTCGACGCCGTGCTCCGGCGTCCTGGCCTCCGATGTGGTGGCGGCGTGGTCGTGTCGATCCTCGGCGCGGCGCGACGTGTGGTGGAGCGCAGAGCCGAGAGGTCTCCCGCTCCGGTGACGCGAGGGCTTCGGGTCAAGGTGACTCCGTGCGGTCCAAGGGGCTCTGGTTCGTCGTCGGTGGCGGGCTCAGGCTGCAACGCCAGGGACGGAGGGGAGGTGAGGCTCCCCTGTGAGGAACAAGACGGCACGAGGGCCGAACTCAGCATGAACGACGACGGAGGAGGGAAAGGTGGGGGCTTTCGGCAAGAAAAGGCTCACCGGTGGTTCTGGGGAGCGCGGATGGCCGAGGCGGTCGACGTCCCCGATCGTGTCCGCGACGTCGTCAGGGTTGGACTGGTGGCATGGATGGACTCCGAGGCGGGGCGGCTCAGCCTTGCGGCGGGATTGGCGAGGACGGGAACACCGGCGAACGCGATGTCGTGCCTTGCACAGCTTGCCGCGGAGGCGCGATGTGGTCGGAGCGGTGCGGTCGAGTGGCGTGCCGCCGTCACAGACGAGACCGTGGCGATTCACCACCGCGCGGGCTCCGGGTGGCGTCAGGGCATGGCGGCGGTGCGGCGAGATGACGCAGGGGAGAGCTCGTGGTCCGGCTTGGCATGGTGCCCGCGGCTCCGCGCCGTGGCGAGGTAGGTTGCTGCGGGAAAGGAGACGAGGAGGGTGGCGGCGGACAGGAGGGAGAGGGTGAGGGCGAGGGCTCGGCCTGGGTTCTTATAGGCGAGCGCTAGGGTTCCACGGGGGTCCGGAGGCTCTACGGACGACGGCGATCGTCGGGGCGCGTGCTCGCGGACACGCGGCCACCATCCGTGGCATAGGCAGGTGAGAGGGTCGGGAAGCTTCTGGAGGGCTCCAGAGAGGGCGCGGCGCTGGTCTGGGTACGGTCATGGCGTCGCGCTTGCGGTGGGGCCGGCGACAGACGACGGAAGGAGGAAAAGCGACAGAACGGAAGAGAGCGGGCGCGGCCGAGAGAAGAAGATGACGGCGGGGTGAAGAGAAAAGGCGACGGCGTTTCGGCTCGCTTTTCCTTCAGCAGCTGACGAGCGGGTCCTAGGGACGGCGTCCGTACAGAAGCATGCACGGGACGAGAGCGGCGGCGGCTTCCTTCCGCACGTGCGGCGCACGTGATGGGCAACGGCCACTGCTGCTACCTGCTGGGCCGGAGGGAGGCTGGGGCGTAGCTAGGCCAGAGGAGACGAAGGGAGGCCGGCTGCGCCAAAATGGGCCTGTTTGCCAGGATGAAAAGGAGGGGATTTCCCTATTTTCTCTAGGGATTTTAGGAAGAGGGGCTACCTCCAAGTAGAACCAAGACAAGAACCAAATCACACATGCATCTATACTACATGTTGTGCACTAATTTATTGTAAACTCCCTTTGAAGAAGATGAGGGAGAGTTAGGGTTTTTGTTTTAGGAAAATAATAAATCAAGTGTAGAGGTTTGCATGTTGAATTCAAGTGCGGCTCGAATTCAACCAAGTTTTTAATTTTCCTCGGAAATGTTTTATTTGAAAATACCTCTTTTCATGTAGGTGATCAATCTTCATGACAAGCGGTTCATTGTACAAAGTTTTGAAGCTTGGATTTTGAATTTGAGGGTGGAAAGGGAAAACATTTGACTTAAGTTTGACCTAACATTTACATGCAACACACATTCAAGCAAAAAATTAAAAAGTTGGGGTTTTTGGGTTGCACAAAAATCCAGGTTGTTACAGGAGGTCTGTTTAGCTAGTCTACTAGAGATGCTCTAAGGTTGCGTTGGTTCAACTTTCGTAAAGTGTTCCTCCTGCTAGAAACAGAATGCCAACTACTTTCGTGTAGTACAATTTTTGCAGCATCATGAACCCTGGTTTTGGCTTTTAGCTCTGTGTCTTTTCACATCAGTGAAGAAATAGAAACGTTTTACGGTTGTTTCAAGTGAAATGAAGAGAAGGAATATGTTTTATAGTTGTTTTAACTAAGTAACTTATAGTTTTTTTACAACACATAGCTCACAACAATTTTTTTTTCAAAACTGTCAGTTTTTTCATATACTTAAGCTAAATCAAACATACGCTAAAACATCAGTTGGGTTGTTTTGGGCCATCAATGAAAATCCATGGTGGGGATCCTCCACAGACGACCATTAGGTGAATGACACTGTTAGCGGCCGGACATTCAGATGGATGCCCACGTCCAGACGCGCACCGTTGTAGTCCGTTTCGGCGCCTCCATTTCGTGCTTCCACGTGAGGGCCCACGCGCCTCAGATGTCGCCCGCCGGCACCTGCGTTTTGCGCGCCCACGCGGGGGCGTGCGCCATGCGCTCGCACCCCCTCTAGCTTTGCACACGTATCCCATGTGGAACATCCGATCTACTTTTAAAATATCCAGATGCAATACTTGCAACATACAAAAGAAAATTGATGAAACATTTAAAACAAGCGTATGAAACACGTGAAAAACACTTGAAAATCATTACAATACATACTCAATATCTAGATAAAACACTTTCAACATATGTGTGAAACATATGCAACATCCAGATAAACACACTTGCAACATACGTCTGAAAAACAGAATAAACGTTGGGAATGGACGCTTGCAATATACTTGTACAAACCATTGCAACATATATAACATCTGAATCTACTTTTGCAACATCCATATAAAACACTTGCAACATACCTCTGAAAGATCTGGAACATATGTTTGCAACACGCGTTTTCAGTGCAATGGGTGGTGCGGCGAAATGACGTAGTGGAGGCGGCTGTGATAGCAGATGGCGGCACCCGATGCGGTGGAAGGCGCTCGGCGAGGTGGAGGCGGCCACGACAGTCGAATGGAGATGCCCCACCGTGGTGGAGGCGGCCACGGCAGGCCTACCTAGGCGTTGCGGCTTGAGGACGGGGTGAGGAAGGACATGAGGCTGGTGCGGTCAAGAACTTGGCGACGAAGATGGTGGCGTGGCCTTGCACCTTGGCGCCGTTGATCCACTACAGCGGGCAGGGCGAATCGGCGCGACGAGAGCGTGCGGCGCGGGCGGGAGCAAGGGCGCGCGGCGCGTGTGGAGCGATGCGAGCGGGGCATGCGGAGCGCTTTCTCTATGTGGATGGTTCACATCCAAGCCGTCCAAACGCCCTAAACAAAGCATTATCGTTACGGAAAAAAATGTTATTGATGCTCTGTTAGTTTGTCATCGTTATTGGTTCTATAATGAACACAAAACATTATTACCTAAAACTAAAATATAAAAAATTTAAATAAAAAATAAGATCTAAAGGATAGAAATATAGCTCATTGTACACGGAAAAGGGCCTGCTGCTAAACGATATAGAAATATGAAAATATCTAAAGGACAGAAATCTGGCTCTAATTTTGATTGCAAATAAAAAAAGATTGCAAGCTTGTAAGTACTAGTATTGACTAACAGCAATCTCCACCAGGAACATCACATCCCGATCCGGTTTTCTGAGAAAGAACGAGAAAGGAGCCGCGTTTCTGCACATTCCAAGCGAAAGCATATATGCTTTCCTTCCTCATCTCTCCTCTTGACTCCCTCCGCTTTCTCTGATTCTCCCCGTCACGCTAACCTCCGTCGAAAGGCGCATTCCCGGGATCCTCGATTTCGCAGACCTAAAACAAAGCTACCCAGAGCCATAACATCCCCAAAATGGTCAATTAGCCTCGTGAAGCATTTTTTTGATACGCTCGCCGTTGACGACGTCGAGCACCCCTTTTCTCAACGTGGACTGCAAGTCTGCAACGCAAAGATCCAAAAGAAGGATCTGGATTCGCAAGCGCGAAGGCTGAGGCAGCCTCGCCGTCGCCGGCGAGGGAGGGGAGTGGACTGGATATGATGTGCCCCGCGGCGCGCGCCTTTGTTTCTTGTCCAGCGTTCTTGTGGCCCACCGCCCCGAGTGTCAAAATCACGGATTCTAGCTGATGCGCGCGGTCGGAAATTAGGACCTGTGATTTGAGTTCAGATTTCAGTCAGAAAAAGGATGGCGCAAAGTGTGGTTAGCATTGGTTCATGGCTTTTGCATGCATGCATCTCTTGGACTGCAAAGTACGTGTCAGTGAAAACAAATGCGGTTCTTTCGTGGTGTTTTATGTGATAACTAATGTTCCTTTGAATGTCTCTCTCTCTATTGTTTCTATCTACCACTACCTTTGGTATCTTGATCTGGCTTACCCTTTCTATAAAGACTTTTTTTTTTGCCTTCTAAAGGAGATTCTTATATATCTTTAAAAAAGCTTGGCCAACCTTTTATTTGGCCCCATAAAATA
This sequence comes from Miscanthus lutarioriparius, assembly GCA_904845875.1. NCBI lineage: Eukaryota > Viridiplantae > Streptophyta > Magnoliopsida > Poales > Poaceae > Miscanthus > Miscanthus lutarioriparius. The sequence continues at coordinate 24,355,817 of CAJGYO010000016.1, read as the reverse complement.
CTTTCCAGGAAACAAAATGTACGATACTATATGTTTATACATTTTTGGTAGAGTTCGCTGTGGCTTTGTTGGTACTAGTAGATGAAAGTTGGGTTTGTTGTACATGAAAAACGCGTGATGGTCCTGTTTTTTGCAAATAAATTTTGGCTATATGTAAAGGTATATGTACGTTGTGCACACATTCAAATTTCATGATATTCTCCCAGAACTAAACCATCGAATTATACATATCGACTTTCGAGCTGCTCTCATAGTAATGCCTTGTTTAGATGTCAAAAAATTTGGCAAAAAATGTTCCATTGGAAATTTGCAATATCTACTACTAAAAGATTCGCTCTTTCCAAACCGAATTAATTTTATTTTTTATTTATATTTAATGTAGGGCCCACAAAATTCACGGAGAAAGGAAAAAAATTTTTACAACTAAACTAGACCTAGAGTATTCCATTGCAAATTTGCATCTACTACTACCAAAACCCAAACCTTCAACGAAGATCAAGTAGCCAAAGGAAAAAATATCTTCACAAAGTATCCTGGCACCTGCATCCCCACACCCACCTTCAGGATCGGGCCATCTCCTTACACCACCACCACCCACGCCACTTGACTTTGACCGTTGACTCGCCGACGTCACTCCCACCATTCTTAAGGCCCGCCACACACTCTCTCTCCTCCCCCGTCTCTTCTCTCAACAGCACTCTCTCATACCTTTGCATTGCCAGCCATGGACGCGGCGGCCATCGCCGGGCGGCAGGCGAGGCGCCGGATCCGGATGCCGGAGCCACTCGTGATGGCGGCGGCGCCGCCGACGCCCGCGGCGTTCCGGTGCCCGATCTCGCTGGAGGTGATGCGGTCGCCGGTCAGTCTCCCCACCGGCGCCACGTACGACCGCGCGTCCATACAGCGCTGGCTGGACTCCGGCCACCGCACCTGCCCGGCCACGCGGCTGCCGCTGGCGTCCACCGACCTGGTCCCCAACTTGCTGCTGCGCCGCCTCATCCACCTGCACGCCGCCACGCTGCCGCCGTCCCCGTCGCCCGAGGAGGTGCTGTCGCAGCTCGCTGCCGCGGACGCGGACGGGGAGCCCGCGGCCGCGGAGAAGGCCGTGCGCTCGCTGGCGGCTAAGATCGCGCCGGAGAAAGGGAAGCGCGCGTCCGTCGCGTCCGCGGTGTCCGCCGATCTCGACTCCGCGGTGCCCGCGCTCCTCTCCTTCGCCAAGGGCGGGGCGGGCGCCGACGCGCGCGTGGACGCGGTGAGGGTCCTGGCTACCGTGGCCCCGGAGCTGGTCTCTTACCTTACGGGGGATGGCGGCGCGGAGAAGCGCGACAGGGTCAATATGGCGGTGGAGGCCCTGGCCGCCGTCTTGTCCGCAGACGGGATCGCGGAAGAGGCCAGGGAGGCCCTGGTCCTTGCTCTTGTCGCCGAGGACCTGGGCCGCGTCGTGACGACGCTGCTCGGCGCCGGGGCGAACGGCGCCGCGGTCCTTGAGGCGATCCTGATGTCGCCTGTGGCGGACGCGGACGACAAGACCGCCATCGCCGACAGGCCGGAGCTGTTCCCGGACCTCGTGCGGATCCTGAGGGACGCCGCGTCGCCGGCGGCCATCCGGTGCATGGCCGCAGCGGTGCAGGTCCGCGGCCGCCCCGCGCGCGCGTCGATGGTGCGGGCCGGGGCCATCCCCGCGCTGGCGCTGGCCGTGGCGGCGGCGCCCACGGCCGCCGCGGAGTCCGCGCTGCGGCTGCTGGCGGAGGCGGCGCGCTGCGGCGACGGCAAGGCGGCCATCGCGGCCGACGCCGCGGAGGTGGCGGCCGCCGTGATGGGGCGGATGATCCGGGTGGGGCCGGCGGGGCGGGAGGCCGCCGTGGCGGCGCTGTGGCTGTGCTGCTGCGCGGGCGGCGGGGACAGGAGGATGCGGGAGGCCGTGGCGTCCGCGCCGGAGGTGGTGGGGAAGCTGCTGGTGGTGATGCAGGGGGACTGCGCCCCGACCACCTCGCGGATGGCCGGCGAGCTGCTGCGGGCGGTGCGGATGGAGCAGGAGAAGAAGGGCGTGGCCGCCGCCTATGACAGCCGCACCATCCATGTCATGCCGTACTGAAGGATGCATCCGGTAGGAACGCGTCGTCGTCGCCCTCTGCACCTAGTAGCTCGCAGCTGTAATACTGCAATCTGTAGTGGTGTAAGTAAATGTAGGGGATCGGAGTGGAGCGAATCATGTGCTGATTGGTGATTGCTTGCATCGGGGAAATGAGAAAAAAAATCGTTGTAGAAGCTCGAATAAGAACGAGAATTTCGTCGCGCTTGGCAGACGTGCATTGCATGGCTCTGGCTTCGAGACGAATGAGAAAAAGTTTTTTCACTCTCTCCATCGCATCAATTTTGTAGAAGCTCGAATAAGAACGAGAATTTCGTCGCGCTTGGCAGACGTGCACAATTGTGGCATGGCTCTGGCTTGTTGGAGACGAAGGCACAAAGTCAAATTGAAGACAGAATGACAGTAGAACTATTTGCATATGCGATTCTAATCTGCTAGTAGCCTAGTAATACCATTTGTTCCCTACTGAATTGGCGATGGTACTGTTGGGAACACGAGTGATTAGATGCTTCCCTGGAGCATGTTTGTTTAGATCCAATCCAATCATCCAAAATCCAATCCACACACGCACGGCCGTCAATCGTCTGTTGATGTCATCTCGCGGTCTCGCCTCAATGGTGTGGGACGGTCAGATAAGTTGAAAAGTACGATTGACTGATTTCTTACGAAAAAAAATATTATCTTTTTGTTAAAAAAGTACAACTTATAAAATAAACAAATAAGGTCACCGAGTCTTTTTCGAACAGAGTACCAGGAGACTCATCCGGTACTAGATTAGGTCTCGTTGCAACTTGCAAGATTGGGATGGTGTTTGCCTGTCATTTGTAATCCGGCACACACGAGACATGGCATATTGGCGTGTCTACAAGATCTGAAACTAGAGATGTTCATTCATCGTAGAGTTCCTTATTTGTATCTGTGACAGTGGACCGCCGTATCACGGGATCGGAGCTGACGGCTGAGCCACAGGCATCAGTGATCAGTGGAAACACCAGCTTGTGCTGTGGCTGTCCGCCTAGGGGGCTCTAGCCATTTGTACACTTGAGAGCGTAAGTATAATGAATTGCTTCGAAAGCGGATGTGGTCACCCGATCGATCGACCAGGACCAATGGACAATTCTGCGAGCCGCTGTTCTCTGTTCTTGTTGAACTCTGCTATGTGGACCCTGGCCCTGACTTCGGTACATGTCTCTGGATCAACTAAAAAATTTCCCTGTCATGGTGCTTTGTGCTCTCCCGAGCAAGCTGCAGCAACCATCCTACAGCCATGTTCTCTGGATCAAGTAATGATTTGTCGTGGATTATTTTGCTTTGGTTGGTTTGGTGCTTTTACGATCGTTACCAGACCGCTGAGCACTTTTCAGTAAGAGGTGACTAACAACGCCGAACGTTAGCAGTACAGGACAAATCCGTCGAAAAGGAGTTTGTACCCAGTACCCAGTGGGCAACTCGTCCCGTCCAACCATGGGGGCAGCTTTTGTTAAGTTGTTTTTATCTCAGGCGGCCACTTCGTTTTCACGTTCGTGCAGACAGGAATGAAAACGATAAATCCCGTTCAGTCGTTTCGTTTACAAATACAAATTTTACATCTATCTTGTTTGTTTTCGTATTTGTAAAAAAATAGTAGGTAGGACGCGAAGTACCTGTACATAGTGTTTTTCATTTGTTTTTTTAATTTGAGATTTTGATTTATGCAGGATAGACATGTATTCATCGCGTATTAACAAGATTGGATATAAAATTTAGCAGTTAATATTATATATAACAACCTTAAAATATAAGGTTCTTCCGACAAATATTAGTTCAAAATTTTGAAAAAGTTCTCCCAAGAAGGCCTTAGAAAGACAGTGGGCACTAATAAGGCTCATAATATGCTGGATTGATACATTAAGAGTATCTCTAGCGGTCCCTTAATAATTTATCTCTAATGGAATGTTACTGGTGGTCGCCAATCCTTCCTTTTTTGGATTGTTCGGTGAGATGCTTCAACAAATTATCAATATCCTGTCCTAAATAATCCATTCTTGTATTTCTCTCTCTATTTCCATACAAGCACCGTGACAACTCCATTTGCAAATCATAGTAGTTCATATTTTTATGTTTCAACGGCACATAAATCAATAAATTTGAAATTTAAATTCAAAATTTCAGATTGGGATTAAAATATAAAGAATGCCACCAAATCATGTGAAAATAGAGTGAATGCTATTCTCAGAATGTTATTCCTAGAAAACCTTAAGTGAACAGATAAAAATCACACTATCAAAATTGTACAGAACTGAAACTTTATCTTTGTGATGAAACCGGGCCCTAGCTGCCGCCCTGGGTGGCAGGTGCACTCCCGCTGACCCCTCTTCAATAAAAATAATTTTCTCCACCACCTATGCATAAATTGGGCCCAATTAATTATATTCTTGGCCAACCAGCAGACCATAAAGCTAACCTATACTAAAAGCCGAAATTATTGACATCAACACATATCTCTATACTTTTTGAGGTTAAAAAAAGTCATATATCATAAACCAAGTATCCTAATTAAAATCCGATTACACCATCTTGTTCCTTGCAATAAACTCTTCAAAACAAGATCTCACATAGATATATTTCGATAAAAAAAATTTAACGACTATTTATCTCATAATAAACATGTATTTAAAGATAATCGTCGAACATCACATCAACACTACACGTACATCGCAGAAAATAGCATAGAACATCATATGTATACTACGCGAGCATCATATATATATCATGAAATATTAAAAATAAAAAAATAAAAATAAAATAGTGAAGTAATTAATTATAGTCAAATAAAAAAAAAAAAATGCTATCGAACATCACAAATACATCGTAGAACATCACATTAAGACTATATGAACATCGCTAAATATAGCATAGAACATCATATTATACTACGTGAACATCATAAATATCATGAAAATATAAAATAAAAAATAAAATTAGTGAAGTAATTAATTATAGCCAAATAAAAAGAATAAAAATGCTACCAAACATCACAAAATATATCCTATAACATCAATATATGCGTACTGAACATCGTAAAATACATCATAGAACATCACATTAACACTACACGAACATCACAAAAATATAGCATAAAATATCATATGTATACTACGTGAACATCATAAAATTTAAAATAAATAATAAAATTAGTGAAATAATTAATTAGAGTCAAATAAAAGAAGAAAAAATGATATCGAACATCACAAAATATATCCTAGAACATCAATGTATGCGTACTGAACATAACAAAATACATCATAGAACATCACATTTCTACCCGCGGATATAAGAAAACATGACAGGACATTACATGTATACTACACAAACATCACGTGTGTCTGTAAATAAAAAGTGAAACATAAAATTATAAATAGAAAAAAATAAAAATAAATGAATGAAAGGGAAAAAAAGAAAAGAAAACATATAATAAAAAAGGAAAATAGAAAAGATTAATAAAAGATCATGAAAAAGAAAAAAGAAAAAAAAAGAAAGGAAAGGGAAAAGAAATAGAAGAAAAGAACGAAAAAATAAAAAAGATGAAAAGAAAGAAAAATAAAAAAGAATAAAAGACGACAAGAATAATAGAACACAACAAAATAAAAAGAGAAAATAAAAAGGGAAAGAAATAATAGAAAGGAAAGAAAAAGAAAGAGGAAAAAGGAAATTAAAAAAAAGAGAAAAACTGATGTTCGTACCTTTGCTCCTGGGCCGCTGGGCCGAAACGAAGCTCGAGGAGGCAATTACATACGGCGCGGAAGCTCGCGTAGGTACAACGCGCGCGGGGGTGGGGGAGGTGTCAGCCCGAGGATCACATCCGACTGGTTGGCAGCAACGGTTTCCGTCACGCAAGCATGCTCACGTGCAAACTGCTAAACACAAAAGAAAATAGCCATAGGAGTATGTGAATGGGAAGTTTCAATTCAAGAGTTCAACTTATTGATTTACCAAGCTATAAAAGAATGCACAAGGAGCCTGACAAGTTACATAGAGCTTAGGTGCAAGGTTCATATGCAAATTACCGTGACTACTTCCAAAATTGGTGGCCAGACATGGTAACAGTAGATAGATAATATGAATGCCCGTTTGGTTGGTGCCGAAGTTTGTCACGCCTAAGCTTCGACAAACTGCGGCTGCCACAGAAAGTGGTCAGCAAAATCGAAGCCATACTTGTGGCAAAGTATCACATGATGAGTCTATGATATGTGGGACATGGTGCTAAGAAGGTGTGCACGCCATAGTTGTGGCAGTGAACTAAACAACTACCGAAAAAACTGGCATGACTAACCTTTGGTGTGGCAAGTTTGGTCACGAACCAAACTAGCCCCATGTAACTGCCACAAATGCTCTATTAAGTCATCCCGAAGTTGGTTATGCCCCTCACGGTCCTCAATCTTCCGATGCACTTCCAAAAATTTGTTGATTCGACCATTATCCCCCTGAGTCCATGCAGGTGGAACACATGTGAACTCAGTGTCATAATTGAAGCCCTCTGGTTGTCCTTGCTCATCCTCAATTATCATGTTGTGCATGATCACACATGCAGTCGTTGTGCGCCACAAAGTTTTTTGGTCCTAGAATCTAGCATGCCTACGATCGCGCCACGGATATGCTTCTCAATTATCATGTTGTGCATGATCACACATGCAGTCGTTATACGCCACAAAGTCTTATGGTCCTATAATCTAGTAGGTCTACGAACAATCGCGCCACGGATATGTAGGCAGCAGGTTGAAACTACTAGGAAGAGGGTGGCGGCATGGAGCTCGATGGGGGCTGGCGAGAAAAGGTTCCCTGAGGCGGTGAGGAGAGTACAAGGAGGGGCTGGCGGCTTACGCCCGCTAGCGCGTGGGGAAAGGATGGCTGGTGACCGGTAGTTGGGGTGGGCCCTGGGCTCTTGGGGGAGATGCAACTCCCCCTTCATTTGAGGGGAGATGAGGAGTTTTTTGGTGGCCACCAAAAAAAGAGAGAGTCTATTAGGGAAATGCTTAAGAAGAAAAAATGACTTATCTCCCTCAATATGATAGTTTTATGGGAGTGAGGGGAGATATTGAGAGACCGCTAGACATGCTCTAAGTCATATTTGGATCCAAGATGTTAATAGTTAGCTGATCTAAACATGTCTAGCTAATAAAGCTCATAACATGCTGAATAGGTAACTAAGGCTTTGTTTGGATTCAAGATGCTAGGAGGTAGCGGCTAATTATTAGCTCCTTCGATCTAAATAGGTCTAGTTAATAGTTTAGCTATTTGTTAGCTGAATATCTGACTAATAATATTTTATTAGTTGAACAAAACTAGCTAATGTTAGCCGTGACTTATTAACTAGCTAACTATTAGATGTTATGGGCCGTTAAATCGTTTTTCTGTCACGGTGGACTCCAGAGCGGACGACCTGGGGCGCTTACAGCTGGCTTCGACGCTCCGTGAGGCAGCGATGATTGACCGGCGGCTCTTGCGCATGCTCGAAAATCTGTCCGCATGCGACGCAACAGCGGCAACATAAGCGCCATCAACTAATTTTTGCGTTGTGGATTAAGATCGTAGAGAGACGCTTGCTTACGTAGTTTTCTCTCTCTCCATCTAAGCGTCTTTATAAGTCTTTGCATTGTACGTGTCCTAATAGATCCAAACATGCACCAAGCTATGATATTATCTAAGATTAATTTTTTTTCCATCCGTATTTGTTATTGCTTATTCTGTTCTCCTTCTTGTTCCGTTCTTGTTCACGGTGAGCAAATGCGAAAACAAAAATAGTTAAAAGTGTGTGTATTTTTTTTTCATCCATTTCTGTTTGTTTTTTTTTCAAACCTATTTAGGGCTGTTTGGTGGGCCTCCGCTCCGAGAGATTCCGTGCCGGAGCCAGAGCCCAAAATCGTAGCTTTGCCTGCCGTACAAAGAATCAGCTCCCCCTCTCCCATTCTGCGCTATATGTGCTCCTCCTGCCTGCGTTGTTTGGTACGGCTCCACTGCTAGAGCCAGAGCTAGAACCGGAGCGGTGCGGTAACCTGTGTAAGACATAATCTGCTGCTCCCGTTTCTCCATTGTTGGAGAATGGTCGGCTCGGCCGACCACTCCCAATTGAAAGTTGGAGTCTGATCGGCTCTACCGATCAGCTCCTGTAGCTGTAGCAGTAAGGTAGTAGGTCATAGTAGTAGTGGCTTACTTCAGCCATATGGAGTGAAGATGGTTGAGCTAAGCTTTGTATCTTAGGAGTAGGTAGTTCGTGTACCCTTGTACCTTAGGAGTAGGTAGTTGGTGTACTCTGTACCTTAGAAGTAAGTAGTTGGTGTACTCTTGTACTCCGGTGGTAGGTAGTTGGCGTACTCACCAACAAACTGTGTACCTGATAGAGGTACAGCTAGAATTATATATATTCTATCCAAAGGCAATACAACAAATATGTTCAGTTGCTACAAACCAAAGGACAGGGCTTCGGGCAATGCTGGTACTTGTGCTGAGTGTGTGCGCGCGTTGTTCTCAATCTCTTCTTCTACCTCTAGCCATAGTGAGTGTGTGTGTGCTGATAAGCTAGTTGCTTACATGTGCAGGGGCAGCCAGGGACCAACAAGTGGTATTGAGAGCCGTACAAGCGCCGTCGCCGGACTAACCACTGGCGATGACGGATGGTTTGGAGATGGACGATAGCAGTGGCGCTGCTGTGGCTGCCTAGCCACGATAGGAGGTCGTTGTGCGCACGGTGCGGGAGGTTAGCGGCACTAGTTGGCCGACGCTGACTCGCACCAACTATGGCGAATGGGCGATGACCATGAAGGTCAAGCTCAGAGCCTGACGGCTCTGGAATGCCATTGATAAGGGCATCGACAACGAAGAAGACGACATGTCAGCGTTGGAAGCCATCCTCGCTGCTGTGCCAGCGGAGTATAGGGAGCCGTTGGGGGCAAAGAGCTCTGCTAAGGAGGTGTGGGAGGCCATTGCGGCGATGCGCGTTGGTTCCAACCGCGCAAAGAAGGTGACGATCCAGCTGCTGAAGTAGGAATACGCCAATCTAATGTTCAAGGATGGTGAGTCGGTGGAGGACTTCTCCCTTCGCCTGCAAACGCTCATCGGCAAGCTGAGGAGCCACAGTGTCACCATCGACGAAGAAGAGGCGGTCTCCAAGTACCTCCACTCCGTGATAGCGAAGTACATCCAGATTGTTCTCTCCATAGAGACAATGTTCAACTTGTCCACCCTCACCATTGAGGATGTGATAGTCCATCTATGGATGGTGGACGAGCGCATGGAGCAGGCCACAACAATGACGGACAGTGGCAAGCTGCTGCTGACAAAGGAGGAGTGGGCTGCCCGGATGAAGGAAGTCTCCTCCAGCCGCGGTGGAGATGGCAAGTGCTGCGGCAAGGCTTCTTCGGAGAAGAAGAAGAAGAAGGTTGACCCCAACGCCTGCTGGTGCTGCAGAAAGACGGGCCATTGGGCAAAGGAGTGCCCAAATCGCAAGCAGGAGAAGAAGGCTGAGGCTCATCTAGCGCAGGCTGATGATGATGATGAGGCCACTCTCCTGATGGCGACGTTCTGTGCACTGCACGACATTGAGGCCAAGGAGAAGTGAGAGGTGATGGCGGTGGAAGGGCCTAGGAAGGCTCTGAAGGCTGTCAATCTCGAGGAACCGTGTGCCCAAGTCCACCTCGGACGTGTGGGCGGTGAACAGGAGCAGCGGTGGTACTGGACTCTGGCGTCAGCAACCACATGACGGGCTCCAAGGCAGCTTTCTCCGAGCTCGACGGCGACGTGACTAGCACGGTGAAGTTCGGTGACGGCTCAAGGGTCGTGATCCGATGGCACGGCACCATCATCTTTAGGTGCCAGAATGGCGAGCACCGCACGCTGATGGATGTATATTATATTCCGTAGCTGCGTTCAAGCATCATTAGCATTGACCAGCTGGATGAGCGCGGCAGCGAGGTACTAATCAAGGACGACGTCCTTAGGATCAGGGATCGTGAGCAGTGGCTTCTTGCCAAGGTGAAGAGGTCTCGGAACCGGTTGTACCTGCTCGACCTCAAGGTGGAGTAGCCCATCTGCTTGGCTGCAAGGCGCATGGAGGAGCCGTGGTTGTGGCATGCCCGGTATGAACATCTCAGCTTTGACGCTCTTGGTCGGCTGGAGAAGATGGTGACTGGGGTACCTCACATCGAGCATGCAGATGAGCTGTGTGACAGCTGCCTAGCTAGGAAGCAAAGAAGGCTGCCATTCCCGAAGACAGTGAAGTATCGCACGGCAGAGGCCCTCGAGCTGGTCCATGGTGACCTCTGCGGGCCGATCACGCCAACGATTCCCGACGGGCGCAAATACTTCATCTTGTTGGTGGATGACTACAGCCGGTACATGTGGCTGCAGCTTCTGACCAGCAAGACCGAGGTGGCAAAAGCGGTCAAGAAGTTCAAGGCGCACGTTGAGGCGGAGAGCGGCAAGAAGCTGCGCGTGCTGCGAACTAATCGTGGTGGCGAATTCACTTGATGGAGTTCGTTGCGTACTGTGCGAATCGGGGCATGGTGTGACACCACACCGTGCCATACTCACCATAGTAGAATGGCATGGTGGAGCGACAGAACCAGACATTGGTCAGCATGGTTCGATCTATGATGAAGGCTAAAAGAATGCCTGCAAAGTTATGGGGAGAGGCGGTGACCACGGCGGTGTTCATCCTCAACCGCGCGCCCACCAAGGCCCTAAAGGGCAAGACGTCGTTCGAGGCTTGGCATGGACGCAAGCTAAATGTGTCCTTTCTCAGGACATTTGGCTGCGTTGGCCATGTGAAGAACACCAAGCCTCACCTCGGCAAGTTGGAAGATAGGAGCACGCCGATGGTGCTCTTGGGCCACGAGGAGGGCACCAAGGCGTATCGGCTCTATGATCCCAAGAGAGGCAAGGTGGTGATCTCTAGGGATGTGGTGTTCAATGAGATGGCGGCCTGGGACTGGGAGGGTCCGGGCACGGGGAAAGCTAGCAGCTTGAGCAGCATTTTCATCGTCAAACACTTAGTCATCCACGGTGGTGGAGACGCTAAAGAAGAGATGTCGACCACCCTAGGAACAGTGCTGAGTGGTCCAACAGCAATGCCGACCACTTTAGAGGGGGTGCCGAGCACTTCAGCAGCAGTGCCGAGCACTCTAGCAGTGGAGCCGACCACTCCAGGAGTGGTGCCGACCGCTCTAGCAAATGGATCCAACCACTCCGGTAGTGATGCCGAGCGGTCCAGCAGTGGTGCCGAGCGGTCCAGCAGTGATGCCGACCACTCCGGTAGAATAGGGAGGCTGGGGACCACCGATCGAGTTCACCCCTCCTCCAAACGACATCAGCGAGTTCGTGGATGCCTTCCACGATGGCGAGGAGGTCCTGTTCCATAGGCTGGACAACATCGTCGGCAATGCAGGGGCCATAGGCCTGGCGAGTCGGCTGCTCGATGATCCAGAGCTGCTCCTTATTAGTGCTGAGAAGCCATCGATGTTTGCAGTGGCTGAACACGATGCCAATTGGCGACGGGCGATGTTGCGAGCTCACGAAGACGGTCTTCGTCAATCAAGCTTTGGGCTTCGCCATCAAGGGCGCTGTGCACAAGGTGCTCAAGCTGCGCAAGGCGCTCTATGGGCTGCGGTAGGCCCCTCGGGCGTGGAACGCCAAGCTCAACGCCACCTTGGGTGACCTTAGGTTCACTCGCTGCGCTACAGAGCACGCGCTCTACACGTGGCGATGGGGGAAGGAGGAGCTCGTCGTCGGCGTGTACGTGGATGACTTAATCATCACCGGAGCACGAGCAGAGGACATCGATGGTTTCAAGCATGAGATGATGGCTCATTTCAAGATAAGCGATCTCGGCGCGCTCTCCTACAACCTCGGCATCGAGGTGAGGCAGGGGAAGTAGAACAACTCCCTGGGCCAGCGTGCCTATGTGGAGAAGCTGCTAGAGCGCAGCGGCACGGCAGAGTGCAAACCGTGCACGACTCCGATGGAGGAGCGGCTAAAGCTAAGCAAGCACAACACTGCTGCGAAGATGGACGTGACGCGCTACCGGCGCATCGTCGGTGGGCTACGCTACTAAAAGGTCCTTGTGTAGTTTTGGTAATTGAGTGACAACTTAGGTAGACTAATTGTGTTTATGTGAGATACACATGTGATTAGTCCACAGGTACATGTGTGTGAGCAACATATTCCATGAAGGTGAAAATGGCTTGGAGATGTCGCAAAGCTCACACATGTGATGATGAAGGAGCTCATTGCACATGAGACATGACATTGAGTCATGTGATCAAGGTGGAGAAGATCAAGATATGACTTGGCTTGATGGACCGGTTTTAAGCGTGAAGGGCAAGTCGGAGGCTTTGGAGCGATGGACCGCGTGGCGGTGAAGCTTGAGCAAGACTTGGCGCCGATGGATGAAGGCAACGGTGAAAAGCAAGTGAAGTCAAGATCGATGAACCAATATGATCATGTGATGATATGAAGTGGATCATATCATTGTTGATCGTGTTGGTGCATGTGTTGCATCGATATTAGAGAAGATGGAATGGAATGCGCAAGGCAAAGGTATAACCTAGGGCATTTCATTTCTACGGCCATAGGTGTGTAGAGAAGTTGATGACCGGATTTAGGATAGATGGCCGTACTATCAAAAGGGGCAAACTTGTTTGCATATCGGTCATCTAGTGCCACTTGAGTGATCTAACTTTGCATCGTCGCTAGGATCAAGTGGCATGGCAAGTTGAGTAGCAAATCCTTTGGAAAATGTTTGTGAAAAGCTAACACACATACACATGGTGGTGTACACTTGGTGGTGCTGGCACATTTGCAAAGGTGAAGAAGTTGGTGAAGAAAAGGAGTTGAATGTGCTAGTCATGGGGTGATCGGACATGTTCGATATGTTGACCGGACGCGTCTGGTGTCTTCCTGATGTGACCGGACGCGTCCGATATCTATACCAGACGCGCCCGGTAATCTGGCCAGACTCTGACTCGTAGCAGTGACCGAACGCTGAGCAATCACTGTGCTGTGTCCGAACGCTGTGACATGGAGCACTGGTGTTGGTCTAGAGTGGACCGGACGTGGGGGCACGTCCGGTCGACCACACCGGACGCATCCGGTCGGAGTTGAGCAGCTCTGGGAGCTCTCTGGATTGGACCGGACGCTGTCCGTCTTGCGTCCGGTCGTGGTTGAGCAGCTTTGGGAGCTCTCTGGACTTGACCGAACACTGGCCCTCCTGCGTCCGGTCAACACACCGGACGCGTCCGATCCGACATATCAGAGAGAGCTGTTGGCGGTAATGGCTAGTTTGAATGGGACACGTGGCGGTCAAGCAGTGACCGAACGTAGGCGACCGAACGCGTTCGGGCGGTGCACACGACCTGCGCGTCCGGTCGTTTCGAAAAACACCCAGTGAAGGGGTAACTGCTATTTTAACCTGTGGGGCTATAAATAGAAGTGGTGGTCGGCCTTTGGCCGATAGCTGAGCACACTAGAGCCTTGGTGGCTTATGTGGTAGTGCTTGGGAGCCCTCTAACTCACTCTAGCTTGATAGTGATCATCCGATTGAGTGAGTGAGAGATTCTAGTGCGATTGCATCGTGAGGCTGCATCGAGTGGCACTAGGTGATCGAGTTGCAAGCCGGTGGTGCTTGTTACTCTTGGAGGTTGCCACCTCCTAGATGGCTTGGTGGTGGTCTCCGTCGAAGCCCGCAAGAAGCTTGTGCGGTGCTCCGGAGAAGAGCTTTATGAGGGGCATTGTGCTCGCCCCGCGGGAGCCGCGAAGAGCAACTCTAGTAAAGTGAGACGCGAAGGTGAAAGCTCTAGTTTGGTTTTGGTGAATTGATGAAACCCTAAGTGCTAACCTAGTTTATCAAGATGATTATGAGATAGGTAGCACTACTCCAAGTGATGAAGCAATGACGAAGATCATGATAATGGTGATAGCATGGTGATGATCAAATGCTTGAACTTGGAAAAGAAGAAAGAGAAAAACAAAAGGCTCAAGGCAAAGGTATAAAATGTAGGAGCCATTTTGTTTTAGTGATCAAGACACTTAGTGAGTGTGATCACATTTAGGATAGATAGCCGTACTATTAAGAGGAGTGTAACTCGTATCGAAATGCGGTTATCAAAGTGCCACTAGATGCTTTAACTCATTGCATATGCATTTAGGATCTAGTGGAATGCTAACACCCTTGAAAATATTTGTGAAAATATGCTAACACATGTGCACAAGGTGTTTGCAGGGTTGAGATGGGTTTGGGTCCTCTCTCCCTCCCGCCGAAACTTGCGAGAATGGATTCGCTTTGGAAAAATGAAATGTCTATTTTCTATTGCGCCGGATGCAAAATTCTTGGTGGTTGGCACATTTGAGCAAGGGTGAGAAGTTAGAGTTGAAATGGAGTTGGTCGAAATAATCTTTGGCGTCGGTCCTGTGGCCCGGACCTGAATCAATCTTGCCCGGACGCCGACATGCGCGTCGATCCGCAACACGACTTCAAGCTCAGCGAGAAGGGTTGAGCACCGGACGCTGGTCTCTGCGTCCGGTCAAAAGGTGGACCGGGACGCGTCGGTCGAAGAAACATGCCTCGGGAGCTTCTGAAAAACACCGGACCGAGGCTTCAGGTCGGTCCGGTCGATTCAGGAGCAGCGTCCGGTCGAGGTCGATGACCGTTGAGTCTGGACACGTGGTCGACATCGAGCGACCGGACGCCGAGAGCCGCCGTTCGGTCCGATCGACCGGCGTCCGTCCGGTCGTAACGCGCTTTGCCCAAAGAAGGGTATAACGGCTCTATTTTGATGGGGGCTCTATTTATAGCCCCATGGCCGCTCAAGGGAGAACCCTTGCACATTTTCATTGACATAGCAAGCTTGTGAGCCTAGCCAAAGGACTCCCACTCATCTACATCATTGATTAATCATCATAGTGAGATTGGGAGTGATCCAAGTGCATTGCTTGAGTGATTGCATCCGAGGCACTTGGTGATTGTGTTTCGTCATTGCGGATTTCGCTTGTTACTCTTGGTGGTTGCCGCCACCTAGACGGCTTGGAGCAAAGCAAGGATCGTTGAGTGGAGGAGGTGATTGTCTCCGACTCCGATCGTGGTGATTGTGAAGGGTTCTTGACCTTTCCCCGGCGGAGCGCCAAAAGGTACTCTAGTAAATTGCTTGTGGCTTGTGTGATCCTCATCTTGTGTTGGTTGTGCGGCACCCTATTGAGGGTTTGGCGAGTGATGCCAATTAGCGCGTGAACCTCCAAGTGAGTGAATCGCCACAACGAGGACTAGCTTGCCGGCAAGCAAGTGAACCTCGGTAAAAATCATTGTGTTCATCATTTGATTCCGAGGTGATTGGTCATCATTGTTATTCATCTTCGTGATTGATTGGTTCATTCATCTACACGGCGGTATAACCCTCTTGATCACTCTCTTTACTTTACCGCAAACTAGTTGACAAGCTCTTTAGTGTAGCTAGTTGTGAGAGCTTGCATGCTTGGTTGGTGTGGCTCTTTAGTTAGCCTTTGAGAGCACACTAACATAGGGTAGTGTCATTGCTCTTGTGTGAATTGACACTATCTAAACTAGAATTGTGGTAGGTGGCTTGCATTTTTGAGTAGGCTAGCGCAACACTCGCTTCGCCTCATAATTGTCTAACCATTTGGTTAAGTGTTGTTGTAGAAATTTTATTAGGCTATTCACCCCCCTCTAGCCATTAGGACCTTTCAGAAGGGCGATAAGTGGTCCGGCTAGGTCAAGTGCTAGAGCTTGTGGTAAGCACTCCACGTGGGAGGAGTGTGACTTGCGGGTCACCACTAGCAAGAGGACCGGTGGCAACCTTGGAGCTTGTCTCAACAGGGACTAGCGTGTTGGCAAGCACGTGAATCTCGAAAAAAAAATCATCGTGTCATCCTTGTATTCCCGTTGGTTTGCATCCTCGTTACACAAGCTTGTAATTACTTTCATATACATTGTGCTTGTGTAGTTGCTCTTGTAATTAGTTAGCTTGTGTAGCTTGCTAGTTACCTTCTAGCTTGTGTAGCATAGAAGTAGCTCCCTTGCGTGGCTAATTTGGTTTGTGTAACCTTGTTAGTCACATTGCTTAGTTTGTGTAGCTAAGTATTTACGCTCTCTAATTTGGCATTGATTACCTTGTTATTGAGCATTGCTAGTGAGCTTAGGTGACTTTATGCTTTTACTTACTAGCATGTGTAGGAGCTCCCTCGTTGCTTGAAATACTAGTGGCATAGGTTTGTGTGACCTAGCTTATAGAATTGGTTAGGTGAGCTCTAGCTAGCCCGACACCTTTGTTACCTAATTAGGATCTTTATAAGGTGTTTGTGAACTTCGATAGAGGGGTGTAGTCTTGGCTAGACCGATTGTTTTAATTATGTATTTGTTTCGGTTAGCCGCTGCGATTAAATTTAGAAATGACTATTCACCCCGTCTAGTCGCCATCTCGACCCTATAGCTACCTCACTCATACCCGACCGGACATTGCGTTCGCGGTTGGGTACGTCAGCCATTTCATAGAGGACCCATGCGAAGATCACTGGTCGGTAGTGAAAAGGTTGCTGCGCTACATCAATGGGACGCTCAATCAAACAATCATCTTTCCCAAGAGTGGCGGAAAGGGTGGGTTGCGGCTCACGGTCTTCAGTGAGTCACCCCAAGGCAAAGGGAGGTGAAATGGAGCTCACTGTCTTCAGCGATGCGAACATGGCGGGCGACATTGATGGGCGACAAAGCACCTCTAGCGTGCTCGTCTTCTTTGGAGCGGCCCTCACTGCTTGGCAGTCGCTGAAGCAAAAGATCGTGGTGCTATCGACGTGTGAGGCGGAGTACGTCGCAGCAGCCATGGCGGCATGCCAGGCTGTCTGGCTACGCCGACTGCTGGGCGAGCTGACCAGCGAGGAAGCTCACCTGCCAGCTCTGATGGTAGACAACTAGCTCGCCATCGCTCTCGCCAAGAACCCTGTCCTCCATGACTGGAGCAAGCAAATTGACATCAAGTTCCACTTCCTCCGAGACTGCATCGATGGAGAGCAGATCATCATCGAGTTCGTCGAGAACAGTAGACAGCTCGCTGACATCCTCACCAAGTCACTCGGCCGCCTACGGTTCATGGAGCTAAGGAAGATGATTGGCATGGATGAGGTCAAGGCATCGGGTTAGCAGCAGGATTAGGAGAAGAATTGTAAGACATAATCTGCTGCTCCCGTTTCTCCATTGTTGGAGAATGGTTGGCTCGGCCGACCACTCCCTATTGGGAGTTGGAGACTAATCGGCTTTGCCGACCAGCTCATGTAGCTATAGTAGTAAGGCAGTAGGCCATAGTAGTAGTGGCTTACTTCAGCCATATAGAGTGAAGATGGCTGAACTAAGCTTTGTACCTTAGGAGTAGGTAATTGGTCTACTCTTGTACTCCAATAGTAGGTAGTTGGTGTACTCACCAACAACTGTGTACCTGGAAGAGGTACAACTAGAGTTGTATATATTCTATCCAAAGGTAATACAACAAATCAGTTCAGTTGCCACAAACCAAAGGACAGGGCTTCGGCCAACGCTGGTGCTTGTGCTGAGTGTGTGTGTGCTGTTCTCAATCTCTTCTTCTACCTCTAACTTAAGTGAGTGTGTACTGATAAACTAGTTGCTTACCTGTGCAGGGTAGCCAGAGACCAACAGCCTGTAGCACTAGCAGACGGTCGCTGCCAGACGAGTGATCAGATGGTTGTGTCGCCGCTAGGCGATGACCGATGAGGATCGGTGACGCATTGTAGCCCACGGTCAACTGCCGTTTTAGGCTTGATGCTGCTCAAAACCTGTGCTCCCGATCACAATCTGGTCACACTACGTGTGCTCGAGTCGGCAACCTGTGCTCGAAAGTCGGGATCTTGCATGGCTACGGAAAACTAGTCAGGTTTCCTTCCGGAATAGGAGTCCGCGCGTCAATATAAGGCCAAGCCTAAACCCTGTGCAATCTCAGAATAGGAGGTAGTTCTGGTGTTCCTCGTGTTAGGGCTACAATACATCAATCCTCCTGCACCGCCACCGCCGCCCGAGCGGCAACTGGGAATCGAGATGGCACCACACGGGCCGCCTTTCGACTTCGACCTCAACGAGCCGCCGCCGCCGAAGAACGATGGCGTGAACGGCATGTCCGTAGAGACGGTGCCGGAACCCTCGGTGCAGCAAGATCCGGTGCCGCCTGCGCTAGTGCCGGAACCCTCAGCGCAGCAAGATCCGCTGCCACCGCCTCCGCCGGTGCCGGAGCCGACGACGGCGCATGTTCTGCTGCCTGCGCGATCGCTAGTGCCGGCGCCGGAGGAGGCCTCGCCGGTCGACCCGCTCCCTGCGCCACTGCGGGCACCGGTGCCCCTGCCCTCGCCGCATCATCATCTGCCGTCTCCGGTGTTAGACCTGGAGGCCCCGCTGTCTTCTCTCGACGATGAGGACGAAGACGTGGCGGATCTGCCCCTGCCCCCGCCACCGCCGCCGTCATGGTACCGCGTGGACACATCCGACGCGCCCACGGTTTCCTCTGGCCGTCAGGGCGATGCGGCGCGGCAGTACTCGTCGCCTGAGACTTGGGCACCGCGCGGTTCTAGGGCGGCGACGGCGAGCGACACGACGTCTTCCCACAGGTCGCGGCGTAGGCCCTACTCCTGCGATGACGCGATCTCCAAGCAACGTAGCGTCGACTACGACGAGGACGGCGGGTCGTCCCGATCCCAAAGCGGGAGCTGTCGTCGCTCGGAATTCGGATCCCCGCGTCGCTACGAGCGCTCGGGACCGGTCCGCCGCATCACTACTACGAACAACAAGATGGTGGACGGCATGTGGCGGCGGTGGATGGGCAGCCGGCGCGCCGCCAGAACCGCCCGCCGGCGGGGGGGGGGGGCAGAGGCCACAGCATGGGTTCTAGTACGAGGGCCCAGACGCCCAGTGCAGAAGCAGCAGGGCTTCCGGGGCCAAGAAAGGCCGCAGGTCCATCATGGGCCTCATCATGGTCCGGAAGTGCCAAAGGTGGGCTTTGCTTCCTTACAACCCGCCCTCTGGAATCGTCAGGCGTGATTCGTCCGGTGCCCGGCTGAGTCCGGAGCAAGAACGAGGCACCGGTTGGGATCGTCGTGAGTGCAGGGAAGAGGACGCGCCTCCTTTCAGGCCGTCGTCGTCCTCTCGACCGCACGGCAGGGAAGATCCGTACCACGCCCGGCAGAGTCAGGCGCAAGAACCCCCGAAAATTGGTGGGTATCAGCACCGAGATAGAGAAGCGCCAAGCTTCAAGCCGTCGTCCACTGGAACGCACGGCGGTGGCAGGGACGGTTCATACGGCGGACGGCACATTCCTCCGGAAGAAAAAACCATCACCGGTGGCGCACATCATCAGTAGCAAACAAAGGCGCCTCATGGTCTTGATGAGCAGTTCCCCGATCGGGCGTACCATCCCTACGCACGTCGCGGCAGCGGCTTCGACAGGCCCGACGACGGCGGCCGCAATCCAGCGAGGCGTCAACCCCGGGAACCCCGGGACAGCTACGAGCACCGGCGCTACAGCAAGCAGCTCACGTCAGGAGGACCTCCTGCTCGTGGCCTCCGATACTATGGAGATGTGCAGGAGTGAATCCAGTCTCGCTGCTCCCCCATGGCGGCGGAAGCCGTCTGTATCCTATGTTAAGTTTTGGTTAGATTTTGCTTGCCCCAAAGAGACCAGTCACCTGGTATGGAACATGTACTAGTTTTAGTTTCAGAGAATTTTGCAGAACATCTACTAGTTCCAGAGAATTTTGCATTCGTGTCGGCGTGTGTGCTTGGACAATTTTGCTCCAGCTGAAGAATTAGGAGTCTGGACGGCCTGGTGTGTTTTTCACGATTATATTGCATCTCGGCGACGGCCATTCTGGCCAGCACTAGCGTCTGCCTGATGAGCCGTGCTTCCTAGCTGGGCCGAGGCGAGGCCCAGGTGAGACCTGCGTCTGCCGCGACGGCGCTACAGCCTGCGTCCGGAGCTCAGCAGAGTTGACGGACGAAGAAGAAGCGTGCCAAACTGCCAACCGTCGCCCGTCGGCCAGCAAGGCTCAGGACCATCTTACTACGGGTTGGTTTTAATCCGGTTCCAGACCATTCAACCCGAGGTGTGGAGGCGGGGTTTGGCCGAGCTTCTCGACGGCAGCGCATGCACACCTGGGCATCTGGGCTGCGCTGCACTATACATCACCGGCCAGGAGGGCGTCTGCCTTCATGGCGTCCAATCTCGTCACGCCGTAGTAGCACGACGTCCACCATGCACGAGGTCTGTCAATGTTTTCTGGCGATGAATCTTGCTGTATGTTGTTGTTACTTGTGAGCTGAGGGCCAGTTTGGTTGTCGAAATTTTTGACAAAACGACACTGTAGTGTTTTCGTTGTTATTTGACAATTAGTGTCCAATCATAGTCTAATTAGGCTTAAAAGATTCGTTTCGTGGATTTCGTCTAAACTGTGTAATTAGTTTTATTTTTTATTTATATTTAATGCTTCATGCATGTGTCCAAAGATTCGATGTGACAGAAAATCTTAAAAATTTAGTATTTTGGAAGAGAACTAGACAGGGCCTGAGAGCACCTGACGTTCTGTCCTTCACCTTCCTGCCCATGACGTCCGTGCCATCGACCTGTCCACCTGCATGCTTGGAGCCCTTCTCTGTATAGACCCTGGGGCGGGAGAGCACTGGGTCTGGGTGGCAGCTGATGCCGAGTGGCGCTGCCGTGCAGTGGGCGAGGGCGCACCCTCGACGTCTGCGGCGCCAGACGGTGTGTCCCGTGGTTTCAAAACCGTCGGACGACTAGAACCATAAACAGGGCTACTCGATCAGGGGTACAACAGAAACGCGAGGCTGCTTGTCATCAGCGTGTGATTGCGAAGCGACGCCATGTGGGCGAGCCGCGAGCTAGCGTCCCCCACTGCCCTCGCCGATCTGCCGGACCCCGCTATCGCCCGGCCAGGAGCAGGGAGCACCACCACCAACCCGTGGCCCCGGCATGATGCTTAGTCCGACGGCCGCCTCCCCAGTCCCCACCAACCATACCGGCCGAGCGCCCGCCGTGGACCGCCTATGCGGCTCCTGCCAGGCCGGCTTCGGCGACTCCGGCAGGCGGCCGTACAGTAGCATTGCCATATTACGACACTCTCCGGTCTTCACAGTCTCTGACTCGGAGGAGTGCCGCTCCCGCTCGATGTCATGATCTGTCAGTAAGGAGAACGTACACTGCCGTGTGCCGCGAGGTCTTCATCACGGGGAAGGGATTGTCAAAGCCGTGTTAATGGTCGGTTTGAGTTTGATTGCTCGCTGGTTGCATTGTATGATCAATGGATTAACGCCGTGTTCGGCTGGGGCTGGCTGGGCTGGGCTGGCCAGCCCCCTCATATAGAACACTGTTTACATAAACCAGCCAGCAATACTTTTCTCTCGTATAAACGAACCAGCAACGATACGAACCAGCCAACCGAACAGGCTGTAAGAGGGCCGTGTCCTTCGATGGATTATTATCTGTTACTTAGCTAGTGTGCGGTTTGCCTAAGAACACGTTTAGTTTCCAAAATTTTTCACCCCAAAGTATTACATCGAATCTTGCGACACATGCATGTAGTACTAAATATAGACGAAAAAAAACTAATTGCACAGTTAGGTGAGAAATCGCGAGACGAAACTTTCGAACCTAATTAGTCCATAATTAGACACTAATTATCAAAATGCAAACAAAATGCTACAGTAGTTAAACAGTAACCAAACCCAAAAAAAATTTAGAAACTAAACGCACCCTACTCAGCTTGAATGCTCGATTGCTTGTTAAGGAAGGGTGCAGCAGGTCACGTCGCTGTCCGCGTCGTGACACAGCGAATTCATTTATACCGTGAGGGGGAGGGGAAACAACCCTTCCTTGGGCCAGTTTAGTTCCAAAATTTTTTCAGATTTTTCGTCACATCAAATTTTTAGACACATGCATAAAATATTAAATATAAATAAAAAATAAAACTAATTATACAGTTTAGACGAAATTCACGAAACAAATCTTTTAAGCCTAATTAGACTATGATTGGACACTAATTGTTAAATAACAACGAAAAGTGCTACAATACATTTTGCAAAAATTTTCATCATCTAAACAGACCCCTTGTTCCTAGCTTCTGACATGTTACCTTCCTGACTGTTCAGTTTGCTTATAAGCCGTATTTTTTTAGCCAACAAATAATATTTTTCTCTTACAATAAATCAGCCAATAATACTTTTAGTCATAGCTTATCAGCCAAGCGAATATGACAAATGATGTGTGTTCACAAGTAGTACTGCCATCAACATCTTTGACAATGTTTTTAGTTTATTGTAGCTTAACCATCTCTCTCAGAAATTTTGAGGAGTACTGCCCTATTCGCTTGTGTTATAATCCGTATTTTTCGACTTGTCTTTTTGGCTAGAACAGTGTTTTCTCTCTCACAACAAATCAGTCGGAATAGTGTTTCAGCTTGTTTTTTCAGCGAAGCGAACGGGGAATCAACCTGTTCGCTCGTTGGTTTCAGCCAAGGCTTATCAGCCAGCCAACAGTGTTTTCTCTCACAACAAACCAGCATCAGCCGGACTTATCAGCCCAGAAACCAACTAGCGAACAGGCCGAATATAGCTTAACAAACTTTCTCTTTCATGAGCTTTCAAAACCAAATGGAACGAGTCTCTCTCTCTCCCTCTCATGAGCTTTCAGAACCAATGGAGCGACCGCAAATATGCCTGGACGCTGCAACGGGAGAAAAGCTATCAAACATTGATAAAAAATGACAATGGTAATACTAATGATAATCGAGACATTAATATAAGTTAATGTTGTTACTAATATAATAATGTCCTATTAAACTATTATCGAATTAAAAATGACCTTGACATATTTTCGTACTATCTAACGGAAAATTATTATATGCGGCGGTGCCGCACAAGGCTGCTGTTGCGACACCGCCCACACCAGACAGCGGCACGCTCTTGGCCCCATCAGACAGCAGACGTCCATCCATCATCCGCTTGATCCAACAGCATGCAGGTGGTGTCGCATGGCATGAGAAGTTGCGGCAGTGCCGCATATAATTTTATTCCCTATATCTAACCGTTTGATTATGTGGACTATCCGTTGATCCAGGTTTTTACAAAAAATATTTGGCTTTTCTAATCATAACTACATCAACAATTTAGTGGTGAAATGTTTTGTTTATTATATAGAAGGATCAACGATTGAAAAGTCCATAATATCACATTTAGTATTATTTTTGACATTTATGAAAAATCAAAAGAAATCCCATGCGGACTCAAACGTGAGGACAGAGGAGCCAAAGGAAAAAAAAGGACCGGGACTGACATCTACGCCCAACGGTCGAAACGGACTCATAGGCGAAAGAGGTGAAGGGGAAAAAAATAGAAACTGGACCAAACATGCGGAGGGAATTATATACTACAAATGTGTTTGTGTATTTTGCAACGAAACTCAATACATATAGGAATTGGATTCATATCATCGCTAAATGCGAGTTGTTCTGATTCATTTGAGCGAGAATCATGAATCTTGGTCACATACGATATACGTAAGACATGAATGTGTAACACCTCTGGTGTTTTGACCTAGTATTAAAACTTGACATGTCATCATATGCATTGCAAAGCATTCATAAAGTAGGAAATTTTGAATGCATTCACTATATAAGCTTTATTTCATAAGTTGTTATTTTATGTGATGTAATGAGATTCAAAACTCTGAATGAAAATCATGACCACAAGGGTTAAATTTCATGTGAGACCATGTGTCATTTGACTCAAATAACCCTAATGGGCCATGTAATTGGTCAAAAACCATAATTAAGTAAAAAGGTGAACAAATCAAATTGAATTGAAATTCAAATTTATAAAAGTCCTTTTTGCCACTTTTGTCTATTTCAAAATCCATTTGGAATTTGGGGGTGTGACAAAAAGCAAAGTTGAAGCTTATTTTATAAGGATCAACTTTGGTATTCAAAGTTTTTAAAGTTTACATATAAAATTTGGAGTAATTTTGAAATGATTCAAATGCTCAAATGCACCCCAAATTCAAATTTTAAAATAGAGGCAGAATTTGAAAATATTCATTAAAGCAAAGTTGTAGAGGTTGAAAAGTTGAACAACTTTCATTTTTGGAGATTTTCAACTTCTTTAGAAAAATTGTGAGTAATTTGCAAAATAAACTCAGTGGCAATTCTGTAAATATTTCAAAAATCAAAATCGCCACCGCCTGCTTGCCACCGGCGCCACGCAGCTGCTTGCCACCGACCTTCTTCACCGCTTTCTCGCGCGGTGACACGCTGCCGTCTCCGTGGCGAACTCGTTCGAGAGCTGTCGATGCCGGACGCCTCCTTCCCTCCTATAAATAGGAGCACCCGCCGCCGTCGTCCTTCCTTTTCTTCTCTGCTCTGCTCCGCCACCGCTCAGCTCTGCCGCTCGCCGTAGCCGCCGTCGAACCCTTCCGGTCGTGCCTAGCTAAGCCAACGTGATCGCATCGACCTAGCGCTTCTCTTCGGCTTGCTTGCATCACCTGGGTTGGCCGGAATCGCCCAGCGCAACGCGTTCTTCCCCGTGACCGGCCGGAGCTCCGCCGCGATCATCTCACCGTGGTCAAGCCACTCTGGTGAGCCTCTCGTCGATTCTTCTTGTGGTTTAGCTTCCCCGTGACATCCTGTTGCTCGTATGTTCGGTCGTTTTCCCTGTCGGAGCAAGTCACGTCGGGGAGTGTCTCGCCGCCGTGCCCATGGCCACCATGGCCGGCGTAGAGCGTCCTCTGGTGCGCCTGCTACTGTTCTGAGGGTAGGGATAGGTTCGCGGGGTGGTGTAGAACATGCTGGTGCGGTCTGCCTCGCCGAAACCTCACCGTCGGCGCGTTTTGGCCGACCAGAACCGACAGCGCCGCCGTGTCCTGTGTTTGTGTCGCTGACATGCGGGGGCCGGTTGTCAGTGAGAGAGAGGGAGAGAGAACAGAGATATTTGTTATTTTCTGAATTTTGAATAATGCAACAACTTTGGAAAATCATAGGAAAATAATTACAACTTCAAAAATTCTGAAAATTTGTATGTAGCTTCTGTACATGTTCTATTATGGTTTAAAAATATGAAACTTGAAATTTGAATAAATTTTTAATATTCAAAAATTTAGTCAATTAATTGATAAATGCAATTTCCATAATTTTTGTAGGTCACTGTATAACTCCAAAAATTATGAAATTTGTTTTGGTACACTAATTTGTCATGAGAAAGCTTGCATAAAATTTTGAGCTTAATTTAACAAAGTTGATTTTATACCTAATTTAGGCTTAATTATTTAATTAATTATTCACTTAGTTAATGCTTAATCATTTAGGGTTTGTTTGACTTTGGAATTGATTGTTGACCTTGGGTCAGTAACATATGATGATCCTTGGCACTTTAATTAGTTATTTGAGCTCATACCTAACTTATAAGTAGTAAATCTTAATGACATTTCATGTGATAACAAAGGTCATTAGTAAGTTAACTTGTCGAAACCCTAGATGTTAGTGTCAATTGGTTTTGATTTACATCTGTACCATGAAGGAAAGTTGTACTCAGGGTGCTATTACATTTCATGCACCATGAAAGCATCATGTTTACATTATCATCATGTTGAAGCATATGTTATTATTTCGTGTAGAATCCGAGAGTGAACCGATTCTAGTTGAGCAAGTTGTGGAAGAATCCCCGGTTGTCTCGGGATTTGATATTTGTGGTACTGATCCGGAACCCGAGATCATCAACGAAGGCAAGCCCCGGTTTATGCATTAAACCATTAGATTGTTTACTTTAAAAGTTTATCATCTATGTTACCTATTGCATTAAGTTGATTTATTCAAATGTTACCTACTTGATGCATTGCCTACCTTGTTAATTGTTTACCATCCTTAAAGATGATTTAATTTACAAAGGCATAGAATTGCTTAGTATGCTTTATGGTAGGCTTTTAAAGTAAAAGTTTTGATACAATCAAAGATGGCATACTGGCCAAAGAAAGAAAGAAGATAGAATAAACTAGAGACTAGTCGGGTGACTTATCTTGAATGTTGGGTAATGTTGCCGACTATGTCGCTTAAAGGCCACTCATTGTGGATCTTCTGATGAGACACTTTGTAGTACTGGTCACATACTCCGGTAAGCCTACTTTGGCTAATCCGATACTAAGATGAATGTCCACGCACTAGGAGTAGAGGGATGGCGGGAGTAGCGTGTACCCTCGTGGCTGGAATGTGGTCGGATTTGAGGTGTGCTATGCTCTCGGGTGGCGTGGAGACGACTTAGTATGGGAGGATCCGGTAGTGAGGTTGATATATGCAAGATTAAGTTCTACATATATCGTGTGATAAGGAATCCCCAGCTGGGACTTAAATCAATTCGAATTGCCGGTGCTCCGCGGATATGGAGACTCGATTCATTACAGAAGCAATGCAGGACTGGTGAATGACTAAAACTTGAGAAAAGGAATGGAACGAGAAGGACTAGAACATGGGATATGAACACTTAGTTTGAGATAATGAACTAAAAGGACTTAGGGGTAACACTTGAAAATAGGATAAAAAATAGTAAGCTTTTGTCAAAGAATTTTTGAATCTTGCTACATCCTTACCTTGTCCAACACCTGCATCTCTAAAGTCCTTCACCCCTTTTTCGTCGGGTCAGTCTTGTTGAGTACTTTTGTACTCAGGGTTTGTTAACCCTTGTTGCAGGTGAGTTGCATGCGCAGGCTTGTTTTGGTCTCTGCTGCATGTCAGTGTTTGAAGTCGATGACGATGAGGAATGATGAATGACCTTTGAACAAGGCACTAGTTTATGTGAAATAAATAATGTTAATGTAATATTATCCCGCTACTATGGTTGTATGACACTTATGGTTTTGTAAGTTTGAAACAACTAGTTTGTAATATTAAACTTAAGTCTTCCGTTTTAAAATCTCTGGTATATATATCGAAAACTGTTGTAATCTGCAATGTCTGTGATTGGGATCCTGTTTGGAAAAGATTCGTGGATGATTCGGGTTTCTCGAGGACACCCGACAGACCTGTTAAGTTGTTGGGAACTTGTGTACGTTATTAGAGGTCTATTGAGACAACGATAGATACACGTGCGCCCGATTTCTTAGGAGGTTCTGCCACAGAATGCAGATATAAATATAGAGAAGGTATAGATATAGATATATAGATTAATAGATATAGAATATATAGATATAGATATAGATTAGAATTCATATTCAAGATATTTATGATTGGAGATCTATTAAAATTATGTTTTTTTATTCCAAAAAAAGACATGGATAAGTTTTGCATATGGAATGTCCGTATTCAGATATGGATTATTCATTTAAGTATCTCACTACTGGAATCTGTCTTTTTTCTGTGTGTGCGAAAATCCACGGAAAAATTCGAATACTGTCAGAAAAATATTTTTCTGACGGTGTATCGTCAGAAAATAACCCACAGAAATAGAGTGACAGAAAAATTGACTTTTTCTGTGGGTTCACCGTCAGAAATAATTTTTCTATGGGTCTCACACGCACAGAAAAATTATGTTCACCCAGATTAAAACTAATTTTTCTATGTGTTAATCCACACAGAAAAAAAGAAATAAACGCACAGAAAAACTCATGTTTTTTTTTCTGTCGGTCTAGTGAACTCACAGAAAAATTCATTTCGCCCAGATTAAAAATAATATTTCTGTGTAGACAGCCTCAAAGAAAAAAAGAGTTAAACGCACAAAAAAAATTATTTTAAAACAGTAGCAACAACATATTAAAATATATATTTTCCATACAGTAAATTCTGTGTATGACAACAAGGTTTCATTCAAATAATACACAAATACAATACTCGAAGGGACCTTGATGGGTGACCACACAACCGATCAAGTATCAAGAGTTCCAAAACAAGTATCACGCCCGATGTGGCTGGGCGACAAGCAAACTTCAAATGACCGACATCAAAGTTCTAAACCATCACAAGAGGACGACTAGGACACCACGATGAGCTTCACTACTGTGGCGGCGGTAGCTGCTCCTACTGCTGCTGCTGCGAGGAGTGCGGCGACGGATGTGGCAGTGGTAGGCATGGTCGGCGACACTCCTGCAGCGATAAAGAAGCAAGTGTTAGGACTAAGTTCTATAGGTTAGGACTAGGTAACTCATAAAATCCAGGAAGGCGAAGAAAAACCTAAGTAAATACCGATCAAAGCTGAGCCTAATGTAGTGTATCCCTGAGAGTATGATGCTGGATAGGATGCCAGAGCTACACCTGCAAGAAAGGCGAGGTTTGAGTCAGAAAAGCGTAATAAGGAAATTTAAGGAGTACAAAAATTACAATATTAGCTTCAGGAACCAACCATGTGGGACAACAATTGATGCCTGCTTACCTGTACTTGACCTCATTGACACACGGAGGTCTATTCCATATGGCATTCAACAAGTGTTGTATAATACTTAAGTTGGAGAGCAAAATATTCAGAAAGGCAGCTCATGGGAAAATGGCACAACAATGAACTCAAGTTGGGAACAAAATGCTAGTCTTTGCGAATGATTACGTGGACCGGGAGGTGGGGTGTAGTGGAGTTGGAGCTGCTGCAAAGCCAGCAGATCAAGATAATTCATGGGAAGTGCATGCTAAGGTGCCGGACAATTCCACTGATTGGGAAATGACTTATACTTTGGCTGCTCACTCAATTCTTTATACCGGTATCACAATAAAACAATCTAGACAAATGAGAGAAAAAACTGAAACATGGAGGAAATGATATCTTAGTCATGATTCATATTATCTAATTTAGCAGATTCTGTGACATATACAATGAGGATAGTGGATAAATGTGCTAAACATGTATATGTGTGCAGTCATAATGCAGAGAGAAGAAATGCAATCTTAACTCATAAAAACAAAATTTCTTTGTAGAACAAGGATATACCATCTGTGTTAGGGTATAATGGAATAGCCTGTGGAACCTCCTCATCAGATTCATCATCTGAAACATCAATCGCTATGCTACTTATGCCAAATGATAAAAAAATAGGGATGTCCAATATTGAAAGAACAAGAGCATTACCTTCTTCAGTACTTGTTTCACTGTCATATGTGATAAAAGACAGAGAAGCGGTTAAGGAACAGAAATTTGTGTTCGAGCTTCTTTGAAAATATTGAAGAAAGTAAAATATTGAAGAAATTTGTGTCCAATATTGAAAGAACAAGAGCATTACCTTCTTCTCTTTGTTTGGTCATGACAGAGGAACTGGTTTTGCTGAATGCTAAACTAAAGCAGATAACACTGCAGAAGAGGCAGTCACTAAATAACTATTTGGATCTCAAAGGTTGAACTTTCTCCTCGATTTTTTGTGTTTGGCTTGATAAATATAAATGTCACTAAATGCAATGGAAGTTGTTAGAGTTCTGTTAATTCACATGCATTCATTTTTTCAGGAAATATAAGGGTGTTCTGTCGTGTAAGGCCTTTTCACCATGAAGAGGATTATCAATCCAGAACTCTGTTCACCCTGGATAATAGATTTTCAACCAATGCTCAACACAAGGTATAATAGATTTGCATTTATAGGAACTGTGATGTTGAAGTGAATAATTTGAATGCCAGTGAGATTACAATAGTGTGGTTTCCAGGTGATGTATTTGCTGAAGTTGAACCAGTGATAAAATCAGCTTTAGATGGCTATAATGTTTGCATATTTGCCTATGGTCAGACAGGTAGTGGGAAAACTTATACCATGGTAAGCTCTACTCATTCCAACTCCTTATCTCATTCATGAAGAATAGATGAAAAATAAAAAGTCCAAACAAATTCAAACCAACAGAAATTTGCGAGACCTGCTAGTTCCAGGAAGCATGACACAAGGTTTTAAGAAAGTACCAAGGTAAATTAGCACTTTCTCTTAAAATGCTGGAAGGGCTACCTTGTTGCAAAACAAGTAATGAAATCTTGTTGACAGTCTATGGAGAATTGCTAACATCCAACTATAACATCAATTGCATTTATATCGTCAAAGAATACAATATCATGAGGATAATGTAACCAAAGTTGTTGACTAGGTGCATTGGAGTAAATGTAATGTTAAGCCTACACAAGCACAATGTAATCACACTATCACAGCATCATGTTTATCTAATTTGATAGGAAACCTTCTACAGTTCATGAAAAGCTGAAAACCTTACAAACTAAACTTGTCTCCCTCGACCTTGTCAGTCACTGAGCATTCTGATTTACCATGTGCCACTGCTGCAATGGCCACATAAGCTAAAAATCACCCATCCCTAAATTCATGGAATTACGAGACTGAATTACACCAATCAACGAAATTTACAGAAGGAAGCAGCAATACATACTACTAAAAACAGTGGCAAACAAGTCGTCATCTTAACCTGAACCAACCAGCCTCACCCAGGAAACAACCAAAAATCAGTTTTGTAACTCGGGTCTTGATTTGCAGTGTTGCACACAGTAAAAAAGGTGGAATTAGAAAGAAGCATACTCCTAATACACTAAAGCCTATATGCAGTGCTGTGTAAAACACTAAAACAGTCCATATAAAAAAGGTGGAATTAGAAAGAAGCATACTCCATTTTAAGCGCCTGCTGACACGAGCAGGATTTTCAATACATGAATTATTCCTCTTTCTTATCTTCTGCCACAGCACCATGTGGATTGGCTAGGGGTTTTGATTCACTCGCACCCTGTAAAGGTGGAGTACAATAAGCAATTGGGAGATGCACTGTAGCATGAGCATATAAGGGCACAAAAAGTAGGATGAACATGTAGGCGTACCTCATCGTTCTTCTGAGCTGACTCGTGCCGGTACTCCCATCCAAATAGCCGATACACCTTGCTCTAGAAACCATCCAAGATACAAATCAAATTCCATAATGTAAGCAATGGAATTTTATTAGAAACTAGAAATGAAACAGAGATCCTCTTCATTCATGTGACCAAATGCACATGTAAACCTACAAGGCTATGTGCAGTCAGAGAGCGCATCACTATCATTTTTGGTTCACAGATCAGATGTATGGTTTTGACAGAATTATTCTTAAGCAACTGACCATATAATATAATCCTAGAAAACCTAACAAAACCGTCAATGAAAATAAACCAGCTTCGGCCCCTAGCTGGCTCTTCCAAATCACATACACGAATCTTTGTAATTGACAGGTAGATCCTCCCTAGAGGATCAATGATTTATTGTTCCAGCTAATCCCATAAGGCCTAGACAAACTTAGGCATGAGTACATGGCTAGACCCAGCTGACGTCACTGAACCACTATTGTTGTAAAAGGTGCATATTACTCCCGAAAAAAAAAGAAAATCAACAATCCAATATCTTCCATGCTGCCTGTCTAAATTGAAATTATGGTTTCCTTTATTCATTATAGTGTCAGGACTCAGGAATTGGTTTATTCTCAAATCTTGCATCTGTAGTATTACCACTAATCAAAAGGAGGTATGTTGTATAGTTATTCACATGCATCTAGAAGCTGAATTTACTGCACAAGAAGCTGATATCTAGAATCAACAATCTATAGGCCAGGAAGCTGCTGGGCACAAGAATTCATAATAATCCAAAATGCATATTGCTTATCAATTTACTGCATGATGTTATTGCTATGCGAATCTGATGAGGAAATTTGGGTGGGTATGAACTGCTGCTAAGGAAACGTGATCATAAAATCCAAACCAAATCATCATAGAAAAGAAAACCAGCTCTGGCCGTAGCTGGCTCATACCAACCACAATCGATAATCGACATCAAGGTCTGTCTACTCTTCTCTATAGGAACGGTGGGCTCTGGTTTCTTGCTCCAACGAATCCACGAGCCCAAGACAAAACCACCAGGGCAGCAGACTAGACAAAAAAGCTCAAAATCCCCCGCCACCGCTGAATCGATAGAACCCCTAACCACCACGGGCAATGCCTGGTTGGATCTTCCAGAAACCAGAGAGAGAGAGAGAGAAAGAAGGATCCGTACGATGATGAGGTCGATGAGGTAAGGGAGGGTGTTGACCACCGGGATCAGGAAGAGCAGCAGCAGGCACGCGATGCATACCTGGCCAAGCACATCCACCATGACGTTAGTATAGCACCGGGATCTGCAGGGAGGGGAGGAGAGAGGGAGAACTGAGCACCTCACCATATCGTCGGATCGGAAGCTGGAGGATGGATCGGCCTCCTTATCTTTGACCCCGTTGCTTGCACCGATTCGTCTCCTAGCTCCTCGTCGTCGTAGTCGTCGGGGCACGGTGCTCGCCGATCCGTGCGATGAGAATGCGATTGGGGACAAAGACTGGAGAGGAGAGGAGAGGAGGGACAAAAGAGACAATGGGATCTGCTCGGTCGTCGGCGTGGAGGTGGTGGCGCCGGATCCAGCCGCCTGGGGGCGCGCCCGCCATGGATTTGGCCGGATCCGGGGGTGAAGGAGAGGGGCCGCGCCCGCCGCGTCGATGAAGAGGGAGAGGGAGGAGAGGGAGTGGTGGCGCTGCTCCGGGAGGAGAGCCCCCTGCGGCGCTGAGTCGCAGAGGGAGGGGCGCGGTCTAGTGCGTGCGTGAGAGGGTGTTCGGGGGCGCGGCTGCCGGCGGGTTAGGGTTAGGATTTTTTTTCTGTGCGTGTACATATTTTTTTCTGTGCGTTTTTAAAGAACCGACATAATAAATTGTATTTTTCTGTGAGTGTTGATTTTTTCCGTGTGTGTATTGTCACGCACAGAAAAATTATACGATTTTTCTGTGGGTTTTAGTATTTTTTTGTCGGGATATTTTGGAACCGACAGAAAAATCGTAATTTTTCTGTGCGTACCGAAAAAAACACACAGAAAAATTTATCATCCACAGAAAAATGCGAGATTCCAGCAGTGTCTGTAGCCCCTTCGGACGATCAGTTGGGAAATACTCCTATCTGTACCATTCACACCTCTAGGCACCCATGACTCACAATTATGGACTAGCTACCCTTAATTTGCACCCATCAGAATCCGATGAGGGGTAGTCCAATCATTTCTATCCGAACATCACAAAAAAAAAATCCTTACATTTCTTTAGTGGATTGAGTACGTGATGTAAGCTAGATTTGCATATCCTCCATCCAAAAAACTTAAAATTTTATGATTTTTAAGACAGAACGGTGCTTAAACAAAAATTACTCCTATTTATTTATTCAGTAAAAAATAAGCCCCTTAAAGAAACGAATGCATGGAGGCATGCATAACACAATTTCAAGCTGACAGTCCAATCTATTGTCCAA
This sequence comes from Miscanthus lutarioriparius, assembly GCA_904845875.1. NCBI lineage: Eukaryota > Viridiplantae > Streptophyta > Magnoliopsida > Poales > Poaceae > Miscanthus > Miscanthus lutarioriparius. The sequence goes on along the minus strand of CAJGYO010000016.1, from coordinate 24,322,401 downwards.
GAGTCAAAACATCTAATTTTTGGGATATTTTTCAATATTAGAACATCAAATTTTATAGAAGGGAGGAAGTACTAGGCAAGTATAGGAGCTAAGTCTTCTTTGTCAAGGGAATCCCCAACAATCGCCCTGTTTGTTTGGGCTGGTTTGGTTTATAAACCATGGCTAAAAGTACTATTGGATGGTTTGGTGTGAGAGAAAAATATTGTTCGTTGGCTGATAAGCCATGACTTATAAGCTAAATACGACCAAGCGAACAGGCTAAATATATATGAATCTCTGCAGACGTGCGAGCTAAGCTGGAGACGTGCTAGCGTAGTAATTTTTCTTGTTCTCTCTCCTTCTGACTTGGTAATACGGTTCGTTCTAAGCTAACGACTTCGACATCGTTAGGGACGTCCTTAATGGGGAAAAATTCTGTAGAAATGGTCTCCGTAAACCAACCATGGGTACCTACTGTGGATTCACGATACTTGTTCCATGCGTATCTATCCAATGTGTGGAACGGTCATTTAAAATTTAGGAGGACTAGTTGGAAAGAAAAATTACAACTTACTCATGCGTTTGATGCATGCATCTAGAAACGTGTCGTAAATCCACGACGAGTGCCTATGATTAATCTATGGGGATCGTTTCTACTGAATTTCCCCCCCTCAATAGCAATCATGCAGAAGTATGAGCTTCTAGACTAGACTTGGGAAAGGCCGCAAGGGTAATTGGCGTCCACTGTCTATAGATCAGGTATCCAACCTGCACCCACGTAGCACTGCAGCTGATATATACCATCATCCCTACAGATAAACGCCAGCGTCTCACGCACCACAGCCTCCAGTTCCTGGCTGCTGGGTTTTTGTGGCTCTGTGTCTCTGATCAGCGTACTCGATCGCTAGCCCAGCCGTGCCGTTCGCTCGCTCCATCAGTCAGTCCAAAGTAATGGGCGTCCGTCCTACACCTGCCAGCAGGGTCCAACGCATACGCAGATGGTGTTAGAAGGAATGGTCTAGCACATGTATAGGGGCTGCGGTTTGGAAGCATGGACCGAGTTCATTGTACCTTGCATATTTGTTATACTAGAAATAGATAGTTGAGCTATTTTAGGAATAGGTGGTTGTAATTCCTCAATTGATGTAACTTGCCACGGTGGGGGCTCTTCCCACCTACATAACACGCAGCCGAGGATCCCACGAGGGTAACCTCGTTAACCCTATTCTTTACATGGTATCCAGAGCCTTCTTCCCAGCGGACTATTGAAGATGGCGTTCCAATCTTCCTCTTCTTCCTCTGCGCCGCCAGCCGCATTCTTCCCCATCACTTTCCTGCCCACCAACGAAAAGCTCAGCCGAGCGAACTTCCCATCATGGCGTGCGCAAGTTCTGTTCGCGCTGCGTGGATCGCGGCTTGCGACATTCATCCATCCGGGGGCTGAGGCGCCGTCCCCGTTCCTTGCCCCAGAGAAGGGGAAAGAAGATTCGAAGGAGCCACCAAAGCCCAATCCCGAGTTTGAGGAGTGGGTGGCAAAAGATCAGATGGTGTTGAACTACCTGTTCTCCAACATGTCCAAGGAGATCCTTGGACAGGTGAACAGTGAGGTCACCGCGGCGGGCGCGTGGGCGGCCATTGAAAAATTGTTCGCCTCGCAGTCACGTGCGCGTGTGATCTCCACGAGGATGGCCCTCGCCACTGCCAACAAGGGCACATCCTCCATCGCCGAATACTATGGCAAAATGAAGGGCCTTGCGGACGAGATGGCATCCGCTGGCCGGAAGCTGGAAGACGAGGAGCTGGTGTCTTTCATCCTCACCGGCCTCGACGTCGACTACGATCCCGTGGTGACCGCGGTCACCGCCCGCGTCGAGCCGATCTCCGTCGCCGAGCTTTATGCTCAACTCATCAGCCACGAACAGCGCCTGGAGATGCGTGGTGGCGGCGGGAACCAGTCTTCGACGAATCTGGCGTCCAGAGGAGGGCGCAGCAATAGTGGCGGGAACCGCGGAGGTGGAGGCCGCAACAGCGGCGGTCGCGGTGGCTACAATCGCGGCAACAACAACCGCGGTGGCGGTGGCCGCGGAGGAAGTGGCAGGCGCGTCCCGTTTCAACCGGGCGTGTACTGTCAGATCTGCACCAAAGAAGGACACTCCGCTTTTGACTGCTTCAAGAGGCATGATGCCTCATATACGCCGCCACAGAAGTCAGCGTCATCAGCGACCTCGTCCTACTATGGAGTAGACTCAAATTGGTACATGGATACGGGGGCGACTGATCACATCACGAGTGAGTTGGACAAACTCACGGTGCGTGACAAATACCACGGCGGTGAGCAAGTTCACACCGCCAGTGGCTCAGGTATGAGAATCAGTCATGTTGGTCATGGCATTTTGCACTCCCCACGTACAAATCTTCATCTTAAAAATATTCTACATGTTCCTGATGCTAGCAAAAACTTGCTTTCTGTTAATCGTTTTACTCGTGACAATGGTGTCTTTCTTGAATTTCATCCAAATTACTTTGTTGTTAAGGAACAGTCAACGAGGAAACCTCTCCTCGAAGGCCGATGTGAGAATGGCCTTTATCCTGTGCGCTCGCCTAATAAAGAGGTCCTTGGAGTCATCAAGCCCACTGTGTCCTTGTGGCACCATCGCCTCGGTCATCCTGCTGCCGCCGTAGTTCAACAAGTTGTTCATCATCATCAACTCCCAGTTGCAAAAGAGTCCAATAACAATCATGTTTGCGACGCCTGTCAGCAAGGCAAGAGCCACCAATTGCCATACCCAAGATCATCCACCATCTCTGATAGTGCCTTTGACCTTGTTTTCAGTGATGTATGGGGTCCGGCCCCCACTTTTGTTGGTCACAACAACTATTATGTGTCTTTTATTGATGATCATACTAAATTTGTTTGGATTTACTTGTTGCGGAAAAAATCTGAAGTTTTTCAGTGCTTCAGAGATTTCCAAATTCTTGTTGAAAGACAATTTGACAAAAAGATTCGTTCCATACAAACAGACTGGGGTGGTGAATACCAAGTCCTTAGTTCCTTTTTCCAACGTGTTGGCATCACGCATCGTGTTTCCTGCCCACACGCCCACCAGCAAAATGGCACAGCTGAGCGAAAACATAGACACATCGTGGAAGTTGGTCTCACCCTTCTAGCGCATGCCTCGATGCCCCTCAAGTTCTAGGACGAGGCCTTTTTAACTGCTTGTCTTCTTGATTAATCGATTACCGTCACGCGTAATTAACAATGAGACACCCTTCTATCGTCTTTTTGGAAAAGAACCTGAACACACTTCTCTCCGCACCTTCGGTTGTGCTTGCTGGCCTCATCTTCGCCCCTACAACACCAAGAAGCTTGCATTCCGTTCCAAACAATGCGTGTTCTTAGGATATAGTAACCAACATAAAGGATTTAAATGTTTAGACCCAAAAGAAGGGCGTGTCTACATTTCTAGGGATGTCATGTTTGATGAGCATGTGTTTCCTTTTGCCTCTCTTCATCCTAATGCTGGTGCACGGTTGCGTGCCGAGATTGCACTTCTACCCGATGTCCTAATCAACCAACTAGTACTGGGGATGCACAAATGTCTGACTTTGGGCTGTTTTCTCCATTACCTTCTAATGGTTCAAATGTTTTTGCTGGAGATCAAAGTGTTGCAGGGCAAAATTTCAGCGCAATGCCACATTCATGCAGCTCACAAAGTTCAAGTGGGGGCGTCATTTCATGTGCCCCCCCGTCGGGGATAGCAGCGCGCCCGGAGTGGATCTCACTGACACGACATCTGATCCTGGCGGCGCATCTACTGCGGGATCGACGCCCGTCCTCCGCGCGTCTCCGACGCTGTCTCCCCACGCGAGCGGATCTTCTACGCCAGGATCTGGTGGTGCTGCGCGGACTGCACCGACGGAACCGCCACAACATGATCCGGGGAGTGGGGGTCCGCAGGTTTTGCCTGCGGGATCTGCTGCTCCGTCACCGTCTGTGGTTTCGCCCGTGGCTTCTCACCGGTCGCTGCACAAACGCCGCAGGGGCCGGTTACCAGGCTTCAGCAAGGGATCAGCAAGCCAAAGGTCTACACCGATGGGACTGTACGATGGTGTCAGCTCGCCACCACCTCTTATGATGAACCTAGCTCAGTGACAGAGGCACAAGGTGATCCGAAGTGGGTGTCGGCCATGGACCTTGAGCACCAAGCCCTCCTACGCAACAAAACTTGGCATCTTGTTCCTCCACCGAAAGGTAAAAATATCGTTGGATGCAAATGGGTTTATAAGATAAAACGGAAGGATGATGGAACTGTTGATCGTTACAAGGCTCGCTTGGTGGCTAAAGGGTATAAGCAACAATATGGGATTGACTATGAGGACACTTTTAGTCCCGTTGTTAAGGCTGCAACTATTCGTATTGTTTTGTCTGTTGCCATGTCCAGGGGCTGGTCACTGAGGCAGCTTGATGTTCAGAATGCTTTCCTCCATGGTGTTCTTGAGGAGGAAGTGTATATGCATCAACCTCCAGGGTATGAAGATCCATCTCATCCCAACTACGTTTGCAAGTTGGACAAGGCATTGTATGGGCTCAAACAAGCTCCTAGAGCGTGGTATGCTCGCTTGTGCAGTAAGTTGCAATGTCTTGGTTTTGTGCCTTCCAAAGCCGACACTTCCCTCTTCTACTATAGCAAAAGGGGCCACAATATATTTGTTCTTGTTTATGTCGATGATATTATTGTTGCTAGTTCGTCTTCTCAGGCAACAGATGCACTTCTAGCCGATCTGCGGGCCGAGTTTGCCCTCAAAGATCTTGGTGATCTTCACTTCTTCTTGGGCATCGAAGTCAAGAGGGGGCGTGATGGTTTGACTCTCACCCAAGAAAGGTATGCTTTGGATATTTTGAAACGGTCAGGCATGCAACTCTGCAAACCGGTTGATACACCATTGTCACCCACTGAAAAACTAAGCATTGAGAGTGGTGATAAGCTAGGACCTGATGACTCTACCAAGTACCATAGCATGGTTGGAGCTCTCCAATATCTTACTTTGACACGTCCTGACATAGCCTTTGCAGTTAATAAAGTATGCCAGTTCCTGCATGCCCCAACCACTGTACATTGGAGCGCCGTAAAACGAATCCTGAGGTATGTAAAGGGGATTGTAAATCTTGGTCTACATATTCGGAGGTCTAGGTCTATGCTTGTCAGTTCCTTCTCTGATGCAGATTGGGCCGGTTGTGTTGATGATAGAAGATCAACAGGTGGTTTTGCCGTGTTTCTTGGCGAAAATCTGGTTTCCTGGACAGCCAGAAAGCAGCCAACTGTGTCGAGATCTAGTACTGAAGCTGAATACAAAGCACTAGCAAATGCTACTGCGGAAATGATTTGGGTTCACAAATTGCTCACTGAACTTGGTGTTGCACATCCACCCCGAGCTCTGTTGTGGTGCGATAACATAGGAGCAAAATATCTAGCTGCTAATCCTATCTTTCATGCCAGGACCAAACATATAGAAATTGATTTTCATTTCGTGCGGGAGCGAGTTGCACAAAAGCTACTGGATATTCGTTTCATACACATAGGTGATCAAGTAGCAGACGGGTTCACCAAGGCACTACCGATTGTGAATCTTCGACAATTCAGGAACAATCTCAACCTTAGAAGTGGCTGAGATTGAGGAGGGGTGTTAGAAGGAATGGTCTAGCACATGTATAGGGGCTGCGGTTTGGAAGCATGGACCGAGTTCATTGTACCTTGCATGTTTGTTATACTAGAAATAGATAGTTGAGCTATTTTAGAAATAGGTGGTTGTAATTTCTCAATTGATGTAACTTGCCACGGTGAAGGCTCTTCCCATCTACATAACACGTAGCCGAGGATCCTAGTAGGGTAACCTCGTTAACCCTACTCTTTACAGATGGTTCGTTAGAGCTCGATCAATTCTGCCGTCGTACTCGTACAGCCGTCCTTGGCTGCCGGGCCAGCATCTTCTTATCAGAGCTTTGACGATTGGCTAGCGGGCAACATCAGCAGAGGCGTGTAGGCTAAGCGAACTATAGAGGCTTGCCGTAAGCTGTCGGAGTACTTAGCTTTATTTGTCGCCGTGCGGGCCGTTTTGCATACTGAAGTAAATGGACCTGTTCGCTTCTCTTATAATTTATACTTTTCAACTTGTTTGTTTAGCTAAAACAGTGTTTCTCTCTCTCAATAAATCAGTTAGAATAGTGTTTTGGTTTGTTTTTTCAGTGAAGCGAACATGGCCATTGTTGAGTAGACTAGCTAGTGTACATATACAGAAAGTAGAAGCTACTGTGGGTTTAGGCTTGTTTGGCGGGGCTCTTTGAGCAGCTTTAGTTTTGTTTTCTTTGTGACTTTAGATGATGCTCCATCAAACGCTAACTGAAAAGAACAGTTCAGCAGGCGAATCCACCTAAACACGACCCTTCTGGTGTGGTAAAGCATGCCAAATGAGGTCTGACTCGTGCCAGGGCCGTACCGGGAAAAATTAAGGCCCGTTCTAAACTCTAAAATAGGCCCTTACGACCTAGAAAAATAAAAGAATAGTCATATGCAGCATTCTGTAACAGCAACCTATAGCGTTGAGTAATTAAAAAAAAATCTCATTCTAAATTATAAGACGTTTTATCTTTTCTAGATACATTGTTTTTCTATGTTTTTAGACATGGTGTATATCTAAATGCATAGGAAAAGCTATGTATCTGCTAGAAAAAATCAAAACGTCTTATAATTTTAATAAGAGAGAGTACATAATACAAGACAAACCGTCAATTATCGACAGGTCTTTAAGAATTAGGCTACTTACTTGCTGGATGCTAGCCTCCAAATACCAATCATCTCAAATTTTTTATGGATCCCTGACACTACGATATATAGTTTGGCACTTGCCAATACACCTTCTTTCAGTGTCCATCGCTGACGCTTTATAGTTTGCACTTTGATGTAGGTAATGGAGTACTGGACTTGAGATTCCCTAGCTACCTAGCAAGTTGGACCTGGACAGAGTAGTCAGACTGACGAACAAACGACATAGGCCTGTTTAGATTTCAAGTTTTTTTACTCTCTCTCATCAAATCTTTAAACACATGTATGAAGTATTAAATGTAGATAAAAAAATAACTAATTATATAGTTTGATTGTAAATTATGAGATAAATCTTTTGAGCCTAGTTAGGCCATGATTAGACAATAATTGTCAAATACAAATGAAAGTGCTACAGTGTCAAATACTGATTCCTAACCGCGAACTAAACAAGGCCATAGATGAAAATAGTTCTAAATAAGGCCTTGTTTAGATTGCCTCAAAATTCCAAGTTTTTTCACTCTCTCTCCATCACATCAATTTTTAGACGTATGCATGGAGCATTAAATGTAGGTAAAAAAAATAACTAATTACACAGTTTTGTTGTAAATCACGAGACGAATCTTTTGAGCCTAGTTAGTCTATGATCAGACAAAGTTTATCAAATACAAACGAAACGTACTACAATGTCCAGATTACAAAAATTTGCAATCTAAACCAGGCCTAAGAAGAAATAATGTAGCGATTCCTAGAGTTGGCACAGACACTTGTCATGAACTCTGTACAGAAAAGTCAGCACAAAATATTAAATATTAATTACTGATGAGCTATAATTTTGAGGCCCCTAAAAATTTGAGGCCCCGTACCTTCGCACGGCCCGCACGCCCTTGTGCACGGCCCTGCTCGTGCTTGAATTGGAAATGATCAAGCTAAAGTAGCATTCACCATGATGTGAATGCAAGGAAGCTGTTCGTACAGCAGCTAAGGCCTTATTTGTTTTCATCCGACTACGGAAACCAACTTCTATAAATTGGAGTACAAATAAATGGATCTCTTTTCCTCTCTTCCACAATCCCATACCTAGATTATCATAATCCAACAATCTAACTCCACTAGCTTTTTTCTAGCTTTTGTTCAAGAAGAGACCATGTTAGTCATCAAACTTCGAGAAAAGTACCCACTAAAATACTAGTTCACCACTAGATTATCACAATCCAACAATAATCCACCCCACTAGCATTTTAGCTTTTGTTCCACGAAAAGACCATGTTACTCATCAAACTCCGAGAAAACTACTCACTATAATACCACCGCACCCACCCTAAATTGGGTCCTAGCTTCGACATTTTAATCCTCTGCTTGTCCTCACGACACAACACTACTCTCCCCTTCGAACCCTAGACCCGCCATGGCAATTACCATGAAAGACCATGATATGATGTACAATCCCTCACTTTCTTGAAGTCCCTAAACGCAACATACCTTCCCTCCCCCACCCCCTTGGTAGCATAGCAGCCTTCTTCTAGCCGCCAAGGTCACATCTTTAAGAAAAAAAGCATTTTTAATTTGGGTTCTCCATTGAAACATTCATCTTGTAGCATCCTTTGACTAAAGCTTTGAACGAGAGTATTATAGTTGAACTATCCAATATATATTCATCATGTTTATGTGTGCAGATAGCATAGCATGTTCATTTGCTCTTTTCCATAAAATTAGGTCCAAATATTCTCCTTTTGTAATCAGTTGACTAAATCCCCAAACAATAGCATAGATCTTTATATCACTTCTATGTCCACATCAATAACACAAGAACAAATATAATACATAGAAGGTGATTGATGGCGACCCTTAAGTACCACTTTTACCGTTAATAATCCCACATAAAAGCAACCTGGACCAACATCCAACATAGTGGTAGGGCTTAATTCTAACAAATTTCATAAGTGTTGGTGTTTATTTGCATGTACATTGATTTCTGGTCAAAATGGGGAAATATAGGAAGAACAACAAATAACCATACTCTCGGCCAATCAAAGCTCGCCACGCAGACATACACATGGATCAAAGGGCAAACCCATTTATATCTAGCCCAACTCCAAGGTCTCAATGCATATTCATGACTAAGGTGCACAAGGGAACCTCCCCGCCAAATTTAGGCCCAATCGGCCATAAAAAGGGATCTATCGATCCTGGGCCTAGGGGGTTCGACCGATCCCCTATGAAGCCCAAATAAGCCCAAAATTGGTGGGTGTGTTCCTTGCTACTTCTAGAAGAAGATTCAGATAGGGAACATGGGAAAATCCACCTCCTGGGCCTTGGGGGATCGGCCGATCCCCCAATGAGCCCAATCGAGCCCTAACTTTGTGGGCTATCTCTCCACCGCCCCTAGGATGCATCCAAGGCAGTGAAGCACAAGGATACGATAATTCAACATATGTTTAGGGGGTGGAGAATAAGGAAACAAAGTATTGAGAAGGAATATTCCTTGGAAGGTGCTCCACCTCCTCTAGGCACCTCCACCTATAAATAGAGGGGCACCCCCTCTCATTCAACACACAACACACACAAGACATACCTCACACTTGGAGTTCACCTCCCCCTCATACATGTAGTTGTGGTGTCCCTTTGGATGTCTCTTATCCAATTGTATCCATTAGGCATTAGAGAGAGAATGAGGGGAAGTTTGGAGGAGAGCCAGGGTTGTCGGTCTTCCTTCATCTCGTACCTCGATGGATGTGGCCTATTAATAAGCACACACTGTAGCATGGAGAATTGTCACACAATGAAACTTGCACGAAAACAAAAGGCAAAACACCAACCTTAACAAAAATGGAAATGTAAGAATGAAAAGATGGTGATGAGTATCTAAAATTTAGGTTACCTAAACCAATCCCTAAGCACCACTACCATGGATTAACCCCTAACTAATTCTCTATTGGTATTTCTTATGCCCTAGTTCTACAAGTGCATAAACCATCGTAGCACTTCACTCAAGAGTATTCCATAGTATCGTATTTATCCATAGTGAAATTATGGCTAAGAGCATCGAGAAATATATTGACTTGTTTATATATCAACTAGCAAACCAAAGTCTAGCTGGGATTAATGATAATAACAATGTAGTATGACATAAAAAAGTTTCACTCTAAAAAGGTAAGTTGAAAGTGTAGCTGAGTGGGAGGATAATGAGTGAGAGAGTTTTGTAAGTTGACGAATCTAGCCACATCCACTGTGTGAAAGAAATAGTATACACGGTCCATTTTAGGGACACCATGCACACTTGGTAAACTCCTACAGAAGTTTCAACAACCTGCAGTATATTTGCCAGAATTGTCATTTGCCAAAAATAGTATACACGGTCCTCAAATGATTGAAGGCAGGGGTGGTTTGTGATGAATGCAATCACAGTCTTGGTATTAGATAATTCCTTAGTAGGACAGGTGCCCAAATATTCTAAAAGTTGCCTATCATAATCTTTTCTGCATGAATGTTCATCAAACTGCACTTGAGCACAGATAAACTTTAGTATAAGCACCATGCTTGCACTAACTAATACTACTCTAGCTCTTGTACGAAAGATCAAACTAGGTCACTCAATTAAGAGCGGTGAACCCATGCAAAGGTGTGAACACTACTCAAATTATACTAAAGATATAGAATTAATTCTATACTAAATCAACCGAAAGTATTACAACAATTAATAAGAGGAGTAAAAACACTTACAAGAAGTAAGATAAGTGAATAAAGAATATAGCAAATATATTTCATAAATGAAGTCTTATAAGAATGATACAAGAGCTAGCACACCTTTCCTAAGACAGGCTAGCTCCACTCACTCTAACTCCCAATAACACTAACACAAATACTAATGCTACTATGGGAGTATGGAGAGATTATTCTTGTGTGTGTCGAACATTGGTGCCAACCTCGATATTTATAGGCTCTAGAGACCAAGGGGTACTTATAGCCAAAGTTAAGGTAGTTTGGAGCCAAGGTGGCCGGGATCAGTCAACTGGTGTGGTCGGGCAACCGTCGGATCTACTGTCTTTGATCATTTCTGGTTGGGATGCATTCCTGCAAATGGTGTGACCCTATCTGAGGTTCTTTTGGAGCAAACAACCACATTTGGAGGTTGGGCAACCGAGGGGGTCGGCAGTTGCTCTCTGGTGTCTGGCCCCCAACTTCACTAGGTAGTTGGCCCACTACTCATAGACCGTGAGGAGTAGGGTTTGGTCATTGTGCATGAGGTTGAATTACCTATGTGGATCCATGGATCCATGTATCTTTCATGTGGCTCTTCCTCCACCATTTGATCAAACTGACATGCTAATCTCAGTGGGAATTCATCCTTGGTGTGTTTCCTAGTTGTGGGTCAAACATGGGCTCCATTGGGTTGAGCCCACGGTCGGACGACCTAGGTGGTTGGGTGATCGTCCACTGAATCCATTTTGGATCAAATTGCACCAATGGGTTCATGCATATGCATAGCCTCCAATAGAAGTGGAATTGCATTCTTTAAAACAAAATATGCATGAAAGGTGTGAATTTCTCTTTATTTTTGAGATGTCTGATGGTTGGATTTTGCATTGTAGTGACTGTCGACATTCTCCCTATCAGTTAGGGGCTCAGAGGCTACACCCAATGGTTGCGGTCATGCATCCCCATTGGATACCGAACTAATCACCCGGTCATAGCTCAAGTAGAGGAAACAAACCATTTGGGCCACCACGAAGCAGATCTCCCAGAGTGGTCTGCTACCTGACATTTTGCCCCCACATCATGCAAAAAGGTTATCTAGAATCTGATGGCCTATACATCTGAAGACACGACGAAGTGCATCTTCAATAGGCAAGTTGCAACAACATTCACAAAGAGTTGCTATGTAGAAGGTATGTGGAAGCCCTATGTTTGGTTTTGGTAACTGAGATAACTAAGTGGACTAACCTCTACTCTAGTGTTGTGATTGAGATAGATTAGGTCCATACCAAGGTTGAGCAAGGGTGGCACACAATGAAGGTGATGAGAAGGCTCAAGGAAAAATGCAAGGGCTCAAGGCAAAGGAATAAGCTAGGGCATTTTGTTTTGCCGATCAATACGCAATAGAGTGCGTGATCGGATTTAGGATAGATAGCCATACTATTAAGAGGAGAACTCAAAGTTTGAATGCGGTTATCTAAGTGTTGCTAGGTGAATTAACTCTTTTCATGTGCATTAGACCTAGTGTGGATGTGAAAAACCCTTTAAAAATGGTTGTGAAAATGCTAACTCATGTGCACAAATGTTTGGAACATATTTGGAGTTGGCACAAATGAAAAAGTGTGGAAGAATAGAGCTAGAAGTGCTCCTGTTGAGCATCGGACCATAACTTAGGGGCGTCGGACTGGCAAACGCGAGGTCTGACAGCTAACCTAGCCATGGACACCTCAAGGTCTCACTAGACCCTAAGGTTTGGTTCGACGGTTGCTAACTAAGCGGCGTTGAATGGTTCAGTCACACTGTTCCTTGTGCGGACCCACCTATTAGCACTAGGGTATGCATCAGTGGGCATCGTTGTACCCTAGGGTTTGGTCTAACGAGGGGCACTAGTGAAAGCTCTAGTCTGGTTTTGGTGAATTGATGAAACCCTAAGTGCTAACCCAATTACTCTAAATGAATATGAGATAGGGTAGCACTATTCTAAGTGGTGGAGCAAATAGTGAAGATCATGTTGATGGTGATAGCCGTGATGATCAAGGTGCTCGGACTTGGAAAAGAAGAAAGAGAAAAACAAAAAGCTCAAGGCAAAGGTGATATCCATAGGAGCTTTTGTGTTTTTGGTGATCGAGACACTTAGCGAGTGTGATCACATTTAGGATAGATAGCCGCACTATTAAGAGGGATAAAACTCGTATCGAAATGCGGTTATTAAAGTGCCACTAGATATTCTAACTCATTGCATATGCATTTAGATTCTAGTGAGTGCTAACACCCTTGAAAATATTTGTAAAAATATGCTAACACACATGCACAAGGTGATAGACTTGGTGGTTAGCACATTTGAGCAAAGGTGGAGAAGTTGCGCTTGAGGAGAAGTAAAACAGGGGCATCGGACCCTGATCCTCGAAGCATCGGACCGGCCTCTAGCTAGGTCCGACGGCTAACCCTAGTGTAGGGTTTGGATGTGGGTGTGTCGGACCCTGAGAAGAGGAGGCATTGGATGGCACATGTGCACTATTCACACAGTGTCGCACGAGTGAAAGCGAGCGAGGGAACGACGTGTGGCAGCGTCGGACCCTCGCTAGGTCTGACGGGTGGCATCGGATCAAGGTTCGAGGGTTTTTACCCTCTCTATTGCTTACTGGAGTGCGTCAGACTAGCACCGTTCTTGGTCCAACGCTGGGTCCAAGGCGTGAGTCCGACGACAGTGTCAGTGACCGTTTGCGCGGCAACGGTCTTTTTAGTTTAAATGGGACGCATGGCAGCTCGATGTTGGCTCTGGCAGGTGTTGGACCCAGGCGACGGATGGTCCGATGGCCCCGTGAGCGTGAGTCCGATGTCCCTTCACGAGGGTTAACGGCTCTATTTCGTGGGGACTTCTATTTAAGCCCCATGGCCGGCTCTAGCTCACTCTCTTGGTCATTTGCATTGACATAGCAACCTTGTGAGCTTAGCCATAGCCCTCTCACTCATCTTCATCATAGATTCATCATCTTTGTGAGATTGGGAGTGAATCCAAGTACATTGCTTGAGTGATTGCATCTAGAGGCACTTAGTGATTGTGTTTTGCTGTGGGATTTGCTTGTTTCTCTTGGTGCTTACCGCCACCTAGATGGCTTGGTGTAGTGAGGATCATCGAGCAGAGGAAGGTGATTGTCTCTGACTCCGATTGCAGTGATTGTGAGGGGTTCTTGACCTCCCCGGCGGAGAGCCAAAAGGTACTCTAGTGGTTTGCTCGTGGCTTGTGTGATCCTCATCTTGTGTTGTTTGTGTGGCACCAGATTGTGGGTTAGGCATGTGATGCCTATTAGCGCGTGAACCTTCAAGTGAGTGAATCACCACAACGGGGACTAGCTTGCCGATAAGCAAGTGAACCTCAGTAAAAATCTTGTGTCATCTTGTCCCAAGGATTTTTTTTCATATTTATTGTGATTGATTGATCATCGCTTGCCTCGTCGGTATAATCTCACTACCTCACCCTTGTATTTACATTCCTTGTGTAGCTAAGCTCTTTAGTGTAATTAGTTTTGAGAGCTAGCTTGTGTCGGGTCTAGTGGTTAGTGAGGCTCTTTAGTTAATCTTTGAGAGCTCACTAACTTAGTGGTAGTGACATAACCTCTTGTGTGGATTAGAGATCATAGTGACTAGAATTGTGGATAGGAGGCTTGTATTTTGAGTAGGCTAGCACAATATTCGCTTCACTTCATAATTGTTTAACCATCTTGTTAAGTGTTGTTGTAGAAATTTTTTATAGGCTATTCACCCCCCTCTAGCCATTAGGATCTTTCAAGTGGTATTGGAGCCATGGTCACCGTGGTTTGAGGCTTAACGACTTTTGGTGTGAAAATGGCTCAAATCAACAACACCAAGAAGTCACCCCAATTTGATGGCTCAAATTATCCATATTAGAAGGCAAAAATGACCACCTACATCAAGTCAATCAATAGAAAGGTGTGGAAGGTGGTAGAGACCAAATTTAAGATAGCCAATCTAGAGAATTCCACCGCGGCCGAATAAGTGTTGCTCCAAAACAATGACATTGCTCTTAGTGCCATCCATGATGCATTGGATGAGAGGACATTTGAGTAAATCAAGAACATTGAGGTAGCTCATGATACATGGAAGAAGTTAGAAGAATCATTTGAGGGCACTCAAGCGGTAAAGGACGCCAAAGCTTACATCCTCAAAGAGAAGTTTGCTAGCTTCAAGATGAAGGAATATGAGAGTGTGATAGAGATGTTTCATAGGCTTCAAGTGCTTGTCAATGATCTCAAAGCACTTGGAGAAGAGGTGAAGGACAAGGACTTCTCCCACAAGTTCTTGAGATGCTTACCATCAAGATTTGGCACATTGGTCTTTATTCTAGTGAGAAGTGGTTTAGACACCATGACACCAAACCAAGTGTTAGGAGATGTGATGACCAATGACACATATAGAGATGATGATGAGAAGGAAGAGAAGAAGAATGACAAGAAAGATGACAAGAAAGATGAGAAGAAGAAGAGTGTGGCATTCAAGGCTTCATCATCCTCCAAGGGCAAGGCAAAGCAAGAAACATCAAGTGAAGATGAATGGTCAAGCTTTGATGAACTTGATGATGAGAAGATGACTCTCTTTGTGAAGAGATTTGTCAAGTTCATGGTGAAGAAGGGCTATCATGTAAGAAGGAAGAAGTTATCATCCAAGAACAAGGAAGAATCAAGAAGATGCTTCAAGTGTGGTAGCAAGGATCATCTTGTTGCTCAATGCCCATATAATAGCGACAATGATGATGATGACAAGAAGAGCAAGAAGAAGGACAAGAAGGAAAAGAAAAATAAGGACAAGATGACCTTCAAGAAGAAGAAGAAGGGTGGTTCATTTGTAGTCACTTGGGAGAGTGATGCTTCCTCAAGTGATGATGATGATAGTGATGATGACAAGACCACCAAGAAGAAGACTCTTGCAAGCATTGCTATCAATGAGAAGCCTTCTTTCTTTGACACTTCACCGACATGCTTCATGGCTAAGGCCACTAAGGTACAATCCGATGATGAGTGCGATGAGGAACATGATAAAAGTGAAAGTGAAAATGAAGATGATGAACCAACTAAAGATAAACTATTTGATATGTTAGAAGATGCTAAAGAATATTTTAACATTAAGAGAAGGGAATGCAAAGACTTGTGTAAGGAACTAAAGCCCTTAAGCAAGCCTTTGATGAGCTCAATGCATCTCATGAGAGTCTAAAGGAAGACCATGAGGAGCTTGACAAGGCTTACAAGAAGCTTGAGAAAGCTCATTCATCTCTACTTAATGAGCACAATGAGAAAGAGGGTCTTGTAACATGTGACGTAGACATAACATGTGACATAATTGAAGAATCATTCTATAAGCCTATTATTGTTGGTTCCACTAACCCTTCCTATAGCACTTCCACTTCTACCTCATCTAGTAGTGATGGTTTCACTTGTGATGCCTCACTAATGGTTGAGAATGAGACCTTAAAGAAGGAGGTAAATGAGCTCACTCGCGCCTTAGGAAATGCCTATGATGGTGAGGCCTGCTTGCTAAAGTGCTTGGGTAGCCAAAGATTTTATCTCAACAAAGAAAGATTGGGCTATACCCCCAAGAAAGGCAAGACAATCGTTGCTCCTCATAAGACTAGTTTTGTAAAGAGCAATGGTCAGTTTTGCAATAGATGCAAGCAAGTTGGATATGTAGAGCAATATTTGAAGAACAAGAACAAGAACTCTAATGTATCCTCAATTAAGTTTGATTCCTATTTGCTTACCAAGGGTGTGAATGTTGTGAAGGCTAAGTTTGTTGGTACACCAATTGAGGGCTCAAAGAAGAAAGCCATTTGGGTACCAAAGAGCTTAGTAACTAACCTTTAAGGACCCAAGCAAGTTTGGGTACCTAAAAAGAATTGATCTTCTTTTGTAGGTCAATTACAAAGCCGGAGGAAGGCATTGGGTTCTTGATAGTGGGTGCACTCAACACATGACCGTTGATGCAAGAATGTTCAACTCAATCAACACCAATGATAGCAATGGTTATGATAGTATCACATTTGGTGACAATGGCTAAGGCAAGGTCAAAGGTCTTGGTAAGATTACAATATCCAATGACATGAGCATTTTCAATGTGTTGCTAGTTGAGAACTTGAACTTTAATTTGCTATCTATGGCTCAATTGTGTGATCTTGGATTCAAATGCATATTTGGGGTAGATGATGTAGAGATCGTAAGTGTAGATGGCTCTAATTTGATCTTCAAAGGCTTTAGATATGAGAATCTATACTTGGTTGATTTCAATACTAGTGAAGCTCAATTGTCAACATGCTTGTTTACTAAGTCTAGTATGGGTTGGTTATGGCATAGAAGACTTGGTCATGTTGGAATAAAACAATTGAATAGATTGGTTAAGCATGATATAGTTAGAGGCTTGAAATATATGGTATATGAGAAGGACAAACTTTGTAGCTCTTATCAAGCCAGCAAACAAGTTGGAAACACCCATCCTAAGAAGATTATAATGAACACTAGCAAAGAATTTGAGTTGTTGCACATGGACTTATTTGGGCCAACACAATACACTAGCATCAGTGGAATCAAATATGACTTTGTGATAGTGGATGACTACACTAGATATACATGGGTATTCTTTCTAGTGGACAAGAGTGATGTGTTTACAACTTTCAAATCATTTGTCAAGGGTATTCATAATGGGTTTGAAACAACCATCAAGAGAGTTAGAAGTGATAATGGTAGTGAGTTCAAGAACACTAGAATTGATGAGTTGTGTGATGACTTTGGAATTAGACATCAATTTTTGTCCAAGTATACTCCACAATCAAATGGCCTTGTTTAGAGGAAGAATAGAACACTTATTGACATGGCAAGGTCTGTGCTTAGTGAGTACAATGTGAGTTAATTCTTTTAGGCCAAAGCAATCAACACGGCTTGCTATTGTAGCAACCGACTCTATTGTGACCCTTTGAAAGAGAAGACACCTTATGAGCTCTTGAATGGTAGAAAGCTCAACATTGCATATTTTCGGGTTTTTGGTTGCAAATGCTACATATTGAGAAAAGCCACTAGATTGAGCAAGTTTGATAAGAAATGTGATGAAGGATTCTTGTTTGGATACTCAACCACTAACAAAGCATATAGAGTTTGAAATTTGGAAAGTGGTACTCTTGAAGAAGTTCATGATGTTGAATTTGATGAAACCAAGGGTTCCCAAGATGAGAATGAGAACTTGAAAGATGTTAGAGTCATTCACCTTTCAAATGCTATGAAGAACATGGATGTTAGTGAATTGAGGCCTAGTCAAGTGATTGATGAAGAAGATGATCAAGTGCAAGTGCTCTCTAACTCAAATATACAAGATGATACAAATCAAGCAAGCTCAAGTGGCTCTCATGAAATTGAAGAAGATCAAGTGGCTAGTACATCATCTCAATCAAATGAGCAAGCAAGTGCAAGCAACAATGTTCTAATACTCTAGCCAACCAATATTGCAAGAGATCTTCCATTGGACACTATAATTGGAGATATATCTAGAGGTGTACAAACAAGATCAAGATTAGCATCATTTTATGAGCACTTCTCATTTGTGTCATCCATTGAACCAAAGAAGATAGAAGAAGCATTGAATGATGTTGATTAGGTGAATGCTATGCATGAAGAATTGAACAACTTCACTAGAAATCAAGTATGAGATTTAGTTGAGAGGCCAAAGGGACACAATATAATTGGAACCAAATGGGTCTTTCGCAACAAGAAGATTGGCAAGGATTTGTTTATGTTGCAAATCTATGTTGATAACATTATCTTTAGATCAACCAATCAAGACTTTTGTGAAGAGTTTGGGAAAATGATGGCTAATGAGTTTGAGATGTCCATGATTGGAG
This sequence comes from Miscanthus lutarioriparius, assembly GCA_904845875.1. Lineage (NCBI taxonomy): Eukaryota > Viridiplantae > Streptophyta > Magnoliopsida > Poales > Poaceae > Miscanthus > Miscanthus lutarioriparius. Next base: position 24,304,011 of record CAJGYO010000016.1, on the reverse strand, counting down.
AACTGAGTTACTTCCTTGGTCTTCAAATGAAGCAATTGAAGAATGGTACAAACCGAGTTAAATATTTTTTGGCAAGTGTTCTAGATTGAACCAAATTTGGAAAAATGATCCTCACCCCATTGATTGACATTAATGATCTAAGCCTATCTAAAATTGAACCTTTGTGGTCATTGATGACAAAGGGAGAGAAGTAATACACAAATATAAGGAAAAGATGGCGAAGGGGGAGAACTTTGACATAGGGGGAGAAATATGAAAGTAAGGGGATCAATTAAAATTTGAGCACACAAGTAGGGGGAGCAAGCTCATAAACTTGATTGATGCATTTGAATGTACATTTCATATGTTTGCTTGCATGGCACAAGTTTTAAATTTGATATACATGCTTGTGTGGTGTATGCTAGTTGTAAAACTGAATGATGAAATGAAAAACTAGCATGCATAGGTGGTAGTTAGATATGCCTTGCTTACTTGCTTTGCTTTCACAAGTGGTACTAGAACCTTGCATATAATGTTAATCTCATGAGGTATCTACTGTTTGCGTTTTGCAAGAAATTCCAAGTGGCATCTAACTAACCATGGTGCTATGGATGATATATTTGGTGCACTCAGATTGGTATCACGCTTCAAAGGTCCATCTCTTATACCTTAGCATCATTTGGTAGACATTGCCCCCACATTTTCATTCTATGCATATGTGCAAGCTTCTATCCAAACTCTTAGCACATATATAGGGGGAGCTAATGCTACCAATTTGGGTTCATGAAACTTGTTCATATCCTTTTACACATGATAAATATGCTTGGGCAAGCAACATGGATTCAATTGAATTTCAATTCTTATCTTTGTAAAAGGATTGTCATCAATTACCAAAAAGGGGGAGATTGAAAGCTCTAGTTTGGTTTTGGTGAATTTATAAAACCCTAAGTGCTAACCCAATTACTCTTAGTAAATATGAGATAGGGTAGCACTATTCCAAGTGGTGGAGCAAATGGTGAAGATCATATTGATGGTGATAGCCATGATGATCAAGGTGCTCGAACTTGGAAAAGAAGAAAGAGAAAAACAAAAACTCAAGGCAAAGGTGATATCCATAGGAGCTTTTGTGTTTTTGGTGATCGAGATACTTAGCGAGTGTGATCACATTTAGGATAGATTGCCATACTATTAAGAGAGGTGAAACCCGTATCGAAATGTAGTTATCAAAGTGCCACTAGATGTTCTAACTTATTGCATATGTATTTAGATTCTAGTGAGTGTTAACACCCTTGAAAATATTTGTAAAAATATGCTAACACACGTGCACAAGGTGATACACTTGGTGGTTAGCACATTTGAGCAAGGGTGGAGAAGTGCGCTTGAGGAGAAGTAAAATAGGGGTGTTAGACCCTAATTCTCGGAGCGTCAGACCGGCCTCTAGCTAGGTCCGATGGCTACCCTAGCGTAGGGGGTCGGACGCGGGTGCGTCGGACCCTGAGAAGAGGAGGCGTCGGATGGCATGTGCGTACTTGTCGGATTGTTTTGCTCTGGCAATATCCAACAATGTGATCGTGTAGATGGAATCGGATGGTAGCACACAAGACATAGAGATTTATACTGGTTCGGGGCATGGTACACACTAATCCCTACTCCAGTGGTGCGGCTGCTCTTGTATTGGTATGCTCAATTACAAGGGCTGTTGCTCCTAGCTAGGAGGTAGATGGAAAAGGTGGAAGATTGAATCATGAGCCCGAGGTTCCTACCTTCCTTTATATAGGAAGGAGAGGTAGGGTTACAAATAGGGCGATCGGGCTAATAGATTGTTTACTAGTTTGTTACAACAGATTGATCCTCGCTATCGTCCAGATACGCTGCCTTGGTTTGCCTTGATCTCCATGTTGGTTGATCGCGTCAGCCCTTGCGGGCCTCCTCCTTGACACCTGCTGGGCCGATAGCTCGGTGGCCGGTAGTCATATATACAGGCGGTGCAGGTACCCCTGACCCATATCTCTGATAGTATCCCCCGTAGGACTTAATGACAAGCTAGCATTTAGCTTCAAGCCCTTGGTACATCGTAGTCTCCCCTGTAAGTTCTACGTACTATGAGTACATAGTGAGCATCTTTGGGTGTCGAAGCTTCGAGCAGTGTAATCAAATATTCCTAAGTATTAGGGAGCCAATATGTTGCCATTCGAGTACCAAGATCATTTCTCAGGTAGCGAGAATCTTCTTCAAGCATCAAGTGCAGCGGTGGTACACCATACATCAAGGAACGTTGTTCCTTGGTAACTATAAGTGTCCGACTCGGTGGTTCACCGCATATTGGGAAACGTAGTTTCCTGGGCATAGCCCTCAGGACGTTGTCAATGCGACATTCGGGTGGTGTACCCAATAACCGGAAGTGTAGCTTCTTGGACATCGTGGATGCCAGGTTAAGGTAGAAATACCGCTGTACTCGAGAAGTTGGTTCCCGACGTATTCTGATGTGTAAATAGTGATTGTGCATCATTAAGTCCTAGTTGTAAAACAATAATGAGGATGGGGTAGGTTCACCTCCCTCGCTTGCGCATCATTGAAGGTTGTTTTGTTATCAAGCACTAAGGACGTCACGTTTTTTTTCGAGACCCATTAAGCAACGTGGTATGAATTGTTGTGGGCCTTGCTTAGTGGAAGAATAAGGACATTGTCCTAGAGCCCTAAGGCGAATGTAACAGTGTCCTGGTGGGGGCACTACTATGGGCGAGTAACGAACGCGTGAGCAACTATTGGTAGTTGCATGTGTTGCTCTTCGAGCTGATAATGGGTAGAATGTGTGAACATCCACTTCACTGAAAGGAAGCGGTAGGACAAAGCCAAACCAGCGGGGGCATGTCATAAAACTCTTTTTCTAGATTATAGGAGCTCGTACTTTGGTTACAGCCATGGACCAACCAGTTTTCCGATTTGCCCCAAAGGGGCACACATCCGCTGAAATAAGGTACTTCGAGCTTGTTGTTGGTATTTATTAACGCACACAGATGAATCCGCAAGCGCACGGATACCGTTGTAGCTTTCACCCAGAAGTATTGCAAGTATCGTATCCATAGAGAAATGTGTGAGACTAACTATGATCTAACTTAACTAGGGGTAGCAACAAGGTTAGGATAAACATGAGCGTAGAGAGGATAACTGAGGTTCTCTAATTCTAACTTGGGTAAGCTATGTCTTCTATTGTTCAACTGGGGACGTTACTAGGGAAAGACACTAGCAGAGGATGCTTTCCTTCATAATTGGGTCCTACTTGGCCTACAAACGGGAGGTGGACTACAAAGGATCAACAATGCTATATAGTACTCAACGAGGCTATATAGTACTGATGTCACACACGCGATCTACCACCGATCCAGAATGCAGGGTGCATCCACGGTTAACCTAAGTCTAAGTAGCACGCTTACACTCACAATTAATACTTTACTCCCTCTAGAGCAAAAATAAAGCACTCAAAAGAGTCGCGAACCTGATGAACAATATAAACACAATGCTTACTTGAATCAGAAGTTCATTACCAGAGAAATCTTGAAGGCAAGCTCAAATAGAACTTGGATCCGCCAAGGTACAAGCCATAGAGAGAGCACCGATAGGCCGGCACCTTCTCCAAACTCTTCCCTCACTCTCTATCTCACTATTATTTATAAGACTAGATCATATAGAGGATTAATCTTCTCTTGATAGCTGGCTCGATCCTGAAGATATGAATTAGGGTTTTAGGGATCTGCTGAGGGAGGGGGGTAGGGGCTGATATATATAGGCCGGAGCGTCAATCCTGAGCCCTTGGATCGAACCGACTTGAATAAACGGCAAAGATTAGATCTCAATGGCTGTGGGGAACCAACTTTCGAAGCGAAGGCTGACTGGTGGGACCCATAGGCTAGCCGGCCTACAGGTGGGGCCGGCCAGCCCCACATGGCAGCCCCTCGGGTCTGCTTCAGTGAAGAGCCTCCTAGAGTCTTCTAGAATCTTTCCACGCTATTTATGTGGCAGAATTCCATAATTTCCTGTGAAGAATAGGTGCTCCTTAATGGTTTTCTGGATAAACCCTGCTGAAAATATAGATTCACCAAAACTCGTGTAATTTATTAGTTTAAACCTGTTGGTGCAAAAATGTGGTGATGCAATCAACACACAGCAAGCTGGACGATTTGAATGGAATGAGATTGGATATCTGCTTGACTTCAACACAGGATCAATCGATTCTGAAAACCCAACGACGTGCCAGTCAATTTGACTTGCAATTGATAAGGAGAGAAAATCTTATCAGTAGTTTAAGGCGGAACATGTCGGTGTTGCTCCAGACAGTTCCAAATATGCAGCTAAAGAGCCGATTCGATAGGGCTATCGACTAAATAGTCGATATCCAACATATCAGTAAAGCAAGAATTGCTGAATTAAAGATTATCGGCTAATATCAATAATGATGGTACGAATTCAAAATAACCGATACTCATGGGTCATAGCAATTTTATTTTGATTGATTAATCTTGACAAAACAAGTACAATACACCCAAATATAAGTAATATAAAGAAACATCATCCGCTAGATGGATATAACCAGTGTAAAGCACTGAGCCGATAAGTTTAACGAGAAAGGATATAACATGCGAACAAATCGACTGTCTAGTACAAATGAATCTACAAACGCTCTGAATCTAATAAGTTACCATCAACAGTGAGGTTCGATCAGATCAATACAACTATGATTAATAATAACAAACTAAAGCCAAAGAATCTATAAAACCACCTATATATTGACAGGTTCATGAAAAACATGCTATATGTGTGAAAGCACAGGCGAATCGGCTAAAATAGCTGATGTATGCATAGCAAACAAACATAGTACATATCTCAATCATGAACAAAACCACTAATCGATAATCTCTAATCTAAAGTCTTACCAGTGAAATTCAACCGGGTCGATGCAGCTATAGTTGTGTCATTAGATTAGATCTTATTAACTAGTGAACTTACTCAAGATTGGAACATATCTTTGAATGCATACTATGTTTGATTGGAATAGAGATAAAATAGCCAATCTAGCAGAATTAAGCCATCAATTATAAGATTCAAAGTGTGACCAAACTAGAAGACGACCAATTAAGATGATGTGATGCCGATTCTATCTCTATCTCAATCAGGTGATTTGTTATAATTAATAAAACACTAATTATAACAAGATTGATAACAGGTGAATCAACCAAAAACAACAAGAAAAATCTTACTAATAATCTTAGTAGATTTGATAACTAGTGATATTGTGTTAAACAACAAGTTATTTAACACAAGATTGATAACTTTGATCTATATTATGATTCATAAGAGATCAATCAGCTGATGCAGCCGTACAAACAACAATATGAATCGATAACTAACTTATATTATAACTCATAAAAGGTCAATTAGCTGATGCAACTTTACAAGCATAATACAAGTAATGACGGTACTCACAAGCAAGCTGGGAGTCGATCAGTCGATGTAGCCCTGTTTGCTGAAGAACTCGTCGAGATCTACAGTACTCCTACTCCTAATGCGATGGCAAAAGCCGAAAAGATTGTGTTGATTGATGGTTTGTGTCCTTGTACAATAACTGGGGTCCAATATTTATACCCAGAACCTAAACATGAATCATACTCAAATATGACTCATTACAATTCTTGGAATAAAATAAAACATTCCTAACTTAAATAACTTGGACCCTAATTTTTTTCTTTCTGTACAGTCCGACATATCTTTCCCCGTAGTCCATTGACGTCGTCCGCTGACATTATCCAAAAAGAGCCGATTCCAGTACCACATCTAAATCAGCTAATATCGATCTTTACGCAACCGATTCCATGATGACACAATCCCGGAAGCTTCGAGTTCCCGCGCTCTCCTTCTAAAATTTTGGTGTAAACACATGCCCCTCAATTTTAGGATAAAAATGATTTTATTCCAAAATTTCATTCATCTGCTCACCGCGTTGCAACCACCTATTCCGAAACAAACGCGTGACTCCTGACTTTTTAGGCTGAACTCTATATAAAATCCCAACAGTGTTATCTTTAATCCACCCGGCTGATTTACTTCCCCCTTCTTCTTTGAACAAGACGTATCAACCAAAGCCGCCACCACCAAAGCTCCAACTCTAACAGTTTCTCCCTTTTGCTCGGGCTGCTTTTCAAGTCACTCCTCTACAACCCTTTCTCACATTCAGATCTATTCCAACTACAATGGCGACCAGCGACTACATCCCTGAGGTATGTCTCGAAATTTCAGCTTCTCAACTATCAGCTGCTGCTCTGTATTTCCTTTTCCTTAAGTTCATCTCGTCTGACTTTCTAGGGAATGAAAAATGAAATTTTGATTCCTTCGTCTATTATTCCGAATGCTTATTACCTTGGACCCATGAGAGATACTAATCCTTCAGATTTTATCAATCAAGAAACCAATCAAATTCCCTTTAGATAGTCCTAGGTAGATTTATCTTCTTGGAACACCAAAAATCCATTTAGGAATTGGCCCAAAATGCCTAAGGGATGGAGAGACTGGTTTCAAAGAGTGTCAGACAAAAAAGGCAGAGATTGGGAAGTTTATGATTTAAGCAAATGCTTAACACTTTCACTGCCTGGGATGGAAAGAAATGATTCACTCCTAATTGTTGCTTCTTACTTCTGGTCCAACACCTTTAATGCCTTTATCTTTGGTCATGGTCCGATGACTATTACCTTGGCCATTGTTCATATGTTGACTGGCCTTAGAATAACATGACCAATGCAGCCATATGATCTCTTAGGTGCTGGGTTGAAGAAGCTAGCCAAAACATCGGACTACAAAGGATGGACAAGCTATATCCAGAACCACATTGGGAATGAAACGACTGTTAGCGAAAAAGAACATGTGGCTTTTCTGAACATGTGGTTAGAAAGATTCATCTTCTGCGGGGTCATCTTGTGGTCCGACTTACAATCACAAACTCTTGGTAGAGCATCTAGCAGTAGGCACTGAGATTCCTCTTAGAAAATATTTATTAGGATCAGCTTACCCCTTGATGCACCAGGTGGCTGCCTAACTGCTGAAGAATAAAGTAGTGCACACCATCAGCGGACCTTGGTGGTTAATAAAAATGTGGTTAAATCTATATATGCACAGGATTGCGAAGCCAAATCTCCAGAATTTGAGTTTTCCCTCCTCCAACTTTGATGAGGAATACAAAGGCAAAGAAGGAAGAACTCGCCAGTGTTTGAACTATGGTAAAGCTGCATCGGCCATAACAATTGTGGTCGATGTGGGCCACCTCTTCAAGAAGTTTTATAGAGGATTTGATGCAGATATTCTGACCTAGCTACCCTATAATGAAGATGAGGATAATGAGTCAGTCTTCCCATTCAAATTTTAATTTGAATCAGGCTGCTCAGATGAAATAGCAGCTGCAATCTTTAATTCTTTCATCAAACCTTGTGTTCTACCAGTCGAATTTTGTCATGGCCATGATAAAATGTCCACAGGTTCTTTTCTTTCAGGCAACCTTCCAACCTATGAGTTTTACAACCCTTATTTTGTAGCTCATCAATTTGGTCTTGGTCAACTGCCCCCCGGCTATTTTTCAAAGATATACTGAAACCGAGAGAAGGCATCAGTGTGGCAATGGAAGCTTCCAGAGTTTTCTAGTTAGAATCAAATCTTCCTTCTCTCTATCTGCATGAATGGACAAGAGCCACCTTCACTTTAAATTTATATGATTCCTGGTGGCAAGAATGGCACTCCTATATCTTCTGTAGGCCAGTCCATCCTAGCTGCATAGCTCTGGATGAAGATTTCGCTTCTGAAAGTGAGGTAACTAGTTAACTCTTTTCTTCCATAAAGATCATCTACTAAAGTCTCTCTGCCAACTCATCTAACAGAAACCCCCTCGTAGGATGCTGAATTCAATCCCCCAAATGTGGACAGAAAAGGGCATGCCATAGAGTATTATCCGCCTTGTCCAATCTCAAGACTGGGATCAACTGTACCTACACTGAAGAAGCTAATGAAAACCCAGGCTGCTCCTACAATTGTAACATATCAATCCCCAAAATGCAAAGCACCTCAAGGGGTAATCTAGAAAACCACAACTGGGAAAAGATTTCACAGAACTAGACCACCAACTGCTCAGGTAAAACAATCTATCTTCTTTCCAAAATGATGGTCGATTTCTAATCCAATTCCTTTTCTTACAGTTGTCCACCATTACATCTCAATCGGCTTTGGGTGCTAAACTGTTGTCCTATGTGTTTGGATTAGTACCAACCAGACCTTCATCGGCTGACCTCCCAAAGGAGCCGATTACGATTGAAACAACCGATGCTTCCAAAACAATAGAAAATGAGAATCCTTCCACTTCACCTCCTGATGCTGCCAAGGTATCTCCTCAAAATTCTTGATTTTTCATTCAATTTTCATCTCTCCCTCACCATCTCACCTCATTAGACGCTACCTAAGGAAATATCCACGCAAGAATAGAAAATCGACAGTCCATCAGTCGAAGGCAACCCTATTGATGTTGACACCTAGACTGTCAATTCCCCTAGTTCAGCAAACAATCGATGGTAAGAAAATCATATATCTATTTTATCCTTCTACAACAAACATGAATTGAAAATTTTTCCTTGATGTTTGCAGATACCAGTGTTGAAAGTTCAGAGCTGATTCAACCAGATATCATTGGTGCATCATCAGTTATTCCTTCTCCTCAGATAGAACCTACCCTAGAAAAGGTACTGTATCTCCTCATTCTTCTTATTTTCAAACAACTTGTTATTTCTTGACAAAATTTTTCCTTACCCACCTGTAGGCACTTAACTCACTAGCTCTAAGCTTCTCTTTCACTTTTGAAGAGTATATAGATGAAGATGAAATCAGCTCATCAACCATCTCCTCTAAAGAAGCTTTGTCAGAGGAGACCAAAAATCGGCTAAAAGACATGCTGCCAATGCTAAAAAAGGATATAGCCGATTTGGTCCAGGATGCAGATCTGGTGAGAAGAACTTTCCTAGCCATTAAGGGTAACTTGCCTTCAAATCTTACTGAAGTTCTAACACATTTGTCCAACATTGGGGATCAAGCTCCAAGAGTGAAAAGGGCTTAGAGAAACCTAGCTGATCGCGAAGCTTTATTGGCCAAGAAGAACTCCAACAAACAAGAGGCCAAAGAGCTAGCACAGCTAATTGATGATTTGAAGAACTCCCCCTTCAAGATTGAACCAGAGCTGAACCAACTCAGAGCTAAGAACACCGAATTCAAGGAAGAACTGGGGAATTGAAGGCTGCCATCGATCGTCATGAGTCCAACCTGGATCAAATTCCTGATGCCATCAAGCAAAAGAAATAGGACATGTTAACCAAAGTCAAAGAGGGTAAAGCCATCCGCAGCAACCTCGAGAACATCCCTGGATCAACCGAAAAAAACTGGCAACAAATTGCAGAAGTTGACGCCATATGGCTAAAAGCTTTGAAGGCAATCCAGGATGTTTTGAACTTGTAATCTAAATGTCATTATTTGTAACATATATCCTGTGTGAAACTAATGAGAACCAGCCCATCGATCTATTTATCTCCTATTTCGGCTAAAAGAGTCGATTTGAAAATAGCTGATCCTAGACTTCTGACTTCAATCCAATTAAGTCTGAAAACACGGCCTCCACTAAGAAAACTCTCCAACTTCTGTCCTCAGTGATGAACGCCACATTCTCTTCTATCTTCAGTTATCCACTAAGAAAATTCTGTTTTTTATGAATGTGTCTCTGTGAATGCACCGTGATATCAATGTCTTTGTGTGTTTTTGCTCTATAGGCGATACATGTCGTATCGGCTTTTCCCTTACGGTTAACTCTTTTGTTGTTGCGCTAGAGTTGATACCCTTCGGTATCGGCTATTAGAGCCGACGACTAACAAATCGGCTATCAAGCATTAACCCAGACGCTAGGATAATACTTCTTTAGATATTTTCCATTGATTGCTTTATTAAATTCTTCTCTCCCTTCTAGCATTTCCAAAATGTAAGTATTGCTAGACGCATAATGACTAATCCAATAAGGATCTTCCCAATTAGGTGACCATTTGCCAAACTTGTTGTCCTTAGACCCAATCGACAATTTTACTTTCCAGACTAATTCTCCTTCACAAAACTGCTTGTTCTTGACCTTTTTGTTATAATGCCTTGCGACCCTTAACTTATTGGCTTCAATATTCTCAAGAGCACGTAGCCGATGATAACTTAAGTCCTCTAAATCATCCATCATTAGATTCTTATACACTTTGGCTGTTAAATCATTTTGTAATGTAATACGTCTTGATCCAGTCTAGATTTCCTAAGGAAGAACTGCATTATGCCCATATACTAACTCATAAGGTGATGATTTAATTGATCCATGGCAAGCCATCCTGTATGCCTACAATGCCTCATTGAGTGTTAAGTACCACTTCCTTGGTTGCTCCTTAATTTTCTTCTTAATCAATTTAATCATAATTTGATTGGACGCCTCTGCCTAGCCGTTAGCTTGAGCATAGTAAGGAGAAGAATTTAATAACTTAATTCCTATACTGACAGCAAAATCTCTGAACTCTTCTGATGTGAATATTGTCCCCTGATTAGTAGTAATAGTTTGAGGAATTCCAAAATGATACACAATATGTTCCTTGAAAAAATCAATCATATTCTTTGAGGTTACCGTCTTCAAAGGAATTGCCTCAACCCACTTGGTAAAGTAATCTGTTGCTAGCAATATAAACTTATGTCCTTTACTTGAAGGTGGAAAAATCTGGCCAATTAAATCAATTCCCCAACCTTGAAATGGCCATGGTTTAATTATTGGATTCATAGCCGATGCAGGCGATTTCTGAATATTACCAAAACATTGACAATCCTGACACCCTTTGTAATATTCAAAACAATCTTCTAGTATTGTTGGCTATAAATATCTAGACCTACGAATAATCCATTTCATCTTATAAGCCAATTGATGAGCTCCACATATCCCTTCATGTAGTTCACCCATCAACACTTTAGCTTCTTCTTGATTTAAGCATTTAAGCAACACCCCATCGACTATGTTGTAATATAACTAATCATCTAACAAAACATACTTAGTCAATTTATACCTTAGTTTCCTAGTAACCTTCTATGATGGATTCTTAAGGTAATCAGCTATTTCAACTCTCCAATCATTAGTCAAGGTTTCACTGCTTAAGATCTCTTGAAACACTCGATAACCTGACACACTCTGAGCTAACCGATTAGCCTCTTGATTCTGTGCTCTTGAAATATGCTAAAGAGAAATATGGGGAAACTCCTTGAGTAACCTCTGGCATTTATCATAGTATCCCCTCAGAATATCATCTTTACATTCATATAGGTCGATCAACTGATTAATAACTAACTGTGAATTTCCAAATACTTCAATTGACTCGGCCTTTACTTCATAAAGTTGAAGTCCCTTAAGAATAGCTTCATATTCTGCTAGATTGTTGGTAGTCATTGGTTTAATTGGAAAAAGCAAACTCAAAACTTGCCCCCCGAGGTGAAACAATAACAATACCAATGCCACCACCTTGCTTGCACGATGATCCATCAAAGAACAATGTCCAAGGTATCAGTTCTACATAACCAATACTTGGTTTATGATGCTGAGTAATAAAATCGGCTATTACTTGCCCCTTGACTACTTTGGCCGATTCATACCTCAAGTCAAATTTCGATAATGCAAGAATCAACTTTCCCATTCTCCCATTTAATATTGGCATTGATAACATGTGCTTGATCACATCAGCCTTAGACACAACTGTACACTCAGTCGATAACAAGTAATGTCGCAACTTAGTGCAAGAGAAATATAAGCATAAGCATAACTTTTCAATAGGAGAATATATTGTTTTTGGATCCAAAAGACTTCTACTTAAATAGAAAACAACTCGTTCTTTTCCTTTAAACTCTTGCATTAAGGCCGATCTAATTGTTTGGCTATCGGCTGACACGTACAACTTAAAAGGCTTACCTTGCTGAGAGGGACCGGCACAAGATTACACTTCATATATTCTTTTATTTCCTCAAATGTCTTTTGTTGTACGTCACCCCATTTAAATTCTTGATCAGTTTTCAACTTCAACAAAGAAGAAAATGGCAGAACCCTTTCTGATAAATTTGAAATAAACCTTCTGATAAAATTAATCTTATCAAGCAAAGATTATAACTTTGTTTTAGTAGTTGGGGGTACTGCCTCATCAATTGCTTTCATACTTTTTTGACCAATTTCAATTCCTCTCTCGTGGACCATAAAACCCAAAAATTGTCCAGATGATACTCCAAAGGCACACTTATTATGATTCATCTTTAAACCATGTTTTCTCATGCACTCCAAAGTCTCCCACAAATCAGCTAGATGTTCTTTGTATCATTTGGATTTCACCACCACATCATCTGTGTAGATTTCAACAATCCTGCCGATCAACTTATGAAAAATATAATTCATTTCCCTCTGATAAGTTGCATCAGTATTCTTCAAACCAAAGGTCATCACAACCCATTCAAATAAGCCGATTGCGCCAGGGCGCCTAAAAGCTGTTTTTGCTATGCCTTTCTCGGCCATAAAAATTTGATTATATCCTGCATTGTCGTCCATAAAACTAACAACCTTGTGCCCGACTGCTGCATCTACCAACAAATCGGCTATTGGCATCGGATAACCATCCATGGGTGTAGCCTTGTTCAGATATCTAAAATTGATGCAAACTCTTAACTTCCTATTTTTCTTATACATGGGAACAACACTCGATATCCACTCTACATAATGGCACGGTCGGATAAATTTTGCTTCTAGTAATCTTTTAGTCTTCTTTTGGATATCATCAAGAACATTTGGGTTGAATCTCCTTGAAGCTTGTTTAAATGGCCAATATCTAGGTTTAATTGGCAACCGATGTTCAATAATTAATCGATCTTGGCCAGGCATCTCATAATATTCCCAAGCAAAACAATCTTTAAATTCCTTTAATAAATCTATCAACTCTCGCTTATACTCAGGATCTAACTTAGCACTTACATACATCAGCCTAGGCCTATCTCCAGGACCAATATCTATCTCCTCCAATTTATCGGCCAACGTAAAATCATGTCCTAGTTTACCATCTGTACTATCTATTGGATTATCCATTAAAACAAACTCTCAGAGCCGACTACTCGGATTAGTTGTTGGCTTTCATTATTGATCTTAATGAAGCCTCCTTCCCATCACTTGCTATAAAAACACTTGAAATCTTCTAGTTCCCAATACATTGGGTCAACTATTGCTATACTCACAGAATCATCAGCATGAACTAGCTCAACATCATCTCCATGCCACTAAATCAAGCATTGATGCATAGTTGATGGTACACAACAATTTGCAGGAATCCAATCATGACCAAGGAGTAAACTGTATGAACCCTTTCCATCAGTGATAAAGAATATAGTAAGCAAAGTCTTACTTCCAATTGTCAATTCAACATTTATTTCCCCCTGGTCTTGGATGCATTACCCCAAAATCCTTAAGCATCATATCAGTCTCAATCAAATCTTATGGTCCCTTACCAAGCTTGCGAAAAGTAGTATAATGCATAAGATTAACAGAAGCACCTCCATCCACCAACATTTTGCTCATCGGCTTCCCATCAACAAAACCTTTCACATATAAAGCCTTCAAGTGCCGATGCTTGATTGGCTTATCAAATATAGCTTGTTATATCACTGTCAATTTGGCAACCATCTTCTCATATTAGCCGATGGTTGACCCTTATTAGCTATTTGTTTAGCATTCCATACTTGAGGTTTACCAGATTTATGAGCCTGTTCTAGCTCTCTATTCCTTAGGAGTTGTACCCTTCTTTTCTGACTTCTTGTTAAACCTCCTAGACACCATTGCCCTTCCTGCCAAACATACTCTTCCTTATCACCTTCTTCTTCATAATCAGCCCAATTTTGATCAACAACTTGCTTCCTAAGCCGATCATGAACACTTCTATTTTTTAAGCGCCGATCCATATTATCATGATGATACTCAATTCGAGCATGGATAGACCAGCGGTTGGCTTGAGATTGCCTAAACTCCCAATATTGTTCACTACACTCTGGGCAATTATTTCTAGTAGGTAATTTCAAACCTTCATTCCTACAATATCTGAAAAAGAACAATTCCAATGTGATTCAGCTTGTTCTCTTTCATACCTCTCCTCTTCTTATTGACGCTGATATTCTTTCTCTTCTAACCAATGTTGATAGTCCTTTTCTTTCTGTCATTGCCATTTATTCAACAAAATTCAAGATGTAATACGTGGCCTCATCGCCCCATTTCTTGACATGTCTCCCTACTCATATCAGCTCTTCTGTTGGTCACGACGCCTTTTAATTTCTCTATATTCATAAGCTGATATTTGCATCTCTAGATCAACTGTTCTGGATTCTTTTGCCCTAGTTGATGTTAGAACTTTAGTCTTCCCTTTGAGCAACTTAGCATCAACCATATTCTGATCTTTTGGGAAAGGATTATCATCAACTTTCATCTTTCGAGGTGTATCAAATTTAAGCTTCCCTTGCTGAATAGCCCTCTGTATATGTTGCCAGAAAATTATGCACTCATTAGTAGAATGAGAAGTAGTGTTATGAAATTTGTAGAACTTCTTATTCTTCAACTGATCAGGAGGTAATATAACATGATTGGTGGACAATTTGATCTATCATTTCTCAAGCAAGAAATCAAAGAGCTTGTCTGATTTTGTGACATCAAAATCATAACTTTCTTCAACTCCTTTTCCCCAAGGATTTGAATCATCACTATCTCCTTACCCCAATTCCATTAAACTATAGCAATCTCCTCTACTTCATCATCTTCACCATCATCATCAACTAAATATGGAATATAAGCTTTGGGCACAAATTGAACACCGCTCACGGTGGTTACTTTGTAGCATCGTGAAAAAACCGTGCAACCAGGTTTAGTACCATCTTGAAAATCCTCGTGGATCGACTTAAATCTCGAGTGGACGCATATTCTAGAATTGACTTTTAAGTCTTCAAGCGGTTTGCTACGCGGGTCGGACCACCTTTAGGAAGAGCGGGCGGGGCCATGTTTGTCGGGACCGGACGTTTTTTGAGTAGCCGAGGTTACACGGGCACGTGGGGACAATGCGGGTATGTTGTGTGCATGTGCGTGGATCCGTCGTGTCAAACTCTTGCCCAAGCGGTTTTTGAAGAAGAGGCGGATCCATAAATGCAACATTCCGTCGAATCTTTAGAATTGTAACATCCTAATGGGCCAAAGTGGGCCCAATTAAAAATCCAAAGATAGGGCGGTTGATCATCATCCAAAGCGGTTATTCATCCAATGAAAATCACAAATTTCTTTACTGTTTCTCTGTGCAACCAGGTTTAGTACCATCTTTGGAAATCCTCGACTTAAATACCAGGCGAGGACGTAGTAACCTCAACACCGAGATTCATTTGTTATTTGCCTTATGGTCATCAAATCTATGATTTTCCTCACCATCATCCTTTGTCCTATCTTCCCAATCGTATCTCTCATGCATATTCTAGAAAAGTATTGAGCCAACTACCTAAATTTCTTCTCAATGGCAACATTCCTTGAACAACCAAAGCAGCTAATTTATCATCGATAGAATTAATTTCTAACGAACCTGAAAAAATCAACACCGATTCAAGTTGGTCATCAACAGGACAAAGAGAAATATGAAACAAACTCGATAAGCTTCTTCAATGGATGCTTCACCCAAAGTTGGTCTGAGTAAAAACAAACTCGATAAGCTTCTTCAATGGATGCTTCATGTTCTATTGTTCTATTGTACTTGTACTATCTTGACCAGTAAACTTAGCAAATTCTAGAAGTCTGTAATTTGTAGAAAGAGAAACCAAATCATACCACTCTAGATATGGACGTTTGTACAAAAAAGTATGCCCTTTTGGTTTTAAACCGAACTGATTCTTCATCATTTTAGTTACTCTGAGTAACAACTCATCAACATTTGAATTTAGATTTCTTTGCAATTGCTGACCCATCTACGGATTAAAATTTTGGGTACCTTGATACCCTAGATTTGGAATCATATGAAGGGTATTATAATCTGTGCCATAATGATATCCTTATGAAATCTCTATCTATTGAGTCCTTTGCTGATTTGCTGCTTGAAGTCTCTGATTATAAATATTGGGATCTGTATTTCTACGAATCCTTTAAACTGATGGTGCTATTTTTTGAGCCAACGGCGGTATTTGGCCTGATGTGCCAAAATTAAGCATTTGATTCTGAACTTGTCCCGTTGGCTGTTGCACATGTTGCACTGATGATCCACGATTATATTGTATTTGATTAGTAGTAATACCCTGAACTTGCTCAGATGAGCTCTGAACTGTCTAGACATCATCATTGCCAGCTAGTGCTGTTTCTTGATGGCTAGTACCGGCTTGATTAGTCCTCTGAGTCAACAGATGTGGAATGTTGTAATAAGCCGGTCCAATCTGATCAATTTGATATCCATGAAACTCCTCCTTCATGGTATTGTGGAATGTGTTCAAGAAAGTTGTATTATGATTCAACATGGCATCATGAACAGATTTGTTGACAGCATCTACAAAGAAACATCTATCATCAGCTTCATCTGTGTCTGACTACCCATGTATCAAAACTCTTGGTAGTGGATATTTCTGAAAAACTTTATTGTCATGTGTCTTGGTGTAGGACAACAAACACTTGTTCTACAACTCCTCTATAGTTTTACCAATGACATCTTTATCCTCATCAGGTAAGTCTTCATAAGGCACTATAAGAATGTCCCTGTTGTTGTGAGCTGCCATGACGATTGTGGTCCCACCGGGCGTGCCAAAAATTGTGTTGGCGCAAAAATGTGGCAATTCAATCAACACACAGCAAGCCAGACGATCTGAACAGAATGAGAATAGAGATCTGCTTGACTTTAACACAGGGCCAGTCGATTCTGAAAACCCAATGGCATGCTAGTTAATTTGATCTACAATTGACAAGGAGAGAAAATCTTATTAGTAGTTTAAGGCGGAACATGTCGGTGTTGCTACAGACAGTTCCAACTATGCGGCTAAACAGCTGATTCGATAGGGCTATCGATTAAATAGTCGATATCCAACATATTAGTAAAGCAAGGATTGCTGAATTGAAGATTATCAACTAATATCAATGATGATGGTACGAATTCAAAATAACCGATACTCATGGGTCATAGCGATTTTATTATGATTGATTAATCCAGACAGAACAAGTACAATACAACCAAATATAAGTAATATAAAGAAACATCATTAGCTAGATGGATATAACCAGTGTAAAGCATTGAGCCGATAAGTTTGACGAGAAATGATATAACATGCGAACAAATCGACTATCTAGTACAAATGAATCTACAAACGCTCTAAATTTAATCTGTTCCCATCAAAAGTGAGGTTCGATCGGATTGACACAACTATGATTAATAATAACAAACTAAAGCCAAAGAATCTATAAAACTATCTATATATTGATAGATTCATGAGAAGCATGCTATATGTGTGAAAGCACAGGCGAATCAGCTAAAATAGCTGATGCATGCATAACAAACAAACAGAGTACATATCTCAATCATGAACAAAACCGCTAATCGATAATCTCTAATCTAAAGTCTTACCAGTGAGGTTCGATCGGGTCGATGTAGCTATAGTTATGTCATTAGATTAGATCTTATTAACTAGTAAACTTACTCAAGATTGGAACATGTCTTTGAATGCATACTATGTTTGATTGGAATAGAGATAAAACAGCCGATCTAGCACAATTAAGCCATCAATTATAAGATTCAAAGTATAAACAGAACTAGAAGACGGCCAATTAAGATGATGTGATGCTGATTCTATCTCTATCTCAATCAAGTGATTTGTTATAATTAATAAAACATTAATTATAACAAGATTGATAACTGGTGAATCAACCAAAAACAGTAAGGAAAATCTTACTAATCTTAGTAGATTCGATAACTAGTGATATTGTGTTAAACAACAAGTTATTTAACACAAGATTGATAACTTTGATCTATATTATGGTTCGTAAGAGATCAATCAGCTGATGCAGCCTTACAAACAACAATATGAATCGATAACTAACTTATGTTATAACTCATAAAAGGTCAATCAGCTGATGTAGCTTTACAAGCATAATACAAGTCGTGACGGTACTCACCAGCAAGCTGGGAGTCAATCAGTCGATGTAGCCCTGTTTGCTGAAGAACTCGTCAAGATCTACAGTACTCCTACTTCTAATGTGATGGCGAAAGCCAAAAAGATTGTGTTGATTGATTGTTTGTGTCCTTGTACAATAACCGGGGTCCAATATTTATACCCAGAACCTAAACATGAATCCTACTCAAATACGACTCATTACAATTCTTAGAATAAAAGAAAACATTCCTAACTTAAAATAACTTGGACCCTAATCTTTTCCTTTCTGTAGAGTCCAACATATCTTTCCTCATAGTCCATTGACGTTATCTACTGACGTTATCCAAAAAGAGTCGATTCTAGTATCGCATCTGAATAAGCTAATATCGATCTTTACGCAACCGATTCCTTGATGACACAATCCTAGAAGCTTTGAGTTCCCGCGCTCTCCTTCCAAAATTTTGGTGTAAACAAAACCCCTATACCTATGTTTGGTGATGGAATTAAGTATAAATGCATATTATATTGATGGTTTATAATTGGTGTTAGTGATCGTCAACACTCGTTCGGGTATTGGGAGATTTACGTGACACTGAGTGTCAAAGGTTTTAGAGCCAGACTAGTGGCCCTCTCGAATACCCCCTAACTCTAGAGGGGCAGGGTCGATAGCGAATGAATCGCTACCGCTTACACCTACTGAGGGGGTGAGCCGGGCCGAGTACTCGGTCTGAGTGTCAGATCACTCACTTGCACCGGCTCGGGTGAAAGTGTATTAAAAGTGGACTGCATGGATCCGTAGATGAGTATGCTTACCGGAAGCCGAGGCATCGGTGTTTGTGGCTCGGGTGAAAGTGTATTAAAAGTGAACTAGCATGTGCGGTTGGGATGCCATCCGTGCGCTGGTTCCTGCTTATATAAAGAAGAGGGAGACATAGATGGGCATAATTTTATCTGTGTACTGTTGAGCTTACCTCCCTTTATTTAATTCTTCATCTTCCTCCGCCTCTATCCCCTTAGATACAATATGATGGAGAGCATGGGGAGCTTGAGAATAGAGGTTCCCAGATGGGCGGCAGGCGAGCGTTATCCATCCGTCCGTCCTGCTTTCGTCAGGTAAGTCCTTGGACTAACCCGAATCGGGTGAACTTGGGGCTTTGTGCTTCTTCTCACTGGGTGTTCCTCTAGGCTTCCTGTGCTTGACAACATGAGCCCTCCCAAATCATCGGGCGATGCTGCGGCGGTGGAGGCCGTAGCTCCGCCGTTAGTCACGATGGCCGGGGACAATGCGAGCCATCTCTGGGCATAGTTGGAGGCCATACAAGAAGTAATGGCTAGGTCAGATCGGGAGATGGCCTGTGCTGCGACGTCCCATGCCGAGGCCCAGGCGCAACTTCTCGGTGAATTTCCGGTTAGATTTCACTTTTCATCCTTCTGGAGATGTCTTGCTTTGATGAGCGGTTGCTTTGATCATGCTTCCTAGTCGTCCAAGAGCAGCTGGCCGCTGCCCAAGGCAAGGTGGCGATGTTTCATGATGCCAACATTGTTCTGGCTGAGCAAGTGATGGAGGCAGAGCGCGACCGTGACGCTGCTGCGACTGATTCTTCCGCCGCGGCGGTTAGAGCGGGTCAATTTTGAGACCGTCATGCTGCCTTGTTGGAGGCGTGCGGCACTACTATTGACATGCTCTTGCTGGTAGGGGTGAGCATAGAGGAGAGCCTTGGCAATGTCCCGAGGCGGTTTAGAGAGGTGGTTCGTCACGCGGTTTGTCGTGGAGCCACGTTGGCTTTGGTGGTCGCTACACTCCGAAGCGGCGAGGACCTTCGGGACATGGCAATCAAGTTTCTGTCAATGGAAAGACCCGATGATGTCGGTGCACTGTCCATGGAGTTTAGGGGCACTATGGGCGCCATTGCCGAATATGAGAGAGTAGAGGATGTATTCCGGTCTGCTCCCCATGATGTGTAAACAACATTGGCCTTAGAATAAAGACTTTTGCACTTTATGGTTTGTGTTCTCTTGAGTAATGGCTTGGTAACTCATGTAATGTTAGTTGTAGCCCCTGGATCACCGCAATAGGTTAGCATAACATATTGTGGTGATTGACCGGAGACCCTAACACGACTTGCCTAAATGTCGTATACTCTTGGAAATTTTTTGATCGGGCAGCCCCTGAGTGCCTCGGTAGGTCAGTGTGATCTGCTAGGGTGCTCAGTTTAAGCCTAGGGACATACTGATTATTGTTTTGGTCAGAGTCTACTACCTTTATTACGGGTTAGTGGTCACACCACCCGGGATTTGGACCCTAGTATAGGGCTGCTTTTTTACGCGTAGAACCATCGCAATAAGTCAACGTTCCAGGCGTTTGTGTAGACTTGACCATTCATGTTTGCCAGCTTATATGTTCCTAACTTTAGCACTTCAGCCACGATAAATGGTCCTTTCCAAGGAGGTGTGAATTTGTTTTTCCCCTTGGTTGTCTGCACTCAACGCAGAACCAGACCACCTTTCATGAAGTTTAGTGGCCGACGTGCTTGTTGTAGTACTTGAACAGTTGTTGCTGATATCTTGCGGAGCGGACGAGTGTCATTCTATTATGCTCATCGAGCCTATTGAGGGAATCCTATAAGGCTTCCTCTGCTGTTTCCTCATCATAGGGGTGAACACGAGGAGAGGCATAGCTGGTCTCCTTAGGTAGTACCACATCTGCGCCATAGATAAGGAAGAAAGGAGTGAACCCTATCAGCTTGGTAGGAGTGGTCCGTAGGCCCCATGGGACTGGCTAAAGCTCCTTGACCCATCTACACTCAAACTTTTTTAGTTTCCTAAAGATTCAGGGTTTAAGGCCTCAGAGGATGCAACCATTCACCCTTTCTACCTGATCATTAGTCTAGGGGTGGGCCACCGTAGCCCATCTTACATTGATTTGTTGTTCATCATAGAAGTTGACAAATGCGCTCCCTATGAACTGGGTGCTGTTGTCAATAATGATAGTGTTCATGACCCCATACCGGTTTATGACTTCTTTGATGAACTCGACTGTCGCCTCTGAGCTAGCTGTAGCTATAGGATTGGCCTTGATCCACTTGGTGAACTTGTCGATCATGACCATTAAGTGGTCGAATCCCTCGGGGGTAGGCGTGAGTTTCCTGACAATGTCGAGTCCCTAGATGGCGAAGGGCCATGTGATTGGGATCGTTTGGACCTCTTGAGAGGGGTCGTGTTTTTGCTTGGCAAAGTACTGACATCCCTCATAGGTCCTCATGATATGTTGTGCATCCTTAACCACGGTAGGCCAATAAAACCCGTGTCGAAAGGCTTTACCCACCAAGGTGTTTGACGCTGCGTGGTGGCCACAAGCTCGGAGTGTGAAAGTGCATCTAGCCCTTTAGTGGGTTTTGGATGATTGAATGACAATGTGATTAAAGGTCTAACCCATTTGCTAAGTGTGGACAGGTGATAGGTTATCTCACAGGTCCTTAATGAAAGCCAAAATGATGTGTTGTTGTATAAACAATCTAGTTCAAGCACAAGACAACAATGCAAATGGAATTCATGCAAAGGCTTGTTTATTGTGGGATTTCCATGTACTATGTAAAAGCAAGCTTGTGAGAATTAATTAATGAGACATAAGGGATTGCATATGGAATGTTCTCATATTTGAAGCTTGCTAAATTGAAATGAAAAAGACAACAATACAAATGAATGGATGATTCAACACAAGATGTGACTTGATGGCTTGAGATGGTGAAGATAGCAAGGAAAGGCTTCGAGGTACTAAGCAAGGGTGAAGGGCAAGCGATGGCTTGGCGGCCGAAGAACCTAGCTAGGGTGAAGAAGAAAGTACTTGCATTTAGTTGTGGCACTAATCAAGCTACGATGGTCATATTAATGTGAAGGATCAAATCACTATTGGAGTGTTTGATAGAAGTGACTTGATACATTTGGAATTATTCAAATTTAATGAATGGAATCAAGTCACGTGCTCAAGATGGCTATGCTCAAGTGAAAAAGATCAATATCAACATGTTGGCACCCTCACTTGATGAAGATTGGAATACACGGCTTCGGTTCAAAAAGAGCAACTCAAAAGGTTTAAATTCGTTATACTTTTAAATTTGAGTAAATAGGAATGCCGTACTATTAAGAGGGATGCATCATGTTGATAGATAATGTTTCATAAGTGCTCAAGCCAACCCAAGTGAGTTTTGAGTATTTGAGCGACAAAAGAGCTAACTTTATTTTTGCTGGTCTGGCAATACCGGACGTGTCCGGTATTTACCCGGCAGTTGTAAAATTGTTGTTCTCGAGTTGGTTCGTCGGGAGTTCCGACGGTCGGGAGTTCCGCAAGGGTTGGGAGTTCCGACGTCTCACAATTTAAATAATTTGGAGAGTTCACTATCCAGGTCATACCGGACGTGTCCGGTATTCATACCGGACGTGTCCGGTATGGACGACCAGAGGCCAACGGCTAGTTTTCCAAAGCCTTGAGGGTCGGGAGTTCCGACGGTCGGAAGTTCCGACATGTGTCAGGAGTTCCGACACCTCATATTCTTTAACTCAGTTACATGGTTTTCAAATTTGCTGAGGGTCGGGAGTTCCGGAATTCATCGGGAGTTCTGACGCCTCACAACTTCACTGTAACTTAGTTACCGTTGGCGCAGTGTAAGTCATACTGGACTATAACGGTATGCATACCGGACATGTCCGGTATTGCAACGGCTATAAAATGGCTAGTTTTTCAAGGGGGCTATAAATACCCCCAAGCCTCCACCTTTGGAGGCTGCTGATTCTGCTGATATACACACATGTTTTTGAGCCTTGCTAAGTCTCCTAAACCATCTCTTAGTGGGTGTGTGATCCAAATTGCAAAATCAATTTGTGGGTTAAGAGAGAATTTGAAAAAGAGAGCAAGCTATCACTTGAGCACTTGTGCATATTGTCAATATCGTGATTTGCATTTGTTACTCTTGGACTCTTCGGTCCTAGACGGCTAGGTGTCGCCGGAGAGCAACCGAGAGATTGTGGTTGCTTCGGAAAGTATGTAACGGTCGATTCCGCCGCCTTGGAATCATTTAGTGCGAGGAGGAAAAGGAGTTGGAAAAGACTCCGGCTAGAGTGACCTTCGTGGTACCCTCTAGGGCTGACCTTCGCTGGGTCGCTCGTAGCCCCCTCAACGGAGAGTAGGACTCGAACGAGTCCGAACTTCGATAAAACAAATATCGTGTCTCAATTCGCATTTCATTTGATATTTGTGTTTCTCTAGCTATTCTGCAGGTTCTCTGTGTATATTGTCATCTCCATTAGGTGCCTGCAGTTTGGTTTGAAGATAGAAATCGAAAGGAGCAAGTTCGGGGCCGATCTGCTGAAATCATGTATACCGGACACGTCCGGTATTCATACCGGACACGTCCGGTATTTCCTGCCTGCACTGAAAATATTTATTCTCTGTTCTAACTTGGTGTTGCAGGGTTGTAGCTTCTAGATATATTCTTTATACCTTGTTTACTCTGTGGCTAACTTGTGAGGGGTGGTAGTACTCTTAATTTGGAGTTTCCATTTTGGAAACTCCCCTTTCTAATTGTTTCCGCATTTAAAGGTGTTAATTTTCAGAAACGGCTATTCACCCCCCCCCCCTCTAGGCGACATCCTAGATCCTTTCAATTGGTATCAGAGCGAGGTTCTCACCTAAAGCTTTATCGCCGTGAGAAAAGGATGTCGACGTCTATCGAGTTGGAGCCGGTGCTTCTCCAAAATGATGGTTCAAACTTTCTACCTTGGTCAATTCATGTACTCAATGCTTTTAGACATATTAGTCCTATTGTTGAGCATATTGTGTTTGCAAGCATATCTCTTCCTATAGTTGATTGGAGCTACTATAAGAATTTATCAAAAGAGGAAGAGATATGCGTGCAACTCAATGCTCAAGCTATTAATATCATTTTGAGTACATTGAGTGCAGAGGTTCAAGATGAGGCAATATTCAATGGACAACCACCTCCGGAGAGTGCTCATCTCATTTGGACCAAACTCGTTGAGTTATATGGAGAATCCAAATGCGATGATGCACTTGAGGTCGAGTCAATGGAAAGTATGTCCATTGTGTCTTCATGCAGCAAAGAAGCCTCACAAGACCTCAAGAGCGCCGAGCCGGAGCAAGAAGTGCAAGCAGCACATGACTTGTTGTCTGCCTGCCTACCGGACGTGTCCGGTATGGCCGAGGCGGCAGACCAGCAAGCAGCTGTTTGCAGCGATGCTCAAGCTCGGTGGTGACCAAGTGATGAGTCAATCTCAGTATCTCATGATACTCATCACTTGTGTCTCATGGCCAAGAAAAGTAAGAAGAAGAGTAACAAGAAAGATCAAGAGAAGGAGAAAGCACAAGTAGATGATCAAGATGAGAGTGACGTTGAAGTTGAAGATAACTACAACCTTGATCATCTCAACCGCAAAGACAAGTTCATCATCATGAAGATAGTTGAAAAGAATGATGAGCTTGAAGAAGAGATTGAGAAGAAAGAGCAATCACTTCAAAAGCAAGAATTGTTTCTCATCTCTAAGATGGAAGAACTAAATGCTCTAAGTGAAAGGTATGAAAATTTGTCAATTGAGCATGCTTTAGTTACTAACTCCTCTTCTAGTGTTTCCCAACTAGAGAAGAAAACTTAGAGCTCAAGGCAAGGCTAGATGAACTATCAAGCAAGTACAATGTGCTACAAGCTAATTATGTTTATCTAAAGTGCTCTCATGAAGAATTAGTAGAATCAAGCATTATGCTTGAGGTAGCACATGAGGTTGTGATCACATCGGTAAAATCCTCTCAACCTCTCACACATTCACTCACTAGTACACCATCTCAATTAAATGTTTCTTGTACTAATGAGTGTGCTCCTCAAGCAAGCCAATCTTCGATTGAGCTAAATCTCATAGAAAACATAGAGCTCAAAGAAGAGGTGAAAAGATTAAAGAAAGATGTGATTCGGTTGAAGGGTGAGGAGAAAGCACAACCTTCTCAAGATAACCGTGATTACATGGTGAAGAAGCTTGAGAATGGTTCAAACCTTGCTTCCTCCAAAACTCAACAAAGGAATCACATTTCAAGCAAGGCCAACACAACCAAGAGCAAGAAACATGGAAAAAGGTTATGCTATGGTTGTGGATTATATGGACATGAGTGGGCTATGTGTCCACATAAGAGTTGGGCCGACAAATGTGAAGTGGCCAAACAAAAGGACTCAAACAAGTTGGCCAACCAAATGAAGAATGATGGACAAAGTGCTTGTCTCATGAGCAAGAAATTGGGTCATCCTACCAAGAAATGTCCAATGTACAAAGAGGCAAGAAAGGAAGCCCAAGTTGCAACAAGAAGATGCTTTGGATGCAATGAGAAGGGCCATAAGGTTGATAGGTGTCCATACAAGCAAAGCAAGCATAGAGCAAACGAAGGCCGCATATGCTATGCTTGTAGAAGAAAGGGGCATCTAAGCTATGAATGCCCAAATGGTAACGCTCCTAAGCCAAACACATATGTTTATAATGATAAGCTTAGGAAGACCACAAATGGAGTTAACACTAGCAAGGTGATGTGTTCACCACAAACTAGTGCTAAAGCCATTTGGGTGCCTAAGCACTTGTTGACTAACTCAAAAGGACCCAACAAGAGTTGGGTACCAAAGTGTGCTTAGGTTAATGATGTAGGTACTTGATGATGAGATGAAGGCATCGGGGTGGTTGAGCAAGCAATTTGACAATATTCACTCAATCTATCAACCAATTCTTATCATAATTCCTTATATGGTTGACCCGAAGATAAGTTAATGAATATATCATGTATTTCATCCTCACCATTGATAACAAGTACCTAAACCTAAACCTTATAGGATAGACACTTTGTTTACTTTATGCTCAATGACTCACAAATAGGCATGTTTGTGAAATATTGAAAGTGGCTAATTATCTTTACTTGATAGTTATCATGTTTGCCATATGATGTTTTTAATAATTCTCTAATAGAGCAATTTATTTGTTGAGATGCAAGTGTCAAATAAATAATAGAGATAAATGAAGAATCACAAGCAATGAATTAATTGGTTCTGTCCTACACCTATCGGACGTGTCCGGTATGGCTAGGGACAGAAAGTCAGTGTTTCTGTTCTGTGTATTCCGGACGTGTCCGATATACAACCGGACGTGTCCGGTATTACAGGAACCAGAACACTAATTGAATTGCAACTAAGTCTTTGATTCATATATGTTCATATATCTCTAATTTACTCAGAAGCTTGTGATTTATTAAAATCTAAGTGGATTGTGAGCATCTCCCGAACTCAATTTTAAATATGGCAAACTTATTTGATTTATAGTCAAAATAGAAAATTGG
This sequence comes from Miscanthus lutarioriparius, assembly GCA_904845875.1. Lineage (NCBI taxonomy): Eukaryota > Viridiplantae > Streptophyta > Magnoliopsida > Poales > Poaceae > Miscanthus > Miscanthus lutarioriparius. Next base: position 24,277,403 of record CAJGYO010000016.1, on the reverse strand, counting down.
ATCCCGATTTCTTAATAGAATAAAAGTGCTTGTTGAAAGTTATTCAAATTACTTAAAGCACTTATTTAGGGGGAGCTAAGTTTCTATTTTGTACCAATGTGGACTAACAAATCTATCTAGCATTCTTTGTAGTTCTTTGGATGAAAAGTGATTTAGAATCTAGCATGATTATTTGGCAATCAAGGTCAACATAAAGATTATCATGCCATGAATCTTCTTAGTGGTATTCTTGTGGGCTCAAGGCAAAGGTATGTGTTTACATATATACATTGCAAGTGCATCTAAGGCCCTTTATATGTTAGAATGTGCATTTGTGTGACATAGGAGAGATGTTTTTCAAAAACCCCTAACTAGCATGAGTAGGAAGTGTGAATTTGAAAAACTATTTGAATCTTGGTCTTTGTGACCTAGCCTTGTTATGTGATGATTATAGCTCTCCTTGATTGTTTGATCGGCTAATCACACATGACATGGCTCTCTTAAGTCCACAATCTACGTTGTCTCACTTTATCTCTCTCAAGCAAGCAAATTATTGATTATGCCATATATTTGGAAAAGAGAAAATCAATTGGTGGCATTGGATAAGAGAAGTGATCATATTCGGTTTGGATCAAGATTTTATATATTTTTGGACTGAGAAATAATAGAAAAGGGGATTGGAAGAGAGAAAACTCATTTTGGAATAACTTAGGCCAGCCCGCGTATACCGGACATGTCCGGTATGCTACCGGACGTGTCCGGTATGAGCGGGACTATAAAAATAGAAGTACCCCTTCGGCCCAGACCAGTCTCATCTTCTTCCAAGCCACCCAGCCATCGTCTTCTTCCTCACCTAGGGCAACCAAGGATTTCACCAATAAAAGAGAGAGAGGGAGATCGCATTGGAGAAGGCTTGCATCAAGATTGAAGACCCGAGGATCTGATTTCACATCGCCTTCTCATATCTTCTCCAAAGGTACCCTAATCGCAGACCTCGTCCGATCTACATGGTCAATGCATGATTTTGAAATTCCTCCGGTCAATATGCTGCATTGGTGATATAGAAGCAATGCCCAAAGTTTGGAATTAATCTATGATGTTTTGAATCGAGGAACCCTAGTTAGGGTTGCTGGGCGCCCATATCGGACGTGTCCGGCATGCTACCGGACATGTCCGGTATGGCTCAGTAGAGCAGCTCCTCTGCTTCCTTTTGATTCAATCCGAGCATAGAATTGTTTGTTAGGCTTAGATTCTTTTGTATCTTTGTTTTGCAAACTTATTGACAGTTGTATGTCAAGATAGTTGTAAAACCATGGATCAAAGATTCTACGTCTAAATTGCAATTCCAGATTAAATTTTGGGCACGTATCTAAAATTTGTTGAAAATCTTTGGATACAGGACAACAGCCATCAGTGGACGACAGGAGCCCAGATCCAAGCACAGGCATGATCCAGCACTAGAGAAGCACAAGAAGGTAAGACAGGAGATGCATCCTGGATTCCAGCCGAGCAGCAGGAGGCCTACCAGAGCTGCCTCTAGTGCAGCACCTCAGTATGCAGAGGGATCGGGGAGCTCTTCCTCTGACACTAACACTGATGAATTCAGAGTGGAGTCCAGAGAAGAAAGAAAGAGGAAGAGCACTGATAGAGGTTCAGATGGTGATAGCTCAGATGAGGAGCAGGAGATTGAGGAGGAGGAGCCAGTTCCTCTAGTTCAGCACCAGCCTGGTCAGGGGATGCATTATGGTCTCCTTGAGACATGTTTGCCCAATGTGCCCTCTTATGTTCCTAGAGTTGACTTCAGGGGAAAGGGTATGACCAGGAGAGCTAGAGATGAGCGAAGGGTTGATCCGAGGGGCTTACCTAAGGTTCAGTACGATCACCGCTTCCAGACAGCCTTTCACCTGGACTTCTACTCCAGTGTGATTCTCACCAGGAACCCTATGATTGCCAGGTCTCAATGGATTGACTGGCAGTACGTTAGAGAGTTGCAGAAGGCCTCAGTTGATCATGCCATTGCCATCTGCCAGAGCACAGGAGTTTATGAGATCATGGAGTTCCAGCATGACTGGAACATAGAGGTAGTAGCTCAGTTCTATGCTACTCTGTTCGTTGAGGAGGATGAGAGGCGGATGCACTAGATGCTTGAGGGCCAGTGGTACAGTGTTGACTATGATGTATTTGCCGCCCACCTTGGCTTCTCAGAGGATGATCTCTAGAGGGACAGGATCCACACCGAGCAGGTGTTACCTCCTGAGCAGCTCGCATATATGTATCCTCCTGGTGGTGAGAGAGGAGCAGTGGGGAAGGTTCTAGGTCTTCACCCTACTTACAGATACCTGGACAGGATGTTCAGGAAGACTATTGACTGCAAGGGTGGAGACAAGGGCAACATTGCTGATTATTCCAGGAACCTACTCCACAGGATGGCACCTGATGCTCGGCCCTTCAGCGTGTTTGATTTTATTTGGTCCGAGATCAGGAGTGTGGGAGAGAGGCCCCTCAAGGGCTATGGTTTTGCTCCTTATATCATGCATATGATTGAGCAGGTGACAGGGCACATGTTCGAGTATGACAAGATTCACAAGGCCCTGAAGATTGTTGCAGATCTGCCTAAGACAGGATTACCTCCAGTAGGACCAGGAGGAGCAGCAGTAGCACCAGAGGCAGATGCACCTAGGAGTGGTGCACCAGCAGGAGCTTCACCTTCACCACATGCTCCTTCACATTCTACTTCACTCCGTGGCAGTCCTCCCTCGCCTATCCACAGGCTTTTCAGCTCCATATTTGGGATGTGCAGAGACGTGCAGACCAGGCAGCAGAAGGAGAAGGAGGCTAGGAGGAAGGACACTCGGACTTTGAAGCAAATTGCTTCTAATCTTGAGCTTGATCCTCCTAGATCTCCTCTATCAGATGAGGCAGCTAGTGAGCCTGAGGCTGAGGAGCAGCAGCAGGCTAGATATGATAGAGAGTATGCTGAGTTCATTCAGCAGCAGCAGCAGCAGGCACCACAGCACCCTGACACTCTTCCACTTCAGGCTCGTGTACCTACTCACTCTCAGCCACGTCCTAGTACTACAAATGAGTATGCTACAGATTGGTGGAGTGACCTCACAGGTGGTGGCGGCTTCTACGGGTCTAGTGGCTATGACCCGTCTGGCGCAGGAGGTTCTCGTCCAACTGGTGTTACACGCTCAGATGACGAAGATGCTGGGAGAGATGATGATGATGATGCTGAGTGATGCCAGAGATCAGATACAGCTTGCAGCCCCTTTTGTCTTTAGTTTGTCATTGTTGGACCTTTGTGGTGATAGATGACAAAGGGGGAGAGAGACTGATTAAAGCTTTAGGTTTTTTTTTGTTTCTTTTGCTTATCTTTGTACCTGAAGATATGTACTACAGGCTGTAGTTTTTGTTCTTGAGCTTCATTGATGTATCTTGAGTTTGAGATTGCATTGTATCATGTGAGAGATGAGACTCACTTATGCTTTATCTCTGGATCTATTGAGATATGATCTTTATTATCTGTGGCTTGTGGACTTGAGAAAATGTGTAATGAGTGCTATGTGTGACATACATGTGTTGTATTTATTTTTCATAAGGTCTATGCATGATAGAATGAAAATATTTGATGTGATGTCTTTATATTTATTCTTGTGTGATATATCATGTCATATGCATCACAATTCTATTTTGTCACACACACATGCACCCCACGGATGCAATGATTTAGGGGGAGTCTCCTATATGTTTTAGTATGTGCAATTGACAAGTTAAGGTCATTTTATGAATTCCAATCGCAAGCACATATTAAGGGGAGCCTCTTATAAATCATTGAACCCAAAAGCTTAAATGTTTATATTCTTTTGTAAGCTTTAATCAAGTTGTCATCAATCACCAAAAAGGGGGAGATTAAAAGTGCATTTAGCCCTTTAGTGGGTTTTGGATGATTGAATGACAACGTGATTAAAGGTCTAACCCGTTTGCTAAGTGTGGACAGGTGATAGGTTATCTCACAGGTACTTAATGAAAGCCAAAATGATGTGTTGTTGTATAAACAATCTAGTTCAAGCACAAGACAACAATGCAAATGGAATTCATGCAAAGGCTTGTTTATTGTGGGATTTTCATGTACTATGTAAAAGCAAGCTTGTGAGAATTAATTAATGAGACATAAGGGATTGCATATGGAATGTTCTCATATTTGAAGCTTGCTAAATTGAAATGAAAAAGACAACAATACAAATGAATGGATGATTCAACATAAGATGTGACTTGATGGCTTGAGATGGTGAAGATAGCAAGGAAAGGCTTCGAGGTACTAAGCAAGGGTGAAGGGCAAGCGACGGCTTGGCGGCCAAAGAACCTAGCTATGGTGAAGAAGAAAGTACTTGCATTTAGTTGAGGTACTAATCAAGCTACGATGGTCATATTAATGTGAAGGATCAAATCACTATTGGAGTGTTTGATAGAAGTGACTTGATACATTTGGAATTATTCAAATTTGATGAATGGAATCAAGTCACGTGCTCAAGATGGCTATGCTCAAGTGAAAAAGATCAATATCAACATGTTGGCACCCTCACTTGATGAAGATTGGAATACACGGCTTCGGTTCAAAAAGAGCAACTCAAAAGGTTTAAATTCGTTATACTTTTAAATTTGAGTAAATAGGAATGACGTACTATTAAGAGGGATGCATCATGTTGATAGATAATGTTTCATAAGTGCTCAAGCCAACCCAAGTGAGTTTTGAGTATTTGAGCGATAAAAGAGCTAACTTTATTTTTGCTGGTCTGGCAATACCGGACGTGTCCGGTATTCATACCGGACGTGTCCGGTATTTACCCGGCAGTTGTAAAATTGTTGTTCTCGGGTTGGTTCGTCGGGAGTTCCGACGGTCGGGAGTTCCGGCAAGGGTTGGGAGTTCCGACGTCTCACAATTTAAATAATTTGGAGAGTTCACTGTCCAGGTCATACCGGACGTGTCCGGTATGGACGACCAGAGGCCAACGGCTAGTTTTCCAAAGCCTTGAGGGTCGGGAGTTCCGACGGTCGGAAGTTCCGGCATGTGTCAGGAGTTCCGACACCTCATATTCTTTAACTCAGTTACATGGTTTTCAAATTTGCTGAGGGTCAAGAGTTCCAGCATTCATCAGGAGTTCCGACGCCTCACAACTTCACTGTAACTTAGTTACCGTTGGCGTAGTGTAAGTCATACCGGACTATAACGATATGCATACCGGACGTGTCCGGTATTGCAACGGCTATAAAACGGCTAGTTTTTCAAGGGGGCTATAAATACCCCCAAGCCTCCACCTATGGAGGCTGCTGATTCTGCTGATATACACACACGTTTTTGAGCCTTGCCAAGTCTCCTAAACCCTCTCTTAGTGAGTGTGTGATCCAAATTGCAAAATCAATTTGTGGGTTAAGAGAGAATTTGAAAAAGAGAGCAAGCCATCACTTGAGCACTTGTGCATATTGTCAATATCATGATTTGCATTTGTTACTCTTGGACTCTTCGGTCCTAGACGGCTAGGCGTCGCCGGAGAGCAACCGAGAGATTGTGGTTGCTTCGAAAAGTTTGTAACGGTCGATTCCGCCGCCTCGGAATCATTTAGTGCAAGGAGGAAAAGGAGTTGAAAAAGACTCCGGCTAGAGTGACCTTCGTGGTACCCTCAAGGGCTGACCTTCGCTGGGTCGCCCGCAGCCCCCTCAACGGAGAGTAGGACTCGAACGAGTCCGAACTTCGGTAAAACAAATATCGTGTCTCAATTCGCATTTCATTTGATATTTGTGTTGCTCTAGCTATTCTGTAGGTTCTCTGTGTATATTGTCATCTCCATTAGGTGCCTGTAGTTTGGTTTGAAGATAGAAATCGAAAGGAGCAAGTTCGGGGCCGATCTGCTGAAATCGTGTATACCTGACACGTCCGGTATTCACACCGGACACGTCCGGTATTTCCTGCCTGCACTGAAAATATTTATTCTCTGTTCTAACTTGGTGTTGCAGGGTTGTAGCTTCTAGATATATTCTTTATACCTTGTTTACTCTGTGGCTAACTTGTGAGGGGTGGTAGTACTCTTAATTTGGAGTTTCCATTTTGGAAACTCCCCTTTCTAATTGTTTCCGCATTTAAAGGTGTTAATTTTCAGAAATGCCTATTCACCCCCCCTCTAGGCGACATCCTAGATCCTTTTAGAGTGTATATCTTGCAAGAGTCTTTTCCCGTCTTCTGTGGGTATGCACCGTTGCAAGATTCCATACGTAGGATTTAGCTCTTCGACGTACTCGATCGGCCTCGTCCCTATTGATAGGGAGGATGCCATGTCGATGAGCTCCTACGCCCAGTCTAGGTTGGATCCTATGGCCTTGGTGATGGTGAGTACGCTTGGCTCGAGGAGAGGTTGAGTTTCAACTCCCCAGCATGTCAAGGGTCTCATGAGCTCATCGAGGAACACGCTGCCTGAGGGCATGTCTTGGGTCAAGCCAATTCTTGCGAGGCTATCAGCCTCCTCGTTGTCCCTTCGAGGGATGTGGCGTAGCTCGAGTCCATCGAACTTTGCCTCAAGTTTTCTAACCTCAGCGCAATAGGCTTCCATCTTGTGGTCAAGGCACGCTGAGGCTTTCATTACTTGCCTGATGACAAGCTCAGAGTCTCTCGAGGAGACAAGTCTCATGAACCGCAGTCACCCTTGGGGTCATTCGGCTCATTCGGTTCCTGTTGGGGGAGACCAAGATAACTCCTGCTCTTGCTCCATATAGCATCGAAGAGCCGTCAAAGTACATGCTCTAGTACTCTAGGTCGGCTGCAGCCAGTTCAACGTGTGTTTCTATCCATTCAACAACAAAGTCTGCCAGAGCCTAGGATTTAATGGACGTGTGTGGCACATACGTGATACCATACGCCATAAGTTCCAGGGCCCATTTGGCTATCCGTCCAGTCATGTCCCGATTGTTGATGATCTCTCCTAGTGGAAAGGAGGTGACCATGGTATTCGGGTGCGCATTGAAGTAGTGAACCAACTTCTTCTTTACCAAGTACACCCCACATAGTATCTTTTGGATGTGCAGGTAGCAACTTTTGCTCTCGGCTCATATTTGACTGAGGAAGTATACCGGTCGCTGGATAGTCTGAATGTGGCCTTCTTCCTTTCTCTCAACAACTATAGCCACGCTGACTACCTTGGTGGTAGCTGCGGCGTACAGAAGTAAGGGCTCTTCTTCTTGAGGAGCCACCAGAACAGGGGGGGTTTGGTGAGGAAGTCCTTGATATCATCAAAAGCTTTTTGAGCCTCTGAGGTCCATCGCCAGTCTGGTGTCTTGCATAAGAGTTTGTAGACGAGGAGTCCCATCTCGCCCAGTCTAGAGATAAACCGGCTTAAGGAAGCCAGACATCCCATGAGCTTCTGGGCGTCTCTCAACGCTCGAGGAGGTGCCATATTGAGGATGGCCTTAACCTTCATTGGATTGGTCTCAATCCCACGAGTCGATACGATGTAGTCGAACAGTTTGTTGGATGGTACCCCAGAGGTACACTTTTCTGGGTTGAGCTTGATCTTGAACTTTTGGAGATTTTTGAAAGTCTCTGAGAGATCTTGAATAAGATTTCTAGCTTTTGATGATTTTACGATGATGTCATCGACGTAAGCTTCGGTGTTTCTGCCGATCTGCTCATGGAGGCAGCGCTTCATACAGCGCTATTAGGTAGCCCCTGTGTTCTTTAGCCGAACGGCATGGTGACATAGCAGTATGCTCCGATCGGGGTGATGAACAAAGTAGCTAGTTGGTCAGACTCTTTCATCTGGATTTGGTGATAACCGTAGTAAGCGTCGAGGAAATAGAGTAATTCTGATCCCGCAGTGGAGTCGATGATTGAATCTATACGGGGTAAAGGGTAAGGATCCTTCGGGCATGCCTTGTTAAGGCTTGTATAGTCGACACACATTCTCCACTTGTTGTTCTTTTTTGGGCACCATGATGGGGTTTGCAAGCCAGTCTGGATGCATGACCTCCCTGATGAAGCCCGTGTTGAGGAGCTTGGCTATTTCTTCTTCTATAGCCCTATGCCTCTTGTCATCAAACCATCTCAAGCGTTGCTTGACTGGCTTGGCGTCGACCTGGATTCTCAGGGAATGCTCGATGATCTCCCTTAGGATTCTCGGCATGTCTAAGGGTTTCCAAGCGAATATACCTCAATTGTCAATTAGGAATTTGATGAGTTCGTCTTGTTGTGCCTAGTTCAGGCTCCTCCCAATGTTCGTGGTCTTACTCGGGTCGGTTCTCTCCAAGCGGACCTTCCTCGAATCATCCTCGTGCGTAAATGATGGGGCCACGGTTGGCTCCAAGGTAGTGAACTAGGCTGGTGACAACCTCTTCTCTTCTGGAGGTGGAGACTGGAAATCGAGATGCGTCGGTGTTGTCGTCGGAGCCCCCGAGCCCTATCGTTGCAAGAGGACATAGTCGAGCTCGCGCTGTGCCGAGTCCAAGTTTTGGACCGCGTTCTTGATAACGAGTAGGTCATACTGATAGGCATTTTGAAGATCTCAAGAGATCATGATGACACCGTTAGGCCCCGGCATCTTCATCTTTAGGTACGCATAGTGAGGCACAGCCATGAATTTAACAAAACATGGTATGCCGAGGACTACGTGATATGTGTCCTGAAAGTCCACAACCTCAAAGAAGAGTATCTCCTGGCGAAAGTTTGTTGCCTCTCTAAACATAACCCGTAGATCTATGATGCCGAGAGGCATCAGCTGTCTCCCTGGTACTATTCCGGTGATCAAGCCCCTCGGTGGGCGCAGTTTATCTGTGCTGATCTTTAGTTTTTCGAAAGTATCCCAATATATTAGATTGGAATCACTTCCTCCATCCATGAACATCTTGGTGGCATGGACAGTTTCGAGCACTGCGCTAATGACCAGGGGGAACCTGCCGACGTTGACCAAGTGTTCGAGTTGGTCACTTTCATCGAAAGTGATAGGCTGCTCTGACTAGGGTAGCCGGGTCGCTGCCGTGGGTACCGCGATGTGAGCCTCCCGAACAGCAGGTGTATGTATTGAATCTGACCAGGTCCTAGTATGGGTGCGAATGGTCATCACTCGTTTGAGGGTTTGTTTTGAGTGTCCTTTACGCCGCCGATTGTCCCCTCGAGGGGTGCTCCATGAGAGAGTCAACGTAGCGGCCATCGCGCGGTGCATCTTACAATCTTTGGCGAGGTGAGCTACTGGGTATCCATGGTTCTCACATGGAAGGTTCATGGCATAGCTAAGATTTACCCGATAACTTGGCTTTTGGCTTCGCTTGACGCTCACCCAGTTGGTTCCGCAATTTCTCTTCATTATCCAGGGCATCCCAGCCCTGTTAGGGTTGATCGCGGGCATCGGGAAGAGTTCCCAGGTGCATGCCATGGCGGCGCTCTTGAGCCTATCAAAGAATCTAGTGCATCATCTAGGAGGTGTGATTCCCACCAGATCATGCCTATGGTGTCATGGAGGTACTCCAAACAAAATTGAGAAAAAGTAGACCTGGCGTAGCGACTTACGTGACATGCTAACTAGAGCGGTCCTATGACGATCGAGTTCCTGAGTCCATGAGGTAGAGCTGATCGGGCGATGATGACGTCGATGGCAGAAGGAGAGGGTGGAGGAAGCGCCATCAGCGCTACTGACTGCGTCGACCCATCTGCCAGCCAGGAGCTCATCCAGTACGGCCCCGACGACAACGAGTGCTCGCCTACGGTTGCTACGTAGACGCCATGTGCCATCTCCTTCAAGTTAGCCACGCCGTCGCACCTCACCGATGGGGATGAGCTCGACCTCCACGATGGCGCCATCGCGTGGCCCATCCCAGCGCCGCTCGGCTTCCTCCTAGGCCTCCATGGCGTTGGACCGCAGGGCGCCTCGTCATTCATGAGCATTGTAGGGGATCGTGATGCCTAAGAGGGGGGGTGAATTAGGCAACTTAAAATTCTAACTCTAAACTATAGCCTCTTTTTCTAACCCTAGCAAAACCTATGCAATAGATAAACTATCTAAATGTGCAACTACGGTTTAGCTAGTGTGTTGCTATCTCTACCGCAAAAGGAGTAATACAATCAATGTAAATGCGTAAGCTAAAGAGCAAGGTAGAGATATGCAAACTCCCATCGACGACTCTGGTATTTTTACCAAGGTATTGAGAAGCACGCAAGCTTTCCCTAGTCCTCGTTGGAGCCCCTCGTAAGGAATCCCTCGCAAGGGCCAAGCTCTCGGTCGGGTAACTCTGTGGATAGCCTCGGGCCTTCCCCATGCGCAAGTGGGTCTCCGACGTGCCTTCTGGCAAGCCTCTCCCAGATGCTCTCCGCCGTCTTCACTATCAAGCTTCCGCCCAAATGCCGTGGGCCTTGTTCCCTCCGGTACATGGTGGCGGACACACCATAAACACGGTTGGTGTGATCTCGCAAGACTACAAGCCCCTCCGATGTACAACAAGGGTGCACGCAAGCACCGAATGGTAAGAGGTATGCAAACCTCACTAAATGCTAGGCCTAAACCTAGAGCAAGCGCATAAGCGGTGGTCTAATCAACCTAAGCACTTCGCAAAGCACCTACGCTAATCACCTAATGAATCACTAAGCACTATGCAAGTGGAGATCACTAAAATGGTGTATCAACACCCTTGATATGTTTCTTCAGCTCCACACACCTCAAATGGCCAGTTGGGGCGTCTATTTATAAGCCCCACTAAGAAAGTAGCCGTTGGGGACGAAATTCCGCTTTCTGCTACTAACCGGACGCTGATCATGTCCTGATCAGACGCGTCCGGTCGTCCCAACCGTTAGAGCAGTGATCAACTGATCGGACGCTGCCAGCGTCCGGTCACATGCCACCGGACGCGTCCGGTCACAATTTCGCCGCTCTAGAACCTCTCTATACTCAACCGGACTCTGTTGTCCTGCGTACGATCGATTTGCCTGTTCAGCATCCGATCGCTGCTCTTGTTGAGCCTCTTGATCGGGGCGTCCGGTCACTGTGCTACCAGCGTCCGGTCCAGCGTCCGGTCACCTCTGTGAGCTCGTTTCTTCACAATCTTGCGTCCGGCTTGGTTCCTATCTTCATGCTTGGACTTTGCTTGATATCTTGGGTGTTCTCTTATGCTTCTAAGGTCTTGCTTATGGTGTTGATCGTCGGATCATCACGTCGCCTTCGTCCAAGTCATGTCTTGCACCCTATTGAACTACAAAACAATCACTTGCAAATTCATTAGTCCAATTTAGTTGTGTTAGTCATCAAACACCAAAATCCAAAGTAAATGGGCCTAGGGTCCATTTTCCTTACAATCTCTCCCTTTTTGGTGATTGATGACAACACGACCAAAGCAAGCAAATAATAAAAATTTCAAATTTAAAAACGTATCTACTTGCTAGGATGCAATGCAAGGGGCAAGGTTATATGATGCTTAAAGATACTACTTGTAAGACTAGAAGATACCACTTGAACACTTATCTTGCCCTTGCAAAAAATCCCCATGTGGTATTATGGATATAAGCCTTGCTTCCTACAAATTTACCCCATTACATAGGCTAATCCATAATCCACTATCCTTCCTTTCTCGGACCATTACCACTTGTAAATTATTATGATCTAGCTTTTGGTCCTACAAATTAATGCTTGCTTTTGGTCCTCTAAATTCTCCCCCTTTGGAATCAAACACCAAAAAGGAAGACATTAGTAGCACAAGGGAGGGTCAAACTTTGTGATCCTTTGTATGTAGAGTGGAATAGGTCACAAATTTTGACTCACATTATATAGACTAAGCTCCCCCTAAATATATGCATACATATGGTAGAAGACAAAGCATATGCATAGTTGGCAAACATTTGCTCAAGGGAATTTAATCTATATGATGCATGGAGAAAGCATATGAATATCAAAATGAAATCAACATGATGATATCGGTTTAGAAATACCATATGTGGAAACCAATTTGATTTCTACCACTTGCAATAGGTGGTGGATATTTGAAGTATGATGCTTAACTCTAGGGACTCCATTTTCCTTGCAATGAGACTACTACACACATGATAAGCTGAAAAAGGTGTTAGTCTCAAGGCATCCAACTTGTAGAGTAACCTCCCCCTAAATTTGTGCACATAAGTGTGGAATACTTGTAGAAGACATGCACATTGATTTTAGAATCAATAATACCACTTGAAAGATGACATCACATGAATGTGAGAATCATTTTCGAAGATGATATTCGGGAGAGATTATCTACAATTTGGACTTTAGCACATATTGGATGAAAAATTGTAAGACAAGCTATGTGCCGTGCTCCTAAATAATTTTAAACCATGTAGGTTTGCTCCGAGGGTTAAGAATGAAACCGAGCAAGCCTACCATAAGATATACCTAGTGTATGCATGACAAAAGATATAAGCATGCAAATGCAAACATAGGCATGATAAGTAACTAGATGCTTAAAGATACCAATTTGTAAGAAACACCACTTGTAGGAAATGCAAATTGATACTACTTGAAGGAAATTGAATCTAGTTACCTAACATGGGAAATGGAATTTGGGTCCATAGTATTCACTAACCCACTTAGCAACGATTTAGTCCATCATGATGCACCCCATGAAATGCACCCATACTTTGCCAAGTCTCTAAATTCCCCGAAGTCCATCGGACTTATCACTTCCCTTTCGGGATCCAAACCTTCTTGGTGCTCTTCATGTTGGAAATGATTTCCTTTGGCACCCAAAAGCATTTGACCCCATTGATGGCTTGCTTGTTCACCTTAATGGCCACCACCTTGTCATTTTTCTTCTTCTTTAACAAGTATGGTGTGGATGCCTTCTTGTCCACCTTGTTGGTGTAGGTGTTGAAGAGCTTGCTTGTTTGCTTCTTCTCTTTCTTCTTTACTCCTCCCCCATTCTTCACCTTGCATTCATAGGACTTGTGACCTTCCTTGTGGCACACGTAGCAAACCATGATTTGTCCTTCATCAAGCTTCTTCACTCCCTTAACGGTGTTATCTTGATGAAGTTGGGCTTGCTTCGCCTTGCCTTTCACTTGAGTCAAGTCCATGGTGAGGCGAGCTACTTCTTGCTTGAGTTGCTCATTCTCCTTTGCAACCTCTTGTGTGCATGTGTCTACAACAACTTTCTCAACACAAACTTGGTTGCACAAAGATGAGTCTAAACATAAATCATTACAAGAAGTAGAGGCATCCTTTTTAGGCATGTTAAAGATGGAACTTTTCTTTTTAGATGCCTTGGTGGGGGTTGTACCGATTGCTTCAAGATTAGCAACTTTAATAGTTAGATCATCACAATGTTTGCACATGGTTTCCATTTTAGCAAGCAAACTTTTATAAGCATCTTGTGATCTAACTAACTTTTCTTTTATTTTTCATTTTTCTTTACAAGTTGCTCATCATTGATTGTGTATGCATTTGTTGTTGCACTAGCCTCAAGTTGCTTAATTTTAGTAGATAGTTCAACATTGAGATTAGCAAAGTTCTCATATTGTTCAAGCAAAGTTTTCTATGCTTCTTATGAACTATCTAGCTTTTCTTTTAATTTTTCAAGCTTCTTTTGTTGACTAGTGCAAACTTTAGCATAATTAAGATTTTGTTGCACAATTTCATCATAAGAAGGCATTTCATCACCACTATTACTCTCACTAGAGGATGAGCTTTCGTTACCTCATGCCATAAGGCACACACGAGAAGAGCTTGATGATGAGTGCTTGCGGCCTCGCCTCTTGTGATGGTGTTCTTCTTCACTTGAAGAATTATCCCATGATCTTATTGATGTGAGGGCTTGGTTCCTATCTTCTTGCTTCGACTTTGCTTGATACCTTGGGTCTTCTCTTGTGCTTCTAATGTCTTGCTTCTGGTGTTGATCATCGGATCATCACGTCGCCTTCATCCAAGTCACGTCTTGCACCCTATTGAACTACAAAACAATCACTTGCAAATTCATTAGTCCAATTTGGTTGTGTTAGTCATCAAACACCAAAATCCAAAGTAAATGGGCCTAGGGTCCATTTTCCTTACAAGCACCTTCTCGCCATCCTCGGCCGCGACGTCCACCTAGAATGTCAGGGACTACCCATGGCTGGGCCTTCATATGGACCGTGGGCTTAGGCCCAGTTGAGCAACTACTACTCAACCACTAGGCGTCATCTACAAGAGGGCTCAGGGGGCAGCGACAAAGGGGATCAAACAACAGATCAAACAACCTAACAGGTTATCCCCTTCCTCTAAAATATCCCTTCTCTACTATTCTTCTTCTTCCTTCCTCTCGAATCCTAAGCTTCCACTGCGATTCTCTGATTCTCTACCTCCCTCTACCAATCCAGATACCAGGTTGTTAACAATTGGTATCAGAGCCATTGATTCTCGGTCTAGCACCATGAATCCTTCTACCAAGCTTCTCCTCGACGAGATGTGCAAGCTCTTCGCTAAACAGAACGTGTGGTTGGATCAGTGATTCGCCACGTCGATCGCGCCCACGCCGGCGCCTTCCGCCACGACTTCGGTACACGACCGCGCCTGTGCCTTCCGCGCCTACACCCGCACCTTCCGCCGTTGATGAGCCGTTCCGCGCTAGTTGTTAACTGTCGACACGGAATTTTCATCCTGTGCCGAGGTCACACGCAGCAAGCTGGAAGGGTCCGCTCCATGGAGCAGATCCGCCTAGCTTCAGCGCAGGGATGGTCGATCCTACGCGTTTCTCCCAAGGCGTGCCAGTCAATTTGACCCTGCAATTGACAAGGAGAGAAAGTTCATCAGTAATTAAGGGCAGAACATACCGGTGTTGCCAGACAATCTCGAATGTGCGGCTATGCAAGCCGATATGAAAGGAGATCGACTAAATAGCCGATTCCAGCATATTCATGAGAATAAATCAGTTAAAGCTCGTGGGGATGTGTAAGAAGAATCGGTTATCATTCAGGATAAATATCGTTATTTGAGCAAATATGAATCAATGGCAATAAGATATCAACAATAATCGGTCCATGCTGAGCCAATGATTACAAGTAATTGAACCCCTTTTATATAAAGAAACAATTCAACGCCATTTAACCATTTGATAAAGATAAATCTAATAAACATGTTAGATCTCATCTATTGCTATGACCAGTGGGGCATGAGGCAGAATCATGAAGGCCGTAGAAATAACAATAAACTTGATGACCCTAACTCATTACTAATATCAGTGGGGCATGAGGCAGAATCATGCAGGTCATAATACAATAATAAGATCATGGGACTAACATATCTTTCAACCTATCTTTACTTCAACGGTCTCGTGATGTGAACTGTTCGTGACAGCGCTCGATATCGGCTAAAACAGTCGATTCAGGCATAGCGCACAGTTAAAGTCGTGCCTTATCAGGAATAGATCTACCAGATAATGGTCCCCACTCCACGGTGCTAACAGTGGGGTGTGAGGCAGAATCACACAGGCCATGATAACGGGCCATGGAATGGTTTTCGCTAGCCAATAAACCAACTCAAGACGCAACACGCCTTAACCTTACGCTATGCATGATCAGGATTGACATAAAACAGCCGATAAAACATAACTCATCGTTTAAGGTGTAGATTAAATCAATTTGAGGTTAGCAAATGATGGGCTAAACAAGATATAAGGCCGATTTAGATCAATCCCGATCGGGCAGAGTGATATTGTTGTAATTACATAAATAATGAAAGCAATAAGCAATATCGGTAACTTAATGAATCTACCAAAGACTGCCATTATAAGGTAGAACCGATAACTTGACCTTAATCTAATTCAAGCAGTGGGGTGTGAGGCAGAATCACACATGCCATACTTGAATTAGACAAGAGTCGATAACTAGCTTATACCAGAGCCGCAGTGGGGGTCGACCGGATCGATGCAGCCATACAAAAAGAGGTATAAACCATGACGGTACTTACAACAAGCAGTGGAGGTCGACCGGATTGATGCAGCCGTACTTGCCAAAGAACTCGTCGAGATCTACTCTACTCCTACTCCTAAGGGGTGGCCGAAGCCGAAAAAGTAATTGACTTGTATTTGATTGATTGGTTGTTCTTTTACAATAGTCAGGGCTTGATATTTATACCCGGGACCTGCGCACAACTCCTATCTAAATATGACTCATCACAAATTTTGACTCTAAAGAAAATATTCCCAATTTAAGATAACTTGGACTCTAATCTTTCCCTTTTTATAGAGTCCGACATGTTTCGTCCTGGCGCTGAATCGTAGTCTTCGTCGTTATCCACTGGCGATATCTGGAGAAAGCCGATTCTAAGTTTTGCATCCAAATCAGCTGGTTCCGATCTGCACGCGATTGATTCCTTGACGACATGATCTTGGGACCTTTCGAGTCCCTGTAACTCTTCTTCCAAATTTTGGTGTAAACACATGCCCTCCAATTTTGGGATAAAAGTAATTTTATTCCAAAATTATCATATCTGTATCCCTGATTGGTCCACAGTCACAGGTAGAGAACCTTGATCTGGGGTCCACTATTTGTCGCCGCTTGCGTCCACTCATGAGCCCATGCCTCAAAACTTTTTACAAAAGCGTCACTGCTTCACGGGCACTTGGATTCATCTTCCCGGGCCGGCTATAAAATGCCTACCCGACCCTGGCGAGGGCAACTCAACAATTCAGCCATGTTTCTCTTCTACCTGCCTCCTCGAGTGCTCTTGACTCCGCTGGACCCTCCATGGTCTATCCTTCTGCTATGAAGATCTTTAGCGGTTAGAAGAATTCTTGTGCATAGGGTGATTGTGTCGCTCATTCTAGCGCCTTGTCGTGCAAGAGAATTAGCTAATGCGGCTAGAAGAAGTCTTGTGACATCACCTGTGTCTTCTCACCGTGCTCGCAGAGCTGTTCTAGTGTTTGCAAGGGCTAAAATATGTGGACACCTTTCCCTTGTCTACCCCACTAAACGCCCACCGGGAAAGCCACAGGTTTCTTTCCCATAGTTTCTCAATTTACCGAGAAATCAGCTAAGCACATGCTAGGCGGGCGATTCTTCCTCTTCTCGGGCACAATTTTATCAACGGGCCGATGTCGATTCATTTCACGATGACCTTCGGCCTTGTGGGGGCCCGGACTTCCTTCAATCCAAAGAAACCTTGATGAAGAAGCCTTGACATGTTGATCTCTGGTCAATGTAAAATCTTCGAATCTGTTTCATGATATTTTGTAATTTAGGGAAGCAATAAATTCGAATCTGTTATCTCTTCGTTATCCGTCCCCTGAATTCCTAGAGTGTTATTCCGCTTCCATTTCTAATTTCAAATTCACATCCCCAGCGAAATCTATCTTCTCGCCTTCCTAGGATATATATATATACGGGCCACAGCCGTGGCTCGAACAACAACTCACTTTGTCTCAAACTTTCTGCACCCTTAGTATAGCTTCTGTTTTTCTATAGGTTTGAGATCATGGAGAACGGCAAGAGGTCCGCTGAGGAGGTCTTCGATGGATCTGCATCATTGTGCCAACGCATCCACCGTTAAGAGGGTGCAACGTGCGATGCTTTCGTTGTCCTAGAGCAGAGGGCCAACTCTACTCAGCCCTTGGGGCCATCCTCAGCACCAATTTGTCATCAGCTCCCTTGTTACCCGAGGAGGTCGAGAGATAACGACGACCTGATTGCTTCTATTGATCGGACTGGCAAGAAACTTGCCGACTGTCTTTCTATTGCGGAGTCGGCTCTGACCATAATTCAAGGCCGGTCGCCTCCTGAGGCCAACCCGGTGCAGGAGAGGCTAGCCAAGGCTGAAGCCAGAATTGCTGGTGAGACGTTTACCATTATTCTCTGTTTTTTCTACAACTTTTATTCCCGAGATCCTGCTCACCTCTTCTTCAAATCCTTTAGATCTATCGGCTCACCTCTTCTTCAAATCCTCTTCTACAACTTTTATTCCCGAGACCATGCAGTAGGATTCGTCAATGCCAGGGGTGCCGCTCCGGTGGTTTGTTTGCATGACATCCCGAACCACATCAGAGAAGTTGCTCTTCACGGCATTCATCATGGGGCTGCCATGGCGTTGGCTGCTGCGCAAGTTCACTCCGGTCATGATCTTCAGCTTCTTCCTCATGGAGCTCTAGTTATCAGATACCCCGGGGGTTACGAGCGACTAGTTGAGGATTTCTTCGATGTTGCCAATTCTGTAGCTCTGACTTCCCAGGCCGATGATATAGTAAACAAAGTGTTTTCTGATTTGTAGCTTGTAATGAGTAATATCAGTGAACAATTCTTTCGTCTTCAATGATTTTTACTTCATCCATTACTTTGTTTGTACTTGCCTTGCTCCTGTAAGTGATACACATCGTATCAGTTTTATCCTTCTGGGTTTACCTTCGCACAAGAAGCAATACTTTTCTCGTATCGGCTATTAGAACCGACAGCTTAGCAGCTTGGTTGTCAAGTGTTAATCGAAATCTTTAGGGTAATATTCCTTTAAATATTCCCTATTTGATTGCTCTGCTGAATCTTCTTCTCCTTTCAGTGTTTCCAAAATGTAAATATCATCAGGCGCAAGACGCCTAATCCGATAAGGTTTTTCTTGATTAGGTGACTATACCGGCTATCTCGCTATTGGCTGTCAAGGGTAATCCATCCCTAGCTTTCTCTGGAGTCTCATTGCCATTGACCATCATAAGTGTGTCTTCGAGAGCATCCCAAGATCAGTCGAAGAAGCCAAACAAATCATGGGAGCTGGTGTTATTCGGCTAGAAATATTGAGAATGATCTATGATGTTCTGGACTCATGTCAACTCGTATCTTGTGTGGAATAGATCATATTCTCCGTGATTTGATTACCCTTCCCTTTTCGGCTAAAGAGCCAATTCGATACAGCCGATCCAGACTTCCAATCCAATCAAGTCTGAAAACACGGCTTTCATTAAGAGAACCCTTTGATTTCCTGCCTTCTGTTACTCAACGCTGTACTCCCATCGGCACTAGTGAAGTGGTGCTTCACCTTCTATTAATTGTGGTTGCCTTTTACACGTCCTGAGGCGTCCGCCTCTTCGCCTCAGGTCTTCAAATATCAGCCAATGGTTTTGGCCTCGAACACATCTCCACTCGCAACTGTTCTTTTGCTTTTCTCCGCCTGCCAAAACCTTGTAGCGGTTTTCCTTCTCCCTTTCGTAGATCCAACATCCTCCATGGCCGGCAAAGATAACCGAGGTAAGCGTACAATGGAGGAAATCTCAGAGGAGAATGTGCCGATGAACCAGCGTCTTCGACGCATGAGGTGAGATCGACATTTCTTGTTTATGATGATGAATAGTTCTGACTCGCCTGCAGGTTTGTTGTGAATGATAGTCTCCGTCCTCTTCGGAGGGCCGGCGGGCCTTCTGAAGCCACATCCTCTGTGCCGGACTCGTTGTTCGATTCTTCCGATTCCTACAATGGCGACGACGCCCGGCGCTACCTCCCTGAGTGGAGGATGGCTCAAAATCTCTATTCTGAGGCGACTTGGGAGAACGTCCAACTGGAGATTCACCTCGAGGTTTCTCAAGCCGCCCTTCATGCAGCTGAGGAGGAGGCCATCGCCGTCCAAGCATGGCTAGCCGAGTCTGATGCCATGGTGGCGGGTAAGACAAATTCTAGGAATACTTCATTCAGATTTCCATTATCTTTATCTTGATAGTCTTTTGTTCCTGTGACTACCAGCCTCGACGGTGCAGTTGGAGTCCCTCCAACTGGCGGCGAACGCAGCTGCGGATGCCGTCAATACGCGGGGTTCCCTTACCGCCGCTCGTCTCCAAGACGTCCCGGTCCGCGTTTGGGAGATCGCCCTCCATGGTGTTCGTCATGGCGCGGCAGTGGCGCTGACCGCGGCACAAGTCCAAACCGGGCACGAGCTCCATGCCATGGAAACTGGCTTCCCAATAGGCGATGGTCCTAAGGAGCATGAGGATCTGCTCAAAGAGTTTGTCATGGTGGCAGAGGCCATAGTAGACATCACGTCCGCCTAGGATGTGGTGAACAAGGTCTTTAGTTAGATTGTATCTAGGGTCATCCGATGAACAAAGACTCATGTTCTTTCTGTGAATGTACCTTGGTATAATGCTCTTGTGTATGACTGTTTTTTATCTTTTGTTTTTGCTCTATAGGCGATACATATCGTATCGGCTTTTGCTGTCTTTGAAGATTTTCATTTTTTGAACTAGAGGCGATCCCTTCCTGGTACCGGCTATTAGAGCCGAGAACGAATCGGCTATAAAGTGTTGATCAAATGTTGGGAAAACACCTTCGTAGAACTTTTCACATCAAATGTCAAATGATTAATCAACTCAGGTCAAGTGTCCTATTAAGCAAAATAGAACTTCTTTAAGAAATCCATTAACTATGAATCACACTTCGACTCAGCATTCACATACGTCAGCCTAAACCCATCTTCAAGACTCAACGCTTATTTTTCCTTTAATCCAATGGCCGATGTGAAGCCATGATTTTTCTATTAAAACAAACTCTCAGAGCCGATCACTTGCATCGACAGTTGGCTTTCATTGCTGATCTTAATGAAGCCTCCTTTCCATGACTTGCCAGAAAAACATTCGAAGTCTCCTAGTTCCCAAAAGATTGGATCGGTTGTCGCGATGCTCACAGACTCATCAGCGTGAACCAGTTCGATGTCATCTCCATGCCATTGGATCAAACACTGATGCATGGTTGATGGTATACAACAATTCGCATGAATCCAATCATGACCGAGGAGCAAACTGTAAGACCCTTTCCCATCGATGACGAAGAATGTAGTGAGCAGAGTCTTGCTTCCAATTGTTAGTTCGACGTTTATTGCCCCCCGAGTCTTAGACGTATTACCTCCAAAATCCTTAAGAATCATGTTAGTCTCCATCAAATCTTCTGGTCCTTTGCCAAGTTTACGAAAAGTAGTGTAAGGCATAAGATTGACTGAAGCACCTCCGTCCACCAACATCTTGTTCATTGGCTTCCCATCGACAAAACCTTTCATATATAACGCCTTTAAGTGCCGATGTTGGACTGGTTTGTCAAATATTGCTTGTTGTACAATTGTCAACTTGGCAACTATCTCCTCATATTCTGATTCATCGAAATCCAAATAAACTTCTTGATCTGCCGGAGCTCTGAATTTCGATGGCAACAGAAAAGCCATTTGGATATTAGTCGATGGTTGCTTTCTATCGGCTATTTGCTTGGTACGCCACACTTGAGTCTTACTAGATGCCTAAGCCTGTTCTATCTCTTTATTCCTTAGGCGTTGCACCCTTCTCTTCTAGCTTCTTGTTAAATCCCCTAGGCACCACTGGCCTTCCTGCCACATATATCTTCTTTTAGTGCCTTCCTCTTTATGATCAGTCCAGTCTTGATCAATGACTCTTTTTCCAAGCCGATCATGAACACTTTTATTTTTTAAGCGCCGATCCATGTTATTATGATGATATGCATCTTGAGCATGGATAGACCGGCGGTTGGTTTGAGATTGCCTATACTCCCGATATTGATTGTTGCATTCTGGACAGTCATGTCTAGTAGGCAACTTCAAACCTTTATTCCAGCAATGTCTGAAGAAGGGACAATTCCAATGTAATTCGGCATGTTCCCTTTCATACATCTCTCGTTTCAGTTGATGCTGGTACGCTGATAATCTTTTTCCTTCTGCTGCTGCCATTTATTCAATAGAATACGAGATGTGACCCGCGGCTTTGTCGTCTCTGCTTTTGACGCCTTCCCCTGCTCGTATCGGCTCTTTTGCTCGGCACGACGTCTTCTAATCTCTCTATACTCGTCAGTCAATATTTGCATCTTGGGATCGACTGTCCCTGCTTCTTTTGATTTGGTTGATGTTAGGACCTTAGCTTTTCCTTTGAATAGCTCAGCATCAACCATGTTTTGATCTCCTAGGAAAGGATTATCATCGACCTTCATTTTTCGAGGCATATCAAATTTGATCCTCCCCTGCTGAATAGCTCTCTGTATATGCTGCCTGAAGATTCTGCATTCATTAGTGAAATGAGAAGTAGCATTATGGAACTTGCAGAACTTCTTATTCTTCAACTGATCAGGGGGCAACATGACATGACCATTGGGCAACTTGATCTGCCCTTTCTCCAACAAAAAATCAAAGAGTTTATCTAATTTGGTGACATCAAAGTCATAGCTCTCCTCGACTCCTCTTCCCCATGGATTTGGCACAATCACTGTCTTCTTGCCCTAATTCCATTCAGCCGCAGCAACCTCTTCTTCTTCATCTTCATAATCGTCATCGACTGAGTATGGATCATAAGCTTCGGCTACTGTGGTATTCCTCTAGAACTAGGTATCTCTGCGCATGCTTTGGAATTGGCTATTGAGCGCCGTTACTCGTTGAGCCAATTGTCCCAAGTTATCAAATTCTTGTCCCAGTAGCTTTTCTTTCCATATCGACAGCATTCCTTGAACAGCCAAAGCAGCTAATTGATCATCGGCCAAGTTTAAGGAGAAGCACAAGTTCCTAGTTTCTCGGAACCTCTGAAGAAATTCAATGCCTGATTCATTAGTTCTCTGTCTTATGGTTGTCAGATCAGAAATCTTCTTTTCTCCAGTCCCATTGTAAAAATATGTATGAAACTTCTTCTCTAGGTCAGCCCAATTGGCAATGGAATTGACTAGCAATGATGAAAACCAAGTGAAGGCTGGCCCTAATAAGGACAGAGAGAAGAAACGAACTCGATGGGCATCCTCAACTGACATTTCGTCCAATTGTGTAAGATACCGACTGACATGTTCTATCGTGCTTGTACTGTCTTGGCCAATGAACTTGGCGAATTCTGGGAGTCTATAATTCGTTGGAAGAGTGACCAAATCATACCATTCTAGATATGGGCGTTTGTATGAAAAGGTCAACCCTTTTGGCTTCAGACCGAACTAATTTTTCATCATCTCGATCACCCTCAGCAATAATTCATCAGCTTGCGGATTTGGATTTCTCTGCACCTGTTGACCCATCTATGGATTGAAATCTCGCGTGCCTTGATATCCTGGATTTGGCATCATATGGCGGGTGTTATAATCCGTGCCATAGTGATAGCCTTGTGGAATCTCAATCTGTTGGGTCCTTTGCTGGCTTACTGCTTGAAGTCTCTGATTATAGACACAAGGGTCTATATCTCTACGGATCATTTGAATTGATGGTGCTATTTTTTGAGCTGATGATGGTATATGGCCTGATGTGCCAAAATTGATCACCTGGTTCTGATTTTGCCCCGCTGGCTGTTGCTATTGCTATACTGATGGTCCAGGATTGTACTGTGTTTGATTTGCAGTAGTTCCTTGAGTTTGCTTAGATGAACCCTGAACTGTCTGGACATCACCACTACCAGCTGGTGCTGCTTCTTAATGGCTGGTACCGACTTGATTGGTTCCTTAGGTCGACGGATCTGGAATGTTGTAATAAGCCGGTCCACCTTGACCAACTAGAAATCCATGAATCGTCTCTTTCAAGGCGTTATGAAATACGTCCACGAAAGCTTCGTTATGGCTTGATATGGCATCACGAATAGATTTGTCCACAACCTCTTTAAAGAAACGCCTATCTTCAGCTTCAGTTGTGTCCGTCTGCCCGTGTAACAGAACTCTTGGTAGTGGAAATTTCTGAATAATTATGTTGTCACGTGTTTTGGTGTAGGACAACAAACATTTGTTCTGAAACTCTTCTATAGCTTTGCTGATGACACTTTTATCCCCATCAGGTAGATCTCCATAATACAGCATGAGGATGTCGTTGTTGTTGTGAACCGCCATGACGACTGTGGGGTCCCACCGGGCGTGCCAGAAATGTGTGTCGACATAGAATTTTTGTCCCGTGCCGAGGACACACGCAGTAAGCCGAAAGGGTCCGCTCGATGGAGCATATCCGCCTAGCTTCAGCGCAGGGATGGTCGATCCTGCGCGTTCCTCCCGAGGTGTGCCAGTCAATTTGACCCTGCAATTGACAAAGAGAGAAAGTTCATCAGTAATTAAGGGCGGAACTTGCCGGTGTTGCCAGACAGTCCTGAATGTGCGGCTATGAAAGCTTATATGAAAGGAGATCGACTAAATAGCCGATTCCAGCATATTCATGAGAATAAATCAGTTAAAGCTCGTGGGGATGTGTAAGAAGAATCGGTTATCATTCAGGATAAATATCGTTATTTGAGCAAATATGAATCAATGGCAATAAGATATCAACAATAATCGGTCCATGCTGAGCCAATGATTACAAGTAATCGAACCTCTTTTATATAAATAAACAATTCAACGCTATTTAACCATTTGATAAAGATAAATCTAATGAACATGTTAGATCTCATCTATTGCTATGACCAGTGGGGCATGAGGTAGAATCATGCAGGCCGTAGAAATAACAATAAACTTGACGACCCTAACTCATTACTAATATCAGTGGAGCATGAGGCAGAATCATGCAGGCCGTAATACAATAATAAGATCATGGGACTAACATATCTTTCAACCTATCTTTACTTCAACGGTCTCATGATACGAACTATTCGTGACAGCGCTCGATATCTGCTAAAACAGTCGATTCACGCATAGCGCACAGTTAAAGTCGTGCCTTATCAGGAATAGATCTACTAGATAACAGTCCCCACTCCACGGTGCTAACAGTGGGGTATGAGGCAGAATCACACAGGCCGTGATAACGGGCCATGAAACGGTTTTCGCTAGCCAATAAACCAACTCAAGACGCAACACGCCTTAACCGCACGCTATGCATGATCAGGATTGACATAAAACAGCCGATAAAACATAACTCATCGTTTAAGATGTTGATTAAATCAATTTGAGGTTAGCAAACGATGGGCTAAACAAGATATAAGGCCGATTTAGATCAATCCCGATCGGGCAGAGTGATATTGTTGTAATTAGATAAATAATGAAAGCAATAAGCAATATCGGTAACTTAATGAATCTACCAAAGACTGCCATTATAAGATAGAGCCGATAACTTGACCTTAATCTAATTCAAGCAGTGGGGTGTGAGGCAGAATCACACATGCCATACTTGAATTAGACAAGAGTCGATAACTAGCTTATACCAGAGCCGCAGTGGGGGTCGACCGGATCGATGCAGCCATACGAACAGAGGTATAAACCATGACGGTACTTACAACAAGCAGTGGAGGTCGATCGGATCGATGCAGCCGTACTTACCGAAGAACTCGCCGAGATCTACTCTACTCCTACTCCTAAGGGGTGGCCGAAGCCGAAAAAGTAATTGACTTGTATTTAATTGATTGGTTGTTCTTTTACAATAGCCGGGGCTTGATATTTATACCTGGGACCTGCGCACGACTCCTATCTAAATACGACTCATCACAAATTTTGACTCTAAAGAAAACATTCCTAATTTAAGATAACTTGGACTCTAATCTTTCCTTTTTTGTAGAGTCCAACATGTTTCGTCCTGGCGCCGAATCGTAGTCTTCGTCGTTATCCACTTGCGATATCTGGAGAAAAGCCGATTCTAAGTTTTGCATCCGAATCAGCTGGTTCCGATCTGCACGCGATTGATTCCTTGACGACATAATTTTGGGAGCTTTCGAGTCCCTGCAACTCTTCTTCTAAATTTCGGTGTAAACATTAACAGAGCCCATGGAGCTAAACTCTAACTGTGCACCACAACTTCAATGATGCCGGAGGCGCGAGCACGCAGAGCTTGATTGTGAAATTGGGTGAAGAATGGGTGCAAAATTTGGGATATGTATGCATTATTTGTTCGATGCTTAGATATGTGTCAATTGCACTGCTGCTTAAATTATGCTCACTTTATATTCATAGGCAAAACATACTGTTTACCGCTTGACGCTGTCATGTTTAATTTCCACAGTTGGAGAGAAGCCTAGAATCAGGCATCAATATTCAATTTGCACTGAACGTACGTGGACAGCACAGTATCATGACATATAACCGATGACATGTTTGCAAGTTGTTGAGGGGTCGATGTGAACCCAAGACCCTAAGACGACAAGCCCCCTAATAATTTAGTGCTGACTTATTTGTTCTCTGCCGCACTCGCACGCACGGGAACGTCAAATATGACGTGAAATGCAGTTAGACAATAACAGCCAGCTACGTACGTACCAACGCACATTGAGCAAATTATGATGTCGTGGACAGTAGCATCTTCATGAAAACAGCTTGTGCCGTCCGAGCGATGGCATGAACAGTCTTTCGTCTAGACAGATTTGTTAAAACATACGAGGTGTGCTCGCTTGCTTGTTCAGGCATTTCTCTTTCGATCATGTTCGTGAGTTTTTTTTTTTTTGGTTGCATGCCAATTCACTCGTCCAGAAAACTTCTTACTGCACACCTCGGGGCTTATTTGGATAGACATTTTAAGACTCAGATGCTACAACAATTTTCTAAAAGAAAAATACTATAATTACCATTATCCAAAAGCTTACATTCCTTTGGGCTTTTAGTAATGTATATACTCCCTCTCTCTCCTGAAATATAAGCTAAATTAAAATATTATAACTTCCATCAAGTTACACAAAATAACAATAATCTTTATGATATCAAATGAGCAACTTTAGATCCGTTATTCCGTCATGAAACATATTTTTCACAAATTACCTCTTTGATATGGTAGATATCTTCACTATTTACCTCTTTAATATGGTAGATATTTTCACAATCTACCTCTTTAATTTGGTAGTATTTAATATTCTTCTAACTTATCAAAACCTTGAAATGTTTGATTATAGCAAACTCTTAGAGGTGTCCTTTTTTCTGGACACTGTTGTATCACCAACCGCCTTTATAAATGGTTCTAGAGATGTACGATCCTTAGAAATCTATTTCGATGGGTGGTTAGTGTTGCTAATTACACTTGGAAATTATATTTTAAGGGGAACCAAGTGCTGCTAGAAAAAGTGCAATTTTGCGAACTGGTCATAGATCGGTTGGTTGGGTTCTTTGTAGTGGAACTTGTCCACCCGGGTTCAAGTCCTCGACTTAGCATGAGTGCTTATATTTTTCAGGATTTATTCTAGGATTTAACGGCACTATGCTTTCACTGGTAGGCGACGTCCCCTTCGACGCGCCTGTGTTGACTTCGTGAATCTTGAGATTTGTCGGTTCAGTCTTTCGGAGGTACTCATAGGGGTATAGTTTGTGTAAATGTGTTTATAGGGGTGAGTATGTGCATGCGTGTTGTGGCTGTCTACGTTGTACTGTGTAATTCCCAAAAAAAAAGTGCAATTTTAGGGGACGGTTGCTAACACCAATGAGGGCTAGAAATCGATTTTCAATCATGGTTGTTATGCAAACTGCCCTAAAAATAGTTGCAACATATTTTTTTCCAAATGAAGTTGAACGAAGACAGACTTTATATCAAAATTATAAGGCTTGATGAGATGTACGACTTTGTAGTCGATGATTTTTTATTTGAAATCGTTTAGTGTTCCAAATATGTATTTTTAAATTCTCGGAGTTTTAGATTCAGATCAATTTTCCAAATGACCTTGATAGAGACACGTTCTGTACCAAAGTTGTAGGTTAGAATTTGTAGTTGATTTTTTTCATTTGAGATCGGTTAGGTCCCAAAAAACCAATACAAGATTCACATAAATTAATAGAAAAGGATAGCATCTTTACCTGGGGTCACAACTGGGTGTATGTCGTAGTAGTAGGGAGGGGCAGGGGGTTGTTTCGTGTGCACGTGAGAACATGTCACGGATCAAAATCCTAAGAAACACACGTATGTATTTCACATGAAAATTCATATGTGACTTATGACATGTGACGCATTGTCATGGTGCTTAGCTAGTGGAACTGGCCCATAATTATACCAATTTTTGCTATTCTTAGGAGCAATTTTCAATTTAATTTATCGAAAATGATCATTTCCAGGGGTGATATAGCATACCAAGCATGCAGGAAAGCTTGATTCTAGAATCCTTGGGTAGAAGGTTGCTAACCACACTCCTAGAAATCGAATGATTCCAATTTTATCACCTCTAAAAAATACTTTATGCAGTAGTGATAGTATGGACTTGTCGGTGTGTGTGTTTTTTACCGTTGACTAGTAATCGATGTATCACGCATAGAGAGGTAGCACATATGACACAAATTTATTACCTGTTTCAATGTATGATGATGTTAGTATTGCTTTTATGCCATTTGCTCGATCGGGTCAGCTGCGATTAGGGGATCCCTACCTCTCCTTGTACTGTCCAGGGTAGCGCTACATATAGAGTCCCATCCTGATCGGTTTACATATCAGTTTTCTATTCAGTTACAACAGATCGAGTCAGTTTCTATGCACATCTTGCATATGCCTTGTTTGACATGTTGGTGTGGCATCCCCTCGGCTTGGATTTTGTCCTGGGCCAATCGTCATGGTCTACCCGCCTATAGAGCCAATTATGGCCTCCGTGAGGGTACCAAGTGCTATACTCCTATTTACATGTTACTATTAGAGATATTCACTGGACGTGATCATGGTCAATCCAACAAAAGAAAGAAAACAGACCTATAACGAAATGACATGTCGAATGTTTGGAGATTGCGCAATTTTCGCTAAGTATGGTTGGTTTTCTTCTAATAAGTAGTGCTTAGTTTGTTGGTCTCCAATTTTATTTGCCTTTCCTGAGCTCCCAAAATCCAGAAAAACAAAAGCAAAACCGTAATAATGGACTGATCGAGTGTAAATCTTCTACTAAGGCCGAAATAAAGTTCCATATCTAAGGCATTGTTTGAATGCGTATATATTTATCTCAATCCACATGTGTTGAAGTGGATCAAAGTGAAATTAAACTAAATTCTATTTCAATCCACTCCAACACATATGGATTGAAGTAAATACGCATGCATCAAACAAGGCCTAAAAAAGTTTTGTCCGGCCGGAAGGAAACCCTCGCCACAACAACAGTCGAGTAAATGGATGAAACAACAGCAGGCCCACACTGCCTGAACAGTCCGAGGGACAAGCAAGGGCCCATCTCTTTTACATGAAGCTCAATAGCCGACTACCGTGCACGTGGTCGCGGCAAACGGATCGGCGTCCGGATAGGGCCCACGTTAGCACGGCTCCTTGACGCCCGGACCACGTCGCAACGGTTGAGCAGTGCGCAACAAAGCCTCACTGTCGCACTGCACAGCAGACGCCGACGATGGAGGTGGGTCGGGTCTCAGCTCCATGGCGTGGCTTAGATCCAATCCATTTCTTCGCTCCTCGATCCCCGTCGCTCGTGTATGTCCGAGATCGAGAGATGGATCGAAAACACAGCCCGGGTCAACACAGCCCGGCCGTCGTTGGCTTACCCCAACTGCGCAGCGGTTGAACGGTCCACGCCTGCCCGACGTAGCTAGCGCGCTGCGTGCCCATGTGATTCCGTTGCCACCGGTCGCTGTCCCGAAGTTAATACAGCCCGCGCGCGCCCGATCTTTCCACCAGCCGCGCGCGAGGAGCTAGCCTCCGTAGCAGCATGCACGCCGTCGCTGTCGCCCACCGGTGGTCGATGGAGACTACGCGACGCAGCTCTCGTCACCGCCCGGCCGGCCCGGCGCAGGGGACAGCACAAGGCCAGGGGCGCGCGCGCGAGCGAGCGCTGGCCGGACGCGTACCGCCTCGCCACGACGTCGAGCGGCGGTCATGCATGAAAGGCCTCGCGAGTCACGCAAGGACCACGCCGCGCGCGCGGGCGGGGCCGGGGCTGTGCCCTGCTGTCCGGTGCGCGGGCCGTCGGTAGTAGGAGCGAGGGCGGACGCGCGCGCCAACCGCGCGCCGTGACGGATCGGGGCACGGGCTCACCGTACCGCTATTGATTGGCCGCTACCGCGGCGCTGCTACGGCCGGTGTATGGATCGGTCGAGATCGACTGACTGTGTGCGCCGTGCGCGGTGTCGCGTGGCGGGCGCGGCGCAGGTATTCGTCGTCGCCGCCGGTGCGCGCGCGCGTACCGTACGTACTTGTTGGCCTTTTCGGTTTGTTGGTTTGTTTGACGGATGATGGGCCGTGGCGCCGTGCTGCATGCACTGGCACTGTGCGGGCTGCCGTATTGGCATGTCCTCCTCCTCGCCCGCGTGAGGTCCAGCTACTCTTGCATTGGTGGGTGGCCGGTGCTGGGTCCGGCCGCGCATTATCGACCGTCCGGCGGCACCGCGCGCATGATTGATCCATCGAATGATGTTGTCGTGTATACCTTGATGTGCTCGGTACATGATGCACACGTATACATGATGATCTTGGCATATATGTGTACCTGCTTTGTGTGATCCGTGATGGCGCGATCGACATATATATGAATACGATCTGCTTGCTTGACATGAGACTACGAATACGAATGGACAAACGACACAGGACACACTCATATGTGATGCATGATCTCAGTGTCCTGTATATTCGCTCTCAATGCATGGCCGCCCTAGTTTGCTCGCGCGTCGTTTCTCGTTAGCTAGCTAGGGCCTGGGCCTTTGGCCGGCCGGTTAATTACCGACGAATTAGTGGCAGTATAGCTAGGTATCATAATGCTAGCTGACGTCGTCGATCGATCGCTTGCATTGCCCAGATCGGGCACACATCTGTAGGTGTGCATGGCCGATCCAATGATTGTAGCTGTAGCAGCTAAAAGGGACTGCACAAACACTGGTCGTTGAGGCTGGTACTTTTTGGCTTGTCAGTTTTCCATTTCACGACGTACGCTCTGCAGGCTACAGCTTGGACGCATCCGTGACGATCAGCACACATATATAACGGCCCATCCACCCGATTCTCCACTGACAAATGAAGCTCGCCTCGTCGCACCACCTGCTCGAGAGCTCCAACATCCTCTCGTCGCACCACCGCAACACCGTCGTCGTTACACGGATGTTGTTCCCTCACTGCGACAACATGCTGCCCTACGCGCCGGGGCGGCGGGCGGCGGTGCTGCTCGACCACCGGCGGTACCGCCCGAACGTCGTCGAGGTGGCGCCCAGCTGCCCGCGCTGCCACTCGCCCAACACCAAGTTCTGCTACTACAACAACTACAGCCTCAGCCAGCCCCGCTACTTCTGCAAGGGCTGCCGCCGCTACTGGACCAAGGGCGGATCCCTCCGCAACGTGCCCGTCGGCAGCGGCTGCCGGAAGAACCGCCGGGGCAAGCCGGTGGTCCGAGCCATGGCCGTCGATGCTGCTGTGGCGGCGGCCAGAGGTGGCGCAGCAGCGGCGGCGGCGTTCGCGCACCCGTCGTCGTCGTCCCCCGCCACGCTGCGGCCGGACTTGCTACTGGAAGGCATGATCGGCAGCAGCCCAGTCGGCCTGTGCCAGCAGCCGACAGACGACGCGGCCGAAAATCCGGCTGTGGCGCCGGAGGGGTCCACGATCGACCTGGCGCTGCTGTACGCCAAGTTCTTGAACCATCAGCCTGCGGCGGCGGCCGAGCGGTGCGCCGCCGCCGTCGTGCCGGAATCGCTCGACACCTTGAGTGGGTCGTCGTCGGGTGACGTGAGCCCCGTCGTCGTCCAACCGCGGGATCATCATCAGCCGTTCACGACGCAAGACGGCGGGTTTGGCGAGCTGTCCGCGACGACGGCGAGTGCGGAGCCAAGCGCCGCCCCGCCACGGTGCCCCGCCGACGACGCGTGTGCGGAGGAGGCGCTTGGGGCGTTCAGCGTGGACCCGCGCTGCTATGACTCGCTGGGTTTGCCGCCGGACGGCGGGGATCTGGTCCTACCGTCAACGTGGCATCTTGGGGCCAAGTACGAGCCGTTCGATCCGCTACCCGAGGACGCCATGATCCTTCAGGACGGCTTCGCCGGCGTCGACGACGTGTGGAGCAGTGCGCTGGCTAGTCAAGGGCTGGAAGCAGCTCTCTGCAGCAGGCCGTAATTTTTTAACTCCCCTGTTGATTTTCACCGTGCTTGTGATTGTTTTATGCGCTCTTTAATTTTTCTTTTTCTGGTTGTGATCATGTTCAGGAGTAATTTATATAGGCCATATATACAGCATGTCCAGATCATGGGTTATGAAGGGATCAACGGGTATACATGTGAGATATAGAAAGAATGTAATAAAAATTCGACACTTTCTCTGTTCCTTTTTTGTTGTTGTTGCGAAAAGACACTTTCTCTGTTCGCAGATGTAAGATATTTTAGACATAGACATGGTATCCAGTACACACATTTGATCTGACTACCTCTCTTTTGATGAAAAATTATAACAAAAACATTATTACATTACTCTATTATGAAACTATTATTCATAAATTCAACGATGCTATGTCCATTTGACCAATCTAGATAGATTTATGGAACCTATAGTCAAAGAAAAAAATTTGACAAAACTGCAAAATTTCCACCTCTTATTACCACAAACTTGCCACTAGAAATTTGTAAAGAAGCCTACGAACTTAATTCGGGTGGAACTCTTGCAAAAAGGCAAGCTGAAAACCAGTACTACCTCCATTTTAAATTATAAGTCGCTTTGACTTTTTTTTATACATTAAATTTGCTATATATCTAGACATAACATCGATCTAGATACATAACAAATTTGATATACCAAGTCAGAGCAACTTATAATTTGAAACAGAGATAGTAGCAAATTTGCACGAAGAACACCATTGCTGGATGTAGGGTCTAGACGCTCGAATTAGGATAAATGTTTTATGTCTTGAGGGCTTAAGCCACTTAAATCACACGCATCAGCCCATGTTCTTCATATCACTAGTAACTGCCACGGAATCAAACCCACAACAAGGCTCTAAACCAAAATTTGAGAGCACAGGTCAAAAACACAGGTCTAGCATGAACCCTACCTTACACTCTCATGCCATGTTCGCTTGAGCTACTTTTTCAGCCATGGAAACAGTGTTTTCCTCTCACAACATTTCAGCATAAGCATCAGCATAAGCCAAATTTTAGCATAAGCGAACAGGGTGTCAAATTCTTCCATTAGACCTTTATACCTGAGGACCCTAGAGGAGGCCCCTATTTTCTAGCTTTGATCATTTATCTCCCGGCGCCTATTCGGAACTATGCTCGCCCAAGTGCTTGTGGTGCCAACCCATACTACCCCGCCCTCCCTCGGCATGCAACCGCCCGATGCCCCTCCCTCTCGCCCGATGCTCCGCACGACTCCCATCCCGGTGCATTGCTGTTGGGCAGCTTCCCCCGATGGCTACCCCTCCAAGATGAGCCCCCCATGATAGATCCACCTCTCTCGGTGCCCTCCTCCCCCAATGGCTCTACAAGCAATGTGCCTCCTCTTGGACTCCTTCGTTGGATCCATTTCCCCTAGAGACCCACGGTACATCCATCTCCTTGCCGTCCTCCTCCTCCGACGTGGCTCCTCTGCCCCGTGTGCCATAGAGACCC
The DNA here is from genome assembly GCA_904845875.1 of Miscanthus lutarioriparius. Classification (NCBI taxonomy): domain Eukaryota; kingdom Viridiplantae; phylum Streptophyta; class Magnoliopsida; order Poales; family Poaceae; genus Miscanthus; species Miscanthus lutarioriparius. Next base: position 24,244,075 of record CAJGYO010000016.1, on the reverse strand, counting down.
CTGGCGGATCCTCCTTGAAAGGACCGAGTCGATGCCTAGAGAGGGATGAATAGGCTTTACAATTTTTTTCCACTGAAAATGCAAAATTAAAACAACAAGACATACAAAAGCTGTCAAAACTGGCATGGGCCGATTTTTTGAGCCTGTTGTGTTCAACTAGCCAAAATCGGCCTAGGCTGGTTTTTCCTAAGCCTGGACACAAAAGTTAGTTTTTGCCTTCGCTCTTCCTCCAATCCAATCCAATCGTGTTGTATGTGTGTCTTCTTGGAGTGTTTTGCAACTTATCCAAACTATTTCTATACCTACAAACACACACAACCGAGTAGACACAATCAAAAGCTCAAATATACAATTTGAATGCAAATGTGAGGCAAACCATAGATGAGATCACGGGAGACGTAGCGATGTATTTCCCAGATTTTGGACCCCCATTGGACCCTACATCTTCGTTAAGGAAGCTGTGAACGACCAACCACGGTCAAGCTCTAGCCAAGTTTCTCTCAAGCACTTTCCTTGATACACTAGATGATCCTTTCCCTTTTAGGGGCAAGATCGCAACCCACACAAACTGTTTCGTGGCACTCCACAAGTTGTGTGCTCGCCAGTGATGCTTAGTTGTCTAGGAGCCGAGCTCCAAGAGTAACAAATGCTTCACCACAAAACTAGACGCTGCCACGAAGTGCTCAAGGTGTGGTTTAGCTCTCTGGTGCTCAAACAAGCTCACAAAAGCTTTAATAACTCTCACATATCACTTTTTTCACTCAGATCCCACAAAGAGTGGACTGAGAGCTCTCACAAGCGCCAACTCCAAGAGAGGGGCTAAAAATAGACAACAAAATTTGTGATTTAGCCATTCTTTAAAATAGAAATCTCTCTAAAAAGTTAGACCATTCCAACAGCTTATCTAAATATGCCGCATACTAATCCTTCAGCGCCACATGCAAAGTCAGTTGTGCCTTCACGGGCTTGATGGCAACTCGCAGGAAACAAGATCTGTCGTCCGCTGGTGCGGGAAGGGCGAGAGCTACACGCGAAGAGGCGTGCGGAGGCGGATGGCGAGCGGTTATGGCTTGCTTTATTTACCCAGCGAGAAGTACGGAATAAGTTGCTTGGTATTTTGGAACACCAGATTGAAATTATCTAAATTTGGACTTCATAACATAAATGGCTTGTCTGTTGGAGTTGCTCTTATGATGCTAGGCAAGTATTAAAAAACCAGCAACCCTGAGAAGTGCCGTGGGAAAAGGTATAAATAGAAATGGCCCTTTCATAAAAGCTAACTGTTAGTGGCACTATTTAGAAAAAATCAGCCTGGTCCGTTTTTGTCTCAACTAGCCGTTGAGGTTTAAAACCAAGGCAAATTGGCCTTGGCTAGTTTTCCTAGCCAACTCCTAATTAATCCTATTTCTTTTCTTGTTAGTCACTTGGATTTCTCACTTAATAGTACAACGTACATATACCTCGCATTCTTGCAAAGGGCTATGGTATTAAGAAACATCGGTGTTTTGTGTATCACAAATATTCACAATAAATAAACAAAGTTGTTTTAATCGTTGTAGAGTTAGATATATGATTGTGACTTACAATATAAACACCATCCTATTTGAATTATCAATGAAGAATTATTTTCTTGACCTTATAGCGCCTTTGGTTTTTTCGAATGAGAAAGTATAAGAATATGCGTTTTCTATATTTACTACTGAGTTTTACCTTAATTTTGATTTAGTCCCTTCCCCTATGGCTGAGTATGATAGTCGGAGTAGCTAGAAAATTATGATGTGTTTTATAATGCTTGGTGTTGTGAAGCGCCATCAATAGGTATAGGTGCCTTTTCTGTATTGTGTCCGTCAAATCGTAAAGAGAGCTGAAACTTTGCGTCATCGCCACCAACTGCATCCTACTTTGGCTACTCCTTTTTTTTTGTGAGTGGAACTTTGGCTATTCCTACTACAATGATCCGATAGACTGCCGCATTCGATGGAGCCATGGAGGTGCTCGAGGGCCGCAAGCACCATCACATGGGCTTCCGTCTGATCGAGGAGGTATATTTGGCCCATGGCCTAAGAAACGCTATTGCTCTCCACCAAATGTTTTCTTAGGGGAAAAAGTCCACATTACCTCCCTCAAATTTTGTAAAAGTCCGTTTTTCCTCCCTGAACTTCAAAACTAAGCAAAACACCTCCCTCAACTTTTAAAACCGTTCATCTTACCTCTCTGACCCAGTTATAAAAGAATCTTTAAAAATCATAGTAAATCACCCAAAAATCATAAAATATTCTAATTTTGTTGGACTTCATATTATATGTTCATTGTTTCATCTACTCATGTGGAATGCCTTCTAAAATCGTTGTCTCACCTACAATGTACAAGTTGTCGAAGTAATCATTGCATAAGTTGCCACAAAAGAATTTACCCCTAGTTTGTGTAATTCTATGTTTAGGTTCATAGCAATAATTAGCCCCAAGTATAAGTTGCATCACCTATAATGTATAAGTTGTCGTAAAGGGTAGTCATTGCACACATAAGTTGCAACAAAAGAATTTGCCCCTAGTTTGTGCAACAGCTTCTATGTTTAGGTTTGTTGTTGCAATAATTAGCCTCCCAAGTTGTACAACTATAATATTACTCTAGTATTATGTATAGTAACTCCTTTGAGATTTTTTGCCCCTCAGCATGTGCATACTATGTAACAACTTTAGCATATTTTTGGAGTAGCAACTTTAGTATACATGGTAGTAACTCATTTTGATATTTTTGCTCCGAGCTTGTGTATGTTATGTAACAACTTTAATATATTTTTAGAGTAGCAACTTTAATATTACACATTAGTAACTCATTTGATAAATCTCTATTACACGTAAATTGCTCTAAAATACAGTTTTTTGAAACATATACAAGTGGTTTAGTTTTGTTTGCCTCAAATCACGTAGAACACACCGCGTGAGATGTAATTTAACACGGGATAACGATTCAAAGAAAATGTTTTTTTTTAAACTACGTCGGTAACTTGCATGAATGTCGGGCACATGCAAGAAAGCGCGGGAGAGGAGCGAAGTCCGAGCGCGCATGCTTGCGATGGGAGTGGGGGGACAGGAGTGGGGACCGGACACATGTCGGACGGAGGGCCTGTTCGGCTGATAAGCCGGCCCTGGCTGATTTGTTATGAGAGAAAAATACTATAGATTCTAACTGATAAGTCGGCTGATAAGTTCAAGCGAACAGGCCCGGAGTCGCGCGCTCTGCAATTGCGTGACGGGTCGCGGCCTATCCTGGTCCATCCCCATTTCTAAAAAAAACATCAAATATGTTACATATGCGAAAGGAAAAAGGTTGACGAAAACTAGAAAAGGAGGAGATATATATGGTCTTTGTGTAGAAGAAAAAATAAATTTTATAGGCCATGCACCAACGCAGCTTGCACCTGCCTCCTCTCCTCTCCGCAAAGGCGCAAAAGGCCAAAAGCACGGGATAGCCTGCGATGAGATCCTCAGCTGGCTCATTAATAGATGGGCATGGGCCTGATTGCACAGTAACTGATTGCGGAGGGATCTGTTCTGGAAGGCCCTCACTCCCTCTTCCGTGTTTGGCGAACTAATAGATGGGCCTCATTTGGTCATCGGTTTGAGAAACTGGGTCCTGCACTGAGTATAAATTTCCAAACGGGCCGCGCGAAACGGGCTGGCACGGGCCCAGTGCGAAAAAGCACGGCCCTAGCCCGGTACAGCCCGGCCTCGCCCGTGCCCGTGCCTGGGCCGAAAGGTCGGCCCGTAGTGCCGGTCCAGGCACGGCCCGTTCCAACGGGCGGCACGGGGCAGGCACGGCTCGCAGCCGTTGGATCGCGGAGGCGGGGCGTGAGCCGTTGGATCGCCGGGCGGCCGATATATAAGCCGCCTGATGCGGCCGCTCTCCCCACTCGGCCACTCCCCTCACTCGTAACCCTAGCCTCTCGCAGTCTCACCCTCTCCTCTCCGGCTCTCCCCGCTCACTCTGTCGCTCGCCCGCTCCTCGCCCTTTTCGTAACCCCTAGCTCCTCGCTTTGCTTCGCCGCTCTTCGCCACACTCAGAACTTTGGGCTCCTCGACGCCGTCACCATGGAGTCTTCCGGCGGGTAAGGGGTCAGTTCCGATGGCCGGTGGTTCCCTCTTCTCCCTCTCCGCCCTCAATCTCCCTCTTCTCCCTCAGATCTGGTGGTTCCCGCCCTCAATCTCCTTCTGTTAGCCTCGTTCTCGACACCCTCGCCGCATCTCCATCATCTGTCCGTCGTCCACATCGCTGGCTGCCGCCACCTCCGGGGCTCCGGTCTCTGTTGAGGTACCGGGGGTGTGCAATCGGTCCGTCTCATCGTCGTTGTTTACGGGGCTCCGGCCGTAGAGGTAAGGGTAAACCCTAACCCTAACCCAAACCCTAATCCCCAACCTAACCATGCTTTTATCTGTTGATTGTGGTAGCCGTCGAGGAACCGGAGATGGCAGAGATGGCCCCAGGTGCCGGGCGACACGACGACGGGGAGTTTGACCACTCCCAGAATGACGAGCTACGTATGTGCGGGATGGCCGGAGATGATGAGGACGATGATGTCCGCGAGGACGCTGCCGTGCTCTTTGGACCATTCTGCTGCTGATCCCCTTCCCGTCGACGACTCCGACCCCCCAGTCGACGTGGCTGATGCCGACGGTGGCCAGAGCGAGGTTAGCCCTGTCGGTTCTAATCGCCCTTCCACGTCTGCTGTCTGGGAGGACTTTGAGAAGCACTACAAAACTGAGAAAGGTAGAAAGATCAGGTTTGCTGCCACTTGCCTTCATTGCCATAAGCGCTACTATGCTTATTTAGTCCCTTCCCCTATGGCTGAGTATGATAGTCGGAGTAGCTAGAAAATTATGATGTGTTTTATAATGCTTGGTGTTGTGAAGCGCCATCAATAGGTATAGGTGCCTTTTCTGTATTGTGTCTGTCAAATCGTAAAGAGAGCTGAAACTTTGCGTCATCGCCACCAAATGCATCCTACTTTGGCTACTCCTTTTTTTTGTGAGTGGAACTTTGGCTATTCCTACTACAATGATCCGATAGACTGCCGCATTCGATGGAGCCATGGAGGTGCTCGAGGGCCGCAAGCACCATCACATGGGCTTCCGTCTGATCGAGGAGGTATATTTGGCCCATGGCCTAAGAAACGCTATTGCTCTCCATTTGTCTCCACCAAATGTTTTCTTAGGGGAAAAAGTCCACATTATCTCCCTCAAATTTTGTAAAAGTCCGTTTTTTCTCCCTGAACTTCAAAACTAAGCAAAACACCTCCCTCAACTTTTAAAACCGTTCATCTTACCTCCCTGACCCGGTTATAAGCTATTTTGAAGACGGTTTTATCTTTTTCTTTTTTATTTATTTCGGCTGAATCTTTAAAAATCATAGTAAATCACCCAAAAATCATAAAATAGAAAATCTAATTTTGTTGGACTTCATATTATATGTTCATTGTTTCTGTGTAGATCTACTCATGTGGAATGCCTTCTAAAATCGTTGTCTCACCTACAATGTACAAGTTGTCGCATAAGGGTAATCATTGCACACATAAGTTGCCACAAAAGAATTTGCCCCTAGTTTGTGTAACAGCTTCTATGTTTAGGTTCATTGCAATAATTAGCCCCAAGTATAAGTTGCATCACCTATAATGTATAAGTTGTCGTAAAAGGGTAGTCATTGCACACATAAGTTGCAACAAAAGAATTTGCCCCCTAGTTTGTGCAACAGCTTCTATGTTTAGGTTTGTTGCAATAATTAGCCTCCCAAGTTGTACAACTATAATATTACTCTAGTATTATGTATAGTAACTCCTTTGAGATTTTTTGCCCCTCAGCATGTGCATACTATGTAACAACTTTAGCATATTTTTGGAGTAGCAACTTTAGTATACATGGTAGTAACTCATTTTGATATTTTTGCTCCGAGCTTGTGTATGTTATGTAACAACTTTAGTATATTTTTAGAGTAGCAACTTTAATATTACACGTTAGTAACTCATTTGATAAATCTCTATTACACGTAAATTGCTCTAAAATACAGTTTTTTGAAACATATACAAGTGGGGTTTAGTTTTGTTTGCCTCGTCACGTAGAACACACCGGCGTAGACAGAATTTAACACGGGATAACGATTCAAAGAAAATGTTTTTTTTTCGCTTACGTCAGCGCTTGCATGAATGTCGGGCACATGTAGCAGGCGCGGGGACAGGAGCGAAGTCCGAAGGCGCATGCGCGACGGGAGTGGGGGGACAGGAGTGGGGGACCAGACACATGTCGGACGGAGGGCCTGTTCGGCTGATAAGCCGGCCCTGGCTGATTTGTTATGAGAGAAAAATACTATAGATTCTAACTGATAAGTCGGCTGATAAGTTCAAGCGAACAGGCCCGGAGTCGCACGCTCTGCAATTGCGCGACGGGTCGCGGCCTATCCTGGTCCATCCCCATTTCTAAAAAAAAACATCAAATATGTTACGTATGCGAAAGGAAAAAGGTTGACGAAAACTAGAAAAGGAGGAGATATATATGGTCTTTGTGTAGAAGAAAAAATAAATTTTATAGGCCATGCACCAACGCAGCTTGCACCTGCCTCCTCTCCTCTCCGCAAAGGCGCAAAAGGCCAAAAGCACGGGATAGCCTGCGATAAAGATCCTCAGCTGGCTCATTAATAGATGGGCATGGGCCTGATTGCACAGTAACTGATTGCAGAGGGATCAGTTCTGGAAGGCCCTCACTCCCTCTTCCGTTTTTGGCGAACTAATAGATGGGCCTGATTTGGTCATCGGTTTGAGAAACTGGGTCCTGCACTGAGGATTCTAGATGGCGAACTAGTATATCGAGTTCTGGGTCCATGGTTTATGTAACTGTGCTGACTTGTGTCAGGGTTTTGATGCTCCCTCTTCAGCGACGAAGAGGTAGGGTGGCTTTTGAGTCTCCATTGCGAGATCGTCGTAATGACGACGATTTCGTTTTTTTTTATCTTGAGCATAATGTGGCAGGTGTTCTGCCGTTTCATTCAGTAGGGAGCAAAAGTTCAGAGTTTACAAAATGTAGCTTTACAGGGTGTTCTGTCGGTTTATAATGATGAAGTCTTTTTGGGTTCTTTTCTACCTTAACGATGGTGCTTCCTCTGGCGTCGTTAGCAACCTTGTGAGACAGAGGCTTAACAGATCTGTGTCAAAGCTTCGATTATTGTTGGACTCTTTATGGGAGTGTAGCGTTCTTCAATGCCCATGGAAGCAACGACTTCTTCATCGTCTTTCTTCGATTTCTGCAGCAAGATCCGGTACCCTTCTACCCTTTGGTTTGACGATAATGGTGGAAAAATCAATCTTGCATTGTTTGGTGTGGGTCCAAAGACGATTCTCTTGTAGCGATTTCAAGATCTTGTCGCTAGCACCGGCCAGGTGGCTACTGCAATCATCAATTGCAAGAGAAATCTGCATCTGCTACCTTGTGTTTTTCAATTTTCGGCGAGTAACATGTTTTTAGGAAGAAGAAGACAACCTCAGAAAATCTCTTTGCATTTTTTATTTTATTGGTTGTTGTGTGTCAAAGTGTCTTGTTTGTTCTTAAAATTTAAACACTTCTAAAAAGCAAGCAGATGCATCACTAGTACGTGATGTGCACTAAACATTACAGCTAGCCATATATATAAGAGTGCGTGGGAACGGCCTGGCTGACCGAGTGGTGAGTCCCCTTTATTTGTAGCTTCGGCCGTAGCGACCAGGAAAAAAAACTCCTTTGTCTCCCCATATCTAAAGCACATGTCCGTAACCAGCTCATCTCAAGGAGCTGCGGTGCTGCTATGTAAGGGTGAGGCAGAGGTTCGGGAGTTTCTCGATCTGCGTGACAAGATCTTCTTCATAAGCTAGAATACCCGGAGGCTATCTAGCCACCGCGGATCGAATTTTTTATATAAGAGTGCATGCATTTAAATAAAGAGTAAAAACATCGTGATCTTCAAACATCAATTATCGTTATAATGATATAAAATTTTATAAAATATTATGTCACTAGATTCACATTTTAATAGACTTCCTCGTTCTATAGTTTTGTTACAAACAAATAACGCGCCCTGTGTCAAACTATTGCCATATTTAGAAAGAGATGACGTAACTTACTTCTTTACATGCCCGTGCTCGAAGATCAACACGCAACTTAACTAAACATAGAGGTCCGTCCTTATTTCTGCCGTGTTCTCCTTCTAGTAGTATATTTTACCCCCTCCATTCAGAAACGATAATTGTATTTTGAACAAAGGAAAAGTCAAAGTTCATAAATTTTGACTACTAATTAGTCAAATTGTGTGAAAGTTTAGAGCATAAAACTTACATCGATAAATTTCTGTTAAAAGTGCCGATAAGATGTTGATTTTTAAGCCGATTATAAGAGAAATCAATGGTCAAAATATATTTTGTATGACTTTTTGTCTGTTCTAATACAATTACTTTCTCCATTCCAAGTTGTTGGATGTTTTGGTTTTGCTGGATTCAAAGCTTTTGATATATACTTAGATAAACACTATGTTTACCTAGAAAAGTCAAAATATCTTATAATTTGTAATGGAGGGAGTAATATTTTTGAACAGAGGGAGTAAAATTTATGTGCGCAAAGTTCCATGCCATTTCTTCCCCGTTGGAGCCTTCGAGGGACCTCAACCGGCACACCGCGTGCAACCGGAATGGAATGGAGCTGATGCTGATCGGTTTCCATTCCTACGCAATTTCGCTGCAGTTTGCATGGTCCTGCACCCGCTTGCTTGTGTTTGGGGCTCGATTGTGACGTCCTCGGATTATTGTTGTCTTGTGTATATATGGTGGAGTGGTTGGCTCTGTTTTGTCTCATCTATATCTATGATGCACATTGCACTACGTTCAGTGCATCTCGCCACGTCTTAGCACCGGAGAAATGATCGAAGGGATGATGAAAGGCAGTACCATGTGGCGTCATTATATTAGTAATTCGCTATTAGTCAATGCAAAAATGAATCGTTAACAAACACCGCGCATGTTCTCTATGTAGCACGTTACTAAGGTAGGAGTAATAGCAAACTTGCATTTGAGCAGCATCCCTTTCTTTTCTAGTCGAAATTGATAGTCGTAGTACTAGTAGTCATGCTAAGATACTCGTTAAGCTCAGGTACCTTTCCAATCATTTTCATTATTAGTAGTTATGCTAAGATACTAGCAGGTGGTTGTAAAAAAATAGATGTGCTCTGATATAATGGCCTGTCCGCCTGTCCTTCATATGCACATGACACGTACTGATATATTTTTTTTTAGTAAACGACACATATCGCTTGTTCAGATTTGCATTAGACAGTACTCCGTATCATGATATCTAACCACTTGCTGTGATATTCATCGGTGTCTTGAACGTAATCTAACTAGATTACTTAGGATTGTTGGCCTCACTACTAGTTTTTCACTTTCATAGCTAGTCTCATGAATTGGATATGCTCTTGCCCTATATCCGCTTTCAATACTTGAATATCCATGACACACCTGAATGGTACTTGGAGAGCTGAGTGAAAGCCGCGATGTAGCATATGTTTGTGTAACTCAAATTTCATGTGATTTCAAGAGCCTTTTGTATACATCCATAGCATTCATACCCACAACAGGAAATCAAACTCTGTAACTCCCGTTTCCAGCGATCTGAGCTTTTGATTGTCGACATCTTGTGCAAAATTAGTGGCTTCTATTTGCAGTTATAATATAATATGCTTTGCCAAAATTTTGATGTTGGTTGATGGGGCCAAGTAACTTACGCGGTTGTGTGTTTGACTCTTCTTTCTAATGTGGTAAATTACCATGCAAATCACCCATATTTATGTGTATATTTATGCAGGAGAGCTAGCTTAAAGCGCCTACTTTAGTGTCTGGAATTACTGTATGAGCACTCAAACTAATGCCGTGCTCAAACCACACCATGGTCATGATGTCTCCTTCAGCAGGTGTACCACCACGGCACACCCCACACACCATGAACCTCGAGCTGCTCAGAGCTGCCGCCGCCGGCGACAAGGCGCTCCTAGAACAGGTCCTCGGTTTGAGAAGCACTACTGACAATGGAGGCGAGTTGGAAGCCACGCAGCGAGGCAACCCGAGCTGCCTGAAAGGCGTCACCTCGGAGGGGAACACGGCGCTCCATATCGCCGCCGGCCGTGGCTACCTGGGGCACGCCCGAATAATGTGCGACCTTGACGCGTCGCTCGTCAGGGCCAGGAACAACCTGCGCAACACTCCTCTGATCTGTGCCGCGAAGGCCGGGCATGTCGACGTGGTGTGCTACCTCATGGAGCATGCCCTTGCCCCTGCGACGGTGGCAGCGGCGCCGGCGTGGTATGCTGGCGCGTCTAGCGACGAGGAGTCCATGCTACGGGCGAGGAACTCGGAGGGCGCGACCGCGATGCACGAGGCCATCAGGAACGGCCATGAGGCGGTCCTGGCGAAGCTCATGTCCGCGGACGGTGGGCTGGCCGCGGTGGTCGACGGGAAGGGCTTCTCCCCGTTGTACCTGGCGGCCGCGTTAGGCCGCGCCGACATGGTCGACGTCCTGATCGCAGGCTCTCCGCCTGATGGGGTGAAATCTCCGGCGTACTACGCCGGACCCGATGGACAGACTGCCCTGCACGCTGCGGTCCTTGCCAGTGAAGGTAAGCTGCCAATCTTTCTTGGGCATTTCGTGCTAGCTTTTGATTTGATATGGTTCCTGATGATGTGTTGCATATATACAACTGGAACATTTCAAGAAATGAGCAAGTCGCTGTGGTGCTGGGAGCCGACGCTCGCGAAGAAGGTGGACAACTCTGGGAACACGGCCCTCCACCATGCGGCGTCGGCTGGGAAGATCGGAGCAGTGAAGCTTCTCCTGCTGGAGGACTCTTCGCTGGCGTACATGCCGGACGTGGACGGACTCTTCCCCGTGCACACCGCCGCGAAGATGGGCAAGGTCGACATCATCGAGCAGCTCATGGAGACGTGCCCCAACAGCGACGAGCTGCTGGACAGCCGAGGGAGGAACGTCCTGCACTGCGCCATCGAGCACAAGAAGGAGAAGGTGGTGCAGCACATGTGCAAGAACCCGAGGTTGGGGAGGATGATGAACGCGCGGGACAGCAGGGGGAACACGCCGCTGCACCTGGCTGTGAAGCACGGCTGCGACAGGATCGCCATGCTGCTGGTGCGTGACGTGAAGGTGAACCTGAGCATCATGAACAACGACGGCGCGACGCCGCTGGACCTGGCCATCAACGAGCTCGACCACGGCTACACGTACCCGATGAACCCGGAGGTCCTGATAGTGCAGTGCCTGGTGTGGTGCGGCGCGAACCGCAGCCCCCGCCGCCGGGACGAGTACCTGAACAAGCGCACCGGGGTTGGGGGCTCGCAGAAGGAGCTCAGCAAGTTCACCAACCTGACGCAGAACCGCGCCATCGGGTCGGTTCTCATCGAGACGGTGACGTTCGCGGCGCCCTTCACCATGCCCGGGACTGCCGCTGACGCCGCGGAGAGGCCGGCGTTCTGGGCGTTCATCCTGCCCGACGCGCTGGCGTTCCTGTGCTCCACGGTGGCGACGTGCCTGCTCATGTACGCGGGGCTCACCACCGTGCACCCCAGGTACCGCAGCCGCTACCACGTCTGGTCCTCCAACCTGCTCCACGTTGGCGTCCTGCTCGTCATCGCCACCTTCGCCTTCGGCGTGCACCTGGCGCTCAGCCCACCGGGGACCGGGATCCCCGGTGGGAACCTGAACGCTGCCGCGTGCGCCATGGCGTGCGTGTCCGTGGTCTTCGCGCACCCGGGCACCTGGTGGCCCACGGTGCTCGCCAAGCCAATATGGGCGCGGCTCGGGCTGAAGGGGCTCCTCGGCGTGCTGCTGGGCCCGCGCCCAATCCCCTGCCAGAAGCTGCTACTCTCGCGCACGCCGTGGCTCAACCTCTTCAAGATGCTGGCGACGCTACTCATCCTCGCATTGATCCTCGTCACGTTTCTCTTGGACATGTCCTACCTGCGGCCACCTGCTGCTCAGCACCGCTTCTCTTCAAATCTTCTCCTGCAGTCTCAGCGCCAGTTCTGCTCGTACCCTACATGAACTGACAGTAGTCGAAGACGACCACGGTGAACAGAGCATGGCTCCGGCCAACTCGTGCTTCAGAAATCAGTCTATTTCAAGCTAGCCAAGCCATCAAAACGTAGAGATGGCGTGAGCTGTGTACTGTGTACAGGCGTTTGTCACTGATAGGATAGTACATTAATAATTAAGCAGGAGAAGCACTGAAGCAGCTTCTCACATTTTAAAAAACAATACTACACTACACAACACATATCTTTTCTACAATTGGCACCGATTTATTATAGAGAGACAGTTCACATGAGAAACCACCTATAACTAGGACGGGAGCATTGTAACTCACGAACCACCCCTGAAAATTAATTTTAAGGGACAGATCCGTTAAGAAAATTGTCCCTATAAATGTATCCATTTTCGAGACGATTATTTTAAAAGAGCTGCCCCTTCAAATGGAATGTTCAAGGTTGGATTTGTTAAGAGAACCAGCCCTAAAAATCAGATGTTTCTAGGGGCAGTTGTGTTAATAAAAGCATCCCTAAAAAATAATGTATAGGGCTGGTCCTCTTAGTGAACCACCCCTGAAAATTACTCACTATCAAAGCTTTCTTCTTCCTTGCAGCAACTCTACATATCACTCCATTGGAAGCTCACTTGGAGACAAAAATGTTGCAAAAATAGAGGGGGGGAGGTTTTGCACTTTGAAACTTTGAAGGAGTTGACTTTAAAAGATAAGATTATGTCATCTAAATGTCTTTTTAAAGGTCTACTTATATATTTATTTTTGCTTAGTTAAGGCCTCCATCTAGAAAGACACATACTTGTTAATTTTACATTTTGTTAATAATTTTGGCCAATTTTTTTGCCCAACTTACTTGCATGGAGTAGCCCCACCTCAATATCTAGTTATTTCGTTTAGATTTCTTGCTTCTTATAGTGTTATACACGGTTGTCCATGAATGGAGATATTTGTAAATCTAGATCCACATCTATATGTAGCCATTCATGGAGAGGTGAGAGAGTAAGAGGGAGGTGAATTTTTTTGTTTAATGAAAATAAAGTGTTTGTAAAGTTACAAGTGTGCATAATTTTTTACGGGGTTTGATATCAATTTATGTCGACATTTTAAGTTAAATTTATGCTGAGAACAATAATTGTTTCTCTAGTTAAATGGAAATAATATTTTGATGCAATTATATGTTTTCACCCATGCTGCACCTAACCAGGCTGTCGATATGCCTCTGCACTTCCACTATTTTCCATCATTGTACAATCCCCCTGAGATTCACTTTAGTCTCCTTATTAGGTACTTTCAAAATCACCAATTCTTATCAGCCACCCAATTCTAGCCGATATAAGTAGAGAAATTCAATTCAATTCATAGGATCAGCACATGTTTATTAATTCTTAATAGCTATGATTGTCTTTCCCCCAAATGGGTTATCTAGAGTTGATCCTTCTTATTTAAAGAAGGATTCGAGAGCAGAAACCTGTTTTCAAAGACATAGCTAACCAAATTGAAGAACTATAAGTTGTTGAATTATATAAGACCTTTTTTTGTTCTAATAAAAGAGGAGCTATAAAATTTACCTTCGGACCTTCTTGGATCGCCTTACCAATACTAACATCTTTGTACTTCATGAGCAAATTTACTCATGTTGATAGTTCGGTAGTGTACCAACAAGACGCACAACAGTCACATTTTTTTCTTTGAAACATAACACAACACATACACGATCGAGATTCGTAGAGACATTGCCGAATGGAAGCTCACTTCAACATAGTTTAAGCGGATTCTGAACACAATGAACCAAAGCAATAGTAAACATGTTGACTGACGCACAACAACAATACTACATTAAGCAGCCAGTGTAGTTTCAGCCAGTGTGGCCGTGGCTGGGCTTTCTGCCGCCGGAGCCACCAGCTGAGCGATGTTCTCCACAGCACGTATCCTGCCGCTGGCCAATCCGGCCGTCAGGTCTTCTACTTCCACTTTCACCACGTCACGGCGGTTGCCAATATCAGCTGCATACCTGCTTGCACAGTACACCCCGACGGCCATCACTGCCATTCCATAGATATTTGTGGTAACCAAGCGGAACGGGGTTGAGACCACTGCAGCAAGAGGTCCACCGATGATGGAGATAGCCTGCCCGCTCTGCCCAACAACACCGCGTTCAGCCACAAGAAGGCCAGTCTTGCAGTATATCGCAAAGTCCTCGCAGTTGCTCTTGAACAGATTGTAGCACCTGAAACCATTGTTCAGCAAGTACTTTGCACGGCGAATCACCGTATCGTCAGGATCAGAGCGCGAGGGTGCACGTTCCTCCTCGTGCTTTGGCAAGGAAGAGCGCTGGGTTGACTGCATACTCGAAACGGTAAAGGGCACCCCCAGCTAGGAAGCAGCTGAGGCAAGAGGATACCACCCCGTTTGTCTCTGTGCTGGTGTCACTGATTTCGTTGGTGCATACCGGACAAGGCGTGTTGCTTCGCTTTGGGGCAGAACTCACAAGAAGAATATCAACGACAGTTCCTGTTCCAACCTCCTGGCCACTTCTTGTAAAATGGATCACCTTATCATCACCCACATATATTCCTGTGAGAAATGTATGGTTAAACAAATTTACTTTGAATGGCACCTCAAATTGCATAGGATTGTGTGCATTGAAAAATTCCTCAATGCATCACAAGGTAGGTTCAGTGTTTGGATCACCGTGTCAGTAACACAATGAATGGAAGTGGCATATAACAGGTAAGAGGAACATTCATATATAAGAAAATTCCCTTAACAAAATACCTACAATGTTTCCTACAAGGTTACCCAAAGATATACAATCTGTAATAACAATTTCATTTTTTTCCATGTAGCGCCTGTCAAAAGGTGATCAGTTAAACCCAAAAACACCTATGCATACGGCAATACACTAAACATAATTTCATTCCTCCCGGGCAGTTTTTGTTCCTTCAGTTTATGGAGTGTGGTCTTTTCTATTTGGCTAGGGACCGTGTGGTCCATCTTTTTTTTTATATCAAATGTAACCAGATCATCTATTCCTTCTCAAGATAATCATCTCTCCTGCCGATTCACGGAAAAAGACAAGTACTTTGATTGCCAACAAACTGTCCACATATGTATCTCATATGGTGCAGTTTGAAGGAAGGACTTAAATGATCTCATCTTCACACTAATGAAAGTGTCTCCAGAGCCATTATAACCATTTATTACCAAGCCAATCTGATATGTCCAGTTCCAATGCACGATGCACTGTTTTGTGTACATATTCACAAACTTTTAGTTTGAGAAACATAAAAGGCTGTAAATATCTTCTTTTACAGTGCACTTTCGAAGCTACTCCACTCACCTAAAATTTACAATTTAAATTTTCTCAGCTGTTAGAGCTTGAGAGTAACAAGAGAGAAATTTTTGGGAAATGATAAATAAAAAAAGGGGAAAAGAGAGAACATAGGCAGTAGTGTTAGACAGATAACCGGCTAGGCCTTAATGGCCGGGTCTATTAGCTGCACCTGGGCCTTGAGCCCGTATGGTTTCTATAGATTGGTTTCTAATCATAGGAAAGGATATCCAACGATGGTAATACTTCTATAAACCTAACCTAGACGATCCTTGCCTATATATGTACACGTATTCCATGGCTCCATAATCAATCTACTGTTTACCGTGCAATTGAATTGCTTTAAGGTAGGGCCCCCTTTGAAGGCAAGAATTTCACATGGTTTAATTCAATTTCCACAAGATTAGGGAGGGGGACCTATCTAGTTCCAAATGGGACTTGTGTGTTTTGTTTGGTCTGACATAGAACTCCTATTGAGTTTGGACTTCAAACTTTGAAGAACGGCACAGCAGACCATGGAGAGCATCTAGAAATCAACCATGCTGATTTGATGCACAAACAAAGGGTCCATGGATATGCTCACCAAAGAGCAAATGGTGCTGGTGTTCAAGATATCTAGAGAATCAATCGAAGCCCCAAGCAGCTAACGAGATCTCTACCCTAAAAACATTTTCAGGGCCAATCAGTTCAGAGAAATCCCCTCCCTGCTAACCCAAAACATCCGACATCGGTGATGAGATCTACACGCATGAAGTAGATTATTAGACATTATCGAATAGCATGAGAGTGGTGCATAACATTTAAGCCAAGTCCCCATTTCGCAAATTCACGAGTGCAACGCCATGTTCGTTTGGGCTAGTTTGGCTTATAAGTCATGGCTGAAAGTGGCTGGTTTGTTGTGAGAGAAAAATACTGTTCGTTGGCTAATAAGTCATGGCAAGCCAAATACGACTAAGCGAACAGGCTAAACCTCGGCAAATTAATGTGATCCAATCAAAGTTTAAATACAACGGAGTAAGCATAATATAAGTAATACAATACGAAGCACCTCACCGTGATGCGCGTAGACCCACGCGGCGCTCCAGGAGTAGATGTGATCCCCCGCCTTGAGGCTCTCCTTCCCAATCCTATCCCAACACAAGGAAAAATTCTCACAAAAGAAGGGGAACAAAAAAATAACCGCGCACTGCAGAGATCAGACTGACCAATACGGATGAGTCTTGGAACAAATACCAGAGAAGGAATGAATCTGAGGGGTGACCTGTTCGAGAGGAGACCCATGGAGACGACGGGAGCCTGGCGGCGGGCGTGGCCGATGAGTCGATTTGGGCCGGCGAGCAGAAGCGGCGTAGAGGGAGAGAGGAGACAGGAGAGGGACGGAAGCGAAGATGGCGTTTGAGTAAAGGACAAAATGGGGAAAGCCGGTGGCCGTAGGATGCACGGGACGCTGATCTCACGCGGGCGTCACGCCCGTAACCGTTGCTGGCTGTCAAAGCATGTTTTTGTTGCCTGTGGCGGAACCGCTATTTGGATGAAGTAGGGCTGGACAAATATGTCTAAACGTATTTTTTAATAATTTGTTAAATATTTTTACATACGTGGTTAGTATTTATAAGAAAAATCACAATATTATCATAAAAATAGCTAATTTGATGTATTGTTATGCTATAAAATGAATATTTTTGTATCTGGTTCCGCCATTGCTGGTTCCATTGAGAACTGACGAACAGCAGCGCTGATTGATTGATGGTCGCCGACTCGGGCCCTCGCCGGTCGGGTCAGCACTCCTCAGCAGCGCAAGCGTTGTCGGCAGGCGCGATCCGCGGCAAAAACGCGTCTCGTTCGAGGGTTTTGAAGCTCATGACAACAACTCCGTTTAGGCTGTGTTGAGTTCGCGAAATTTAAGAATTTAGGTACTGCAGCATTTTTGTTTTTTTTTTGGCAATTAGTATTCGATCATGGACTAGTTAGGCTTAAAACGTTCGTCTCGCGATTTCCAACCAAACTGTACAATTAGTTTTTTTTCGTCTATATTTAATGCTCCATGCACGTATCGTAAGATTCGATGTGATGGCTACTGTAGCATTTTTTGGAAAGTTTTTGGAACTAAACACAGCCTTAGGGCGCGTTTAGATGGCGAAAATTTTTTGTTTTGGCTACTGTAGCAATTTCGTTTGGACTAATTAGGTTTAAAAGTTTCGTCTCACGATTTCTCACCCAACTGTGCAATTAGTTTTGTTTTTCGTCTACATTTAGTACTCTATGCATGTGCCGCAAGATTCGATGTGACACTTTGGGGTGAAAATTTAAGCAGCGATTCAGCGAAAGAGATGGCGGCTACCCAGATTGCGCTGCAATCTCGTAATAACAAAAACAGGTCATGTGCACCTCCAATCCAACGGCCTTTTCGCTTGGTCGTTGGCTTATAAGCCAAACAAGTTCAAAAAAACAGCAACTAACTTACGTCCAACAATAGTTTCGCACATGACTTACCACACACACAAATTCACTACAAAACACCGGGAAGGGAGATATATACTCCCTCGGATTGACTCCGGCATATGATTGCTGAAGAACTAAGTGACGTAAAAAGGGCAGCAAGTATATGCAAGAATCTGATGCCATACGGCGAGGAAGACGTTGGCCACCAGCCAAACAAGAAGGTCCGTTCCTTCCTCCAGGCCATTTCCGGAAAAGGATTACGGTTCTTTAGCATTTAGCATCAACATTGAGCTTTTCCTTCCAGTGGATATATGCTTCATTCATGCACTGGAATTGACTGGCCCGGCATGTTGCAATTTAGACCATCAGATGAGCCACATGGAAAAGCACATTTCAGTTCTGGTAGCGAGCATCACCCTTTTTGCTTGGACACTAAGGTTTGTCCACTAGCTACATGGCCCTCTGGCCTCTGTCACTCTCAAGCACCGCCTACGGCCTACCTTCTACTGCCGCCAAGAGCACTTCAGGGAAAAGATCGGCTGCTTATCTAAAATAGGCTGACGAGATCCTAATTTCAGAAACTCAACAGCAGCAGCAAAAAATGTTCTTAACCTATCCTGTGCAATATTGTTTGTGAATCAGCCAATAAGGGAATCTTAAATAGAAGGCCTAAAAACATAGATGTGTGATGTTCTTACTAATTCAATCAGTGTGTTGGGACACGGTTGTGAGTCACGGAGGTCAGGGACCGGAGCAGTGACGAGAGCTAACGGTTAACAAATTTTGTGGATGATGTGTAGGGAAAGAGGACGGCAGCCTCCGCCTGATCGGCCAATCAGGGCGGAGGACCGAAGGCTGCGGCAAAGGAGCCCGGAGGAGGTCCGAGGCGGAGGCTCTGGCGGCTGGAGTGAAGGCGCCCGGAGGCTGTCGGTGGCGAAGGCTCTGGCGGCACTTGCGAAGGCTATGGAGAGCCGGCGCGCAATTACGCCCGAAGGCCGCCCCAGACGAAGACTCAGAGGGTCGAGGAACTTCATGAAGGGCGGCGGTGCCGGGCCGTGGGCCGCAGACGGACTCACGGTTGCGGCCCATCAAGAAAAGGCGGTCGAAGAAGAAGGCACCCAAATTACCCTTAACGATTTATGTTAGTGCAGGGATATTCCGAGGATGTGCTGTAACTGTTAAGGGACAGAATTGTAAAAAGTAGCCTTAGCAAGCAATGTCCTATAAAAGGGGAACACAAATTCTGTACAGAGGGTGGTAGTTGAATGCATTTATAAAACCATAAGTTGGTCTAGACCCACTTTCCACCCGACACGCTTTAGCCCGAGGCACCTATTCGAGCGAAGGCTTCGGTAATCTCCTTCTAGTCCCACCTGCTGGAAACCACCGTTTTTCAACATTGGCGCCCACTGTGGGTTGGCCAAGCAAGACCCACGATGGCAAGAAAGAGAGCAAGTTTTCACTGGGTTACCATGGAGCCCTCGACGAGAGGGCGACTCAGGCGCAATGCCCGCATCACTTATGCCACATCCTCAGAAGACCAAGCTGAAGAACAGAACGCAGTCGAAGACCAGCCTCTGGCATCCGAGGAGCAGCAAGCCCCTAGTGCCACTCTGGAGCAAGAGCTTCAACAGCTGCAGGCCCAGCTACAGAGCATGCAACAAGAAAAAGATAGGGTCACAGCAGCCTTCGCTGCAAGTCAACGAGCAACCCAAGCATCAGCCTAGGCAGCCGAAATCAGGCAACAGCTAGCCGTATTACAGGCTGAAATACAAAGCATGCAGCCTTCGCTACCCAACTTCAACACCTCCAACAAACTTCACTCAGCAAACCAAAGACAACCCAACCCCCCGCCACGTTCCATAGTACAACCAACCCCCGACACACCCTACACTTCGCTACAAACCCACAGAACCATCGATTCTAAATCACCACTATCCGAAGGTATCCAGAGCTCATCTTGGCTCTCCTCTTACAAACCCATCACCTTGTCGAAGTTCAATGGAAGATCAGACCCACGGCAATTCATCATGAGCTATGAAGCAGCAGTAGCTTCCGCTAGTGGAAATGAAGCGGTGCTGGCCAAGTCCTTCGTCATTGCAGCAAAAGGCGATGCGCTAGCCTGGTATTCAATGCTAAGGCCAAGTTCTGTCTATTCATGGGAAGACCTCCGCGACAAGATCTTAACAAATTTCAAGGGGTTCACAAGTGAATCCTTGACTTCCATAGACCTGTTTCAATGCAAGCAGAATCAAGGAGAAGTCCTAAAGGACTACTTCTAGAAATTCGTGCAAATAAAGGCAAAGGCATCAAATGTCCTAGAGGACGTCGCTATAGAGGCAGCAATCAAAGGCCTTCGCATAGGTCCATTCACAGCTCATCTAGCTAGGGAAAAGCCGTGAACCATCGAAGACCTCTACAACAAATTTGAGAAGTATTGTAGATCTAACAACGACCTCCGCAGAAGACTAGAAGAACAAAACCAAAGCAAGCAGTTCCAGAGCAACAACAGAAACACCTAGAAGGGCAACAAAAACCGAGGCCAGCCGCAAGCACAACAAGCGCAAAACCAGCAAGTTTTCAATATAGAACAACAAGGAAGCAGCCAACAGGGGCAACAGCCAGTGAAGGCAGGCCAAAACAACACGCCCCTGAGACAATCCGAAGGCAAGGGAAATAATCGAGGTAGGAATTGGAATAGAAACCAAAATCAAAGGCAGTGAAGGCAGTATTGTTTTTCATGGAGAAAACAAAGGGCACATAACCAGGGACTGCCTAGACGCCAAGGAGACCCAAGAAAGGATCAAAAGCAGAGCAAATCCGCAGCCTCCACCATAACAACCTCCTAGAGAGGTGAACCATACCTTCACAGCATCTCAACAACAATACTGCCCAATTTACCCAAGCCTGAACTCCACTCAAATTTACCCGTCCACTCTAGCCACCGCCTACTATCCAAACTTCCTACCTGCATGGAGACCAGGCACCCAACAACAGGGCCAACTAACAACCAACGGGCGGAGGCCAACCTCACTTACATAAACCCAAGGCCTCCGCACATAACATTCATTGAGACCAACCAGCCATCCCAAATACATAATAGACAGCTAGAGGCATTGCTTTCGCCTCCAATGACATAGCTCGCAGCACCCAAAAATGAACCTAACCCAGAGAACCAACTCAACCCTCACACGCCCCTTCCAACCATCAGCATGATACTGCCTATAGCCGAGGGCTCCTCGATGGAATTCTAGACTAAGAAACAAAAGAAGGATCACCTTAGGTTGGTCAACAACATAGCAGTTCAAGGCCTAGTGCGTTACACAAATTGGTCCAAGACGCCAATCACCTTTTCAGAACAAGATTTGCAACTACAGAGCTACCCCCATACCAACGCCATGGTAATCAAGGCCAACATTGCAGGATGGCAAATAAACAGGGTTCTCATAGATTCTGGAAGCTTTGCAAATATCATCTTTGTAAATGCCTTTGACAAGATGAAGCTGAGCAGGAATCAGCTGCAGCCTTTGGATTCACCACTAATTAGCTTTGGAGGGAAGAGGATAGATGCATTAGAAAAAATATCCCTCCCAGTCTCCTTCGGAGGTTAAGAAATTGCAAGAATAGAATATGTAACATTCGACGTAGTACATCTCTACTACCCCTACAACGCTGTCTTCGGAAGAGGGTTCAGAAACAAATTCAACATAACCATTCATATGGGTTATCTGTGTATGAAAATGCCGGCATTGCACGAAATCATCATAGTTCACGGCAACCAGAAGGAAGCAAGAAGTGTAGATAGAGTCATCTATAAATCTTAGCACAATATCAACTCCATCGAAGCAGCTAGAGCTAATTCAACGGAGCCTCCGGACATATCAAAGGGGAAAACATATCTCAAGGACCAAGAAGAAACGAAGACAGTCCCACTGAAAGGTGCAGTCCTAGATAGGAAAGTCATGATCAGAGGCAACCTGTCAGGAGAAGAGGAAGCAGAGCTCTTAGAAACTTTAGCCAAAAACAAAGACGTCTTCGCCTGGTCAGCCTCCGACCTAAAAGGGGTCAGTAGGGACATTGTACAACACTCCCTTGATATCAACCCCATAGTAAAACCAAAGAAGCAACGACAAAGGAAAATGTTAGAGGAGAGGATCCTAGCAGCAAAAACCGAAGTTCAGAGGTTGTTAAACACAAATGTCATCAGAGAGGTCAAGTACTCAGAATGGCTAGCGAATGTAGTACTGGTGTCAAAGAAAAATGGAAAGATGAGAATGTGCATAGATTTCACAGATCTAAACAAAACATTCAAGAAAGATTCATTCCCACTACCAAGCATAAACACCTCCATTAACAAATCAGCAGGATGCAAGCGTTTCTCTCTCCTAGATTGCTTCTTAAGATAGCACCAGATCAGGCTCAAAAAAGAAGATGAGGAGAAAACAAGCTTCACTACCCCCTTTGGAACTTATTGTTACACAAGAATGCCCGAAGGACTGAAAAATGCTGGATCAACCTTCGCTAGGATGACAAAGGCAGTCCTATGCCCTCAGCTATAGAAAAACATCATAGTTTATGTAGATGATATTGTGGTGATGAGTAAGAACGAAGGAGACCATATAGCAGATTTAAAGGAAACCTTTGCCAATCTAAGAGGGGCCGGACTGAAACACAACCCAAAAAAGTGTCTCCAGCGTAAGTAGAGGTAAAATGCTCGGGTACATTATAGGACCCGAAGGCATAAAAGTCAACCCAGATAAAACAAAGGCCATAATTTTGATGGTCAAACCCTCAACCAAAAAGGAAGTCCAAAAACTCACTGGAAGAATAGCAGCACTGAACAGATTCATCTCAAAGTCAGCAGAACGCAGCCTCCCATTCTTCAAAGCTTTAAGAGGTGGAGAACAAGTAGAATGGGGGCCAGAACAATCAAGGGCTTTCCAGCGACTCAAAAATTATTTGGCTACTAAACTTATGGTAACAGTGCCAGATCCGGAAGCTTGTCTGTTGATATATGTTGTAGCCTCCAACCATGCGGTCAGTGGGGTGCTTGTCCAAGAAAAAGAAGAAGAGTCGAAGGTCATTCAACAACCGGTCTACTACATCTCAGAAGCCCTATTAGGAGCAAAGCTGAACTACACAGAAATTGAAAAAATAGCATATGCGGTGTTGATCTCCTCTAGGAAATTGAAGCACTACTTCCAAGCACATGAAATTATAGTACCATCTTGGCAACCGCTAGGGGACATACTCTGCAACAAAGAAGCCTCTAGAAGAATAGGGAAATAGGCAACAGAGCTATCCCAGTTCGAAATCAATTATGTATCAAGAACAGCAATCAAGTCGCATGCATTGATAGATTTTATGGTAGACTGCACACCTTCGGCACAACAAGCCCCGTAGCCCCAGCCCCATATCTAGACACTTTACATAGATGGGGCTTGGGGGCATCTAGGCGCTGGTGTCTCCGCCGTTCTGATAGCACCATCTGGCCTCTGCACAAAGTACGCGGCAAGGTTGGAATTTAAGGCAACAAACAATATAGCAGAATATGAAGGCCTTGTATTGGGCTTCAACAAGGCAAAGGCACTAGGAGCAAGAACACTACTAGCAAAAACAGACTCCTAAGTCATAGCAAGGCAAGTTGAAAAAGAATACATGGCACGAGAACCAGAACTGGCCAAGTACCTGGCCGTAGTAAGGGCTCTCGAACGGAGGTTCCAAGGATTCACCTTGCAGTACATACCAAGAGCAGAAAATGCTGAAGCAGATAAACTGGCGAAGGCGGCAGCAAACAACTTGCCCATGCCAAATGGAGCCTTTTATCAAGTACTGCAAGTACCAGTAACGCAGGCCACACGAAGGCATTCAAAACAATCTTAGTCACCGAATCCAAAGACTAGAGGCAATTGATCATAGACTACATCAACAACGTGCATCACACAGAGGATGAAGCGAGCACAGCCAGAATGGCAGCAAGAGCAAGAAACTATACACTGGTAGAGGGAATACTATAAAAAGGCATTGTCCAACTGTTGCTCTAGTGCATATCTCAAAGCGAAGGCAAAAACCTCCTGCAAGAAATTCACTCAGGTTCTTGCGGCTCACACATCGGTCCAAGGGCACTATCGGCGAAAGCCATCAGGCAAGGGTTCTATTGGCCTACCCACATTAAGGACGCAGAAGAGATTGTCAAGACATACCAAGCATGCCAGAGCACCTCCCCGCATCAGTTAAAACCTTTGGCTGTTGTACAACTCATCCCACCCACTTGGCCCCTCCAAAGATGGGGGATGGACCTGGTTGGGCCACTGCCACCATCGCAAGGGGGAATAGGTTTGTAGTAGTAGCCATAGAATATTTCACAAGGTGGATTGAGGCCAAACCACTCACCAATGAAAAACAGTTCGACTCGGACAACTTCAAAGAATTCTGCAAGAGTATAGGCACCAAGATCACCTTCACCTCAGTCTACCACCCAGAATCAAGTGGAATAGTGGAAAGAGCTAACATGGTAATATTCTCAGCAATAGCAAAGACTCTATTCAACCTTCGTAGAGGCAAATGGGTAGAGGAACTACCGAAGGTAGTGTGGTCCCATAACACTACAGCCTCTAGAACAACAGGCTTCACACCGTTCAAACTCTTGTACGGTGAAGAAGCAATGCTGCCCGAAGAAGTCAGGCATCAGATCCTCCGTGTCATAAACTAGGCACTCGCATAAGATGAAGAATACTCCAAAGAAACGATTGAGGGTACAAGATTGGAAGCAGTTGAAAACATTGCAAAGTATCAAAACCAAACTAGAAATTGGAGAGACAACAAAGTGATCAGGAAAATCATACAAGATGGTGACCTAGTCCTCAGAAGAATACCTAAAGCTGAAAATGTTGGAAAGCTCCAACCAAAATGCGAAGGCCCTTACTTAGTGAAGGCCGTCGGAAGACCCGGGTCATTCCACCTGATCGATGGCGAAGGCAGAACAACAACGCACACTTGGAACATCGATGGTTTGTGTAGGTTTTACATCTAAATGTAAAAAGGTGGCCTCCGTGGAACTATAAGCGAAGGTCACCAAGTTTTTTATTTTTTGCATTTTTACTTTTCATGCAAAAGGGCTTGCACTCTTTTCCTCACAAAGGGGCTCCTAGCGAAGGTTAGGTTTTTAATGAGGCAAGTTCCATGTAAAAACCTCTAAAATATAAAGAGGAATCCCCCTAAAAAGAAAATAAAACAACACAAAAGGCAAAGGATGAAAGTGGCTAGCAACACACCCACAATATTCGACAATAGAATTAAAACAGAGAACCCTCCAAGGCTTTAGATGAGGGCTCTAAAGCTTGGAACAACCTCCTCGGCTAAATTAGCCTGCAACCTTGACAAAGTCCTATCCATACTTAGGCTTCAAGGATTTATCAGACCGACCAAAAAGGCCAAAACTAACCCGACAAAGACCTACCTTCGGCGTAGGCATCGGGGATAGGCTTATCACTAACAAGCTTCAGTTAACCGCCAAAATTAATAGCTAAAGTACAATAACAGTAAAGGCTAGAAGGTACACCAGAAGCGCAATAGTACAAAAGCCCGAAGACAGTAAAACAAAAAGAGAAGGCGCTAAGGCCTCCTAAATAACAATTACAAAGGTGCGAAGGCCAGCCAAACAAGTTAATTAAAAAACTAAGGATGACGCCCTCGCCAAGCCAGCAACCTGATAAACTCTGCACGCTCATTGTCAATATCATACTTTACAAAAGCAAACATATCGTCAATAGAACGATGGGGAAAAGTTTCCTGCCAATATCACCATATTTCACCATTAACATAAATGTCATCTTGATACATAGTAATAGGAGGCACGTCCTACACAGTCTTAGCGAAGGAGACCTGCGCAGGACAAGTTCACAATTTAGACCTAAATGTACACAACTATGGCGTATCACCATCGACTAAACCTAAAAGAAAACTAAAACCTACACTACACCTCCGGATCAGCAGGAGCAGTCACGGCTTCGAGGGATTCAGGGCCTCAGCAGTCGGAGACAGAGCCTTCGGAGTTGGCACCTCTGCAGCCGGTGAATATCGCGCACCAGCAGCTCCATGTGCAGCCTCTTTCTTTTGCAACTCCTGCAGAAAATAACACCAAGTTATAAAAATAGCAAGCAAGCAGTAAAGTACCTAAGACAAAGACAAACAAGTTGTAAACGGAAAAACTAACCTCGGCCTGGCTCCGCCTCCCCCATGGAGCGAGCCTCCGCCCGGCCAAATCTCACCCAGAACAACTTCATGAAATGGCGGACCGATCTACGGATATCGTGTGAAGTCGCCCCAAGGTTGGCTCGGGCCCTCAAGGTCTCTCTCCTTCATGCCCCTCATGTGCGGGCAGCCATCTTGCACCAACATCTTTGAAAGATTTATAGCGGAGGGCAAAGCTCCAAAATCCATAGCACCCCCAACGAAGTCAGGTAGATTCATGAAGTTGGCTTTCAACCATGAGAAGATGCTGAAGGCCGAAGACTCAGAAGGCAACGACAGTATGGAGCCTCCAAACTGCTCAAGTGCCCCCACATAAAGCTCAGCCGCCGCCAGGCCGATGGACTTGGTGTGGCAGAACCGCCCAAAATAGCATGCTTCCGAAGGCGCTCGTCTTCCACTAGACACTAAGCACCCCAAAAATAAGCTACATCGGACGATTCCGTCGAGCACACCCCAAGGGAGAACTCGAATAATCTATGATTTTCCTCTAGCATTCAATAATGAGAACGAGTTTACAATACTTAGTCCATTTCATACAACCTAGAGTTCTTAGAAATACATTATTAGAGTACCAAGTTCAGAGTGCGGAAATTAAACAGCGGAATTAAAATAAACATCTAACGGTAGAATACAAGGATTCGGTTGTGCCCACCAGAAGAATCCTCCACACAATAGCTACTCTTCAAGCTGCACTTGCAACAGGGATAAATAAACCCTGAGTACATAATGTACTCGCAAGACTTACCCGATTAGTGGGAATAACTTCCTGACTCCAAAGGATATGATAAGTTTTTTGGGTTGCTGGGTTTCCTTTTTGCGGAAAGCAATACTAGTAGTGAATCCTTATGTATTTTTTTTTTACATGTCATGATTAGTTCATTATCTAACCATTCTAGCTAAGCACATATTCTACTTTCAAGCAAGAGTTGAGCAAACAGATCCATTTCACCATCTTTCATCTTCCAGTTCTTACTATGGTGCTAGAGTGTAGACAAGTCGTACAGGATTACCCGACGATTTGAGAATCAATATGCCCAGCTGGGTACCCCGAAACACACGCCCCGCTTGTACCCTAGGCACAAGCAGGACCAACCCACCACTCTCCTATCAAGGGGTCCAGGTCCCCGTCCAAACTTGGACTTCAAGCCCCCACACCTGAGTCCTAGACTCAGTGTGGTGCTTAGACCTCCACCATCCCCGCCTCCAATCAGTCGGTCCAGAAAGAGCCAAAACCCACGACAAGAGAGCAACGAGCCTTCCCTGCTCCCATAAACAAGTATGTGCTCGGGATAATAAGTCTATGACTTCACTAGAACCTATTGCAACGGCTGGTCCTTAACCGACACGGACAGGGAAAATAGTGTAACCAAGCTATGCCCTGTTGGCCACGGGACACAACCTCTTACACCCACCAATACCCATATCACATCCCTGTCTGATCGCCATTTTCCTTTCACCATTTTATCGTAAGGGTGATAATAATAATCATCTATTATGAGTAACGGCAGGTTACTCACGCTACCGAAAATCCTAAGCATAGCAGTTACTCGCACCTGTACTAGTAGGACTCATAGGATAAATATATTTATGCAGGTGGTTTCCATAAAATGCCTATAACATAAATGCACATCACATATATATATGCAGTGATTATTCAAAATAAGGGTTATGCACCGGGGCTTACCTTGGGCAGGCGTGGTGTCAGCTCAGTCAGTTAGTGGTGGCTCTAGGACCTCCTCCTGCACAAGGATCTCCTCTCCGTACTCTTCAATCACCTCCTCGTACTCCTACTCGCCCGTGGTCATGAACTCCACCAACTCATTCTCTACATGTAGGCAATGACGATGCAACACTCAATATTAAGGCAACATCAGTTCTTAAAATAAGAATACATCTTGTCGGGTTCATAAACCCAGGGTCCCTCGGGGACTGGCTTCTACGCCAGGGTTCGGCCCAGGAAAACAGCATGTAGTTCGTGGGCCGGCCCAGGAGCCTAAAACACAACGGGTCGGAGGGACAGTCCGGTCGCCGACTGGAAGGTCTACCCAAAAACAAGCACTCGCTCATCAACCTCTCCGACCCACCTCTACGACCGGAACATTCACTTTGGGCACCAACTACCTCTGGGCGGTCTCTCCGATCAGAAAGGCCTAGCCCAAAACGCCGCTTCCTACTCTGACCCCGTGTCTCCGATCGGGGACCCCGTAGGAAGCGGGCTTACCACTCTTCTCCGACTGGCGTGGCCAGGACCGACTAGGGCCATCTGACCGGGGACACCCGCTCGGAAGGGACCAGGGGCAAACGGAGAAGGCAGTGCACCAAGTCAAACCACGATACTGGGACCATACCCTGTACGCCTGTGGGAATAGTACTCCTCAACCACCCTGACACAAACAATATTGTAGGCGCCGACATTTGTGTCTACAGTATTGTAGGCGCCATTGGGCTCCCATACGGCAAAAAGCCCCCCGCATACCTCTAGGCATCGATAGTAGGCGCCAGGGTTCACCATACCTGGTACACAGGGTAGGGCTCCTCACATACCAATAGTATTTTGCAGGTACCGACATCCACCCTTCCTAAAGAAGCCAACGCAACCTCCCATGTGCACCTAACATTCTACAGTGACATCAATAGTATTGTGGGCGCCTACCATCATCGCTACCCTCGTCGGCGTGGGCAACAAGGCTTAGAAACATCAGTACTCTCTCCCTCTCACCTATAAAGCCATCCCCTTTATCTATAAAAAGGGGATGCGCTCCCTCCAACGAAGGAGACCACTTCTTCGAGTTCAGACTCGCTAGATCGATAGCTCACAAACCCCTCAAGCACACGCTTGAACACCTAGCTCATAGTAGAGTTCCGGTCACCCTCGGCCCTTCCGGTCGGACCCGACTGGGCCTCTCGTACACCCCTCCTTTCTCCTTCTCGTTTGTAACCCCACTACAGACTTTGAGCACCTAGGCTCAGGAATATAGTCACCGACCGACCCACACTAGACATAGGGCACGTTGCCTGAACCAGTATAAATCCTGTGTCATTGAGTACTATGCCACCTCCGATCACAACATACAGCAAAACTACAAATATTCGCTAGTTGGTCACTTTCTGTATTGACACATCTACTAAGCCACTAAGCTAGCTCTAATGACTAAGATACCGAGCTAATCATCATTCCCATCAAACTAGTAGGGTTTCACCTATAAGTGCTACTTAGCAACTAAAATATATTCTTACTCTTATTAACGATTTCCTATATACTACAACAAGGAGTACTTAGCTATCATATTTCTCAACCTATTCTAAGGCTACAAAAATTACAGTAAGCACATAATAATATAATGAATCTACTGTAAAAAATTCATGGTAAAAGCTATTACCAATTTGGCACAAAAATTCCTACAAATACTAACCTAAATAATACTAAACACTCGCAAATGATTTAATAGCCGCTGGTATCAACAAATATATACATGAACTAAATACACTAACAGATAGAGCACAATTTTAGGAACCTAACAAAATTGGTTTCACCATTTTTTGACATCTACAGATTTTCTATAATTTTCCAAAGATCAGCTCAAAACTAAATTAGAAAAACATTTGTTAATTCGCTGGAAAAAGGAAAACCAAATCTCGCGTGGCCCACGCGAAGTAGGCCCACACGCGAGGTGGCCCACGGCGGGAAGCCCCGCGCGCGTGCTGATTCTCTTACAAAAACACCCCTAAACTATAGGCAAACTAACCCGCAGTCCATGTCACTATTCCTAGAGAGAGCAACTATGCAACGAAACCATCGGAAACTCCCTCCTTTACAACGGCATGGTCCTCGGCCACCCACATGCGCGGTGGCACGGCGGCGATGGCATTGGATGGCCACATCGGCCAGCTAGGACCCATGCTAGCTCCACTAATGGGTCGACCCCCGTCTACAACCCTAGCGCCTACACTAGCCTTGGTTACCGGAGCGACGGAGCTTGCGAAAGTGGTGATCACGGCGTGCGGCCATGCGCGATAGTGGCGCGGCCATGCCTTCCACCCCTAAGCCACCATAGGGTGAACTAGCTAGCGCTATATCATCACTATCTTACCCTAGTTGCAGCTGTGGTGGTGATTTTGCGGAGGTTCCCCGAACAGGGTTGGCCACGTGCGGGTGGTGGGATGCGGCAACGCACCAAGACGGCGCGGCCACGTCAGTGGCTATGGCAAGATGGTAGAGGTGCAAGTGAGGTGTGTAGGGTGAAGTGGAGGTGGTGACGGAGTTCATGGTGTAGATGGATTGATGAGGGGTGGAGCGGTGGGTGGCTACCCTCGGCCACGGTCGGTCCTAGGCCTTAATGGCACGACGGGGGACTTCCAAATTGGAGTTTGTCGTGGCTCGATTCAAGGCGGGGTGGGGACGGTTGGCACGCGGACATCAATGTGCATACATGGGCACGCAAAATTGATGGCAAGTGCCTGCGCCCTGGCTCACCGTAGCCGCGACGTGACGGCAAAAACAGAGGCGGCCGAGAGCACAGAGGCGGGCAGGGGAGAAACAAGAGGGCGAGAGGCGGTGAGGACGTGGTCGGTAGCGAGCGAGTGCACCTTGGAGCGATACGGCTAGCGCAACCAGTACGACCCACGGTCGGCGCTAGCCGACGGCATGCGCTCGAGGTCCGCGTGGCCCATGCGCCATAGTGCCATAAATGTCATGGCGACGGCGGTCCAGCCCCGCGTGCACGCACACACCCAAAGCGGACCAAATGGCGGCCAAGCGGTGCAAAATGCGGTGAGAGCGAGACGGTGACACGACAAAGCGCGGCGGTCGCGGCGATGTGGTGGTGGGCGGCAGCGTGGGGTAGGTGGTATGCGCGCTTTCGGTTGTCTGGCGGCGAAGAAAACAGCAGCAGGCGGTGGGGCAGCGTGATGGGATGAGTCGGGCAGCCACGGCTCCACACGGCGGCGGCCTGAGGCAGCCAGTGATGCGGCCAGAGCAGCAGCGCAGCAGCGGAATGGGACATCAATGCGGCAGGGTGGCAATGGCGGCCAGGATGCCGGGCCCATGTGGCAGCAGCACCGCAAGCCAGGCCGACCGGCCCACGGACACAGCCGAGCATGCCAATGCGCGCGCAGAACGCGCGACGCGGCGGTGTCGTGCCACCGGTGCTGGTGATCGCGCTCAACCGAGAAAATAGCCCGAGAACACGCCAAGCATGGATTTTAAATTAGTCGAGACACCTAAACCGTTGATCCAATTCCCAAACCACCTTTGCTATACCTTAGAGGGTATATTAGGCTACTAAAACAAGCCATAATACAACACCACTCCATAACCTAATTTCTCTACAAAAATTATCAAACATAGCTTTGTCAATCTATTTTTAGACATAAGAAATTGACTTAGTCTTGAGTTGGATTTGCTTCAAATTCGATTTCCAAGCTATTAGAAATGTTATCTAGCGTTAGTATCTTGTTAAAACAAAAGTTGCACTATCTTCTACAAAATGTGTACTTCAAACTTTTATTAAGGTGTCACATATATGTTTTATAGCACTTTTGCTTAATAAAAATTGGTTTCCAATCTTAAGTGATATAACATGCCTATTGAATTCTCTTTTTGTATCATTTGTGTTAATCATTCTTCATGCCAAGAAATTTATCTTTGTTCATTCTCACATGCACTAACACATAATCACGATGCTCATGAAGTGTTATTAGTAGAAAAATTGCAGTGTAACACCGAGGGTGTTACAACTCCCCCCCCTAAACAAAATCTCGTCCCGAGATTCCATGTGCCTAGTGTGGAAAAAGAGATAAGGAATAAATTTCGATTTAAATAATTACCTCGATGAACTAGAGAGAAGATGGGGATAATGCTTTGAGATATAACTTTCTTGCTCCCAAGTTGCTTCGTCCTCCGAGTGATTTTGCCACTGAACTTTATAGAACTTTACCACCTTGTTTCTAGTCACTCTTTCTTTCTCATCTAAGATTTTAACAGGATGCTCATTATAAGGCAAGTCGGGCTGGAGGGAAAGTCCTTCAATTTCCATTACTTCCTCGGGAACTCTCAAATATTTCTTCAACTGAGAAACATGGAAAACATTGTGTACTGCTGACAAAATGTCTGGAAGTTGGAGACGGTAAGCAACAGGACCACATCGCTCCAAAATCTTATAAGGACCCACATTGCGAGGAGCTAACTTCCCATGAACACCAAATCGATGTACACCTCTCATGGGAGATACACATGATCACCAACTTCATAATTGCAAGGGCCTTCTTCGCTTGTCCGCATAAGCTTTCTGACGACTTTGAGCTACCTTCAAATGGCTCTGAATAATACTGACTTGCTCTGAGCTTCTTTAATAAAATCAGCCCCAAAATATCCATGATCACCCACTTCAACCCAGTTAAGCGGGGTCCTACACTTCTATCCATACAAAGCTTCAAAAGGTGCCATACGAATGCTTTCTTGATAGCTATTGTTGCAAGAAAACTCAGCTAAGTTCAAGCATTCGTCCCACTTTTCAGGAAAAGAGATGGCATAAGCCCTCAACATATCCTCAAGTACCTGATTGACTCTTTCTATTTGCCTATTCGTCTATGGATGATAAGCTGAACTTCAGAGGAGATTAGTACCAAGACATTCCTGGAGTTGCTCCCAAAAATGAGAGACAAAGACTAACCCTCTATTAGAGACGATAGTAAGAGGAACTCCATGCAGGGTCACAATCTGGTCAAAATACAACTTGGCATACTTCTTGGCTAGATATCTGGTATCCACCGAGAGAAAATGAGCGGACTTGGTAAGGCGATCCACAATGACCCAAATAGAGTTATAGCCCTTGGATGTGCGGGGTGAACCCACAATGAAATCCATGGAAATCTCCTCCCATTTCCAAACAGGGATAGGCAAGGGCTGCAAAAATCCTAGGGTACGCATATGGTCTGCCTTAACTCTACCACAAGTATCGTACTCCATGACATACTTGGTGATATCCTGCTTCATATTGGACCACCAATACAAGTGGTGCAAATCATAGTACATCTTGTTACTTCCTAGGTGGATGGACAACTTGGAATGATGAGCTTCATCTAAAATCTTTCTTCTAAGCTCCTCACTTGATGGAACAACCAATCTGTTCTTGAACCTCACTACACCTTGACCATCAATACTAAAATGAGGACCACGCCCTTCGGCAATTAACTTCTTGATGTGAGGAATTTCTGAAGTGTCTTGCCTTTGCTCTATAATAATTTGCTCAAGTAAATCTGAGACTAAAGCAATATGGGTTAGCACCTCAGCATGGTTGAGACACAAAGGTGCTTCTTCAACTTGATACGACTTCTGGCTTAGAGCATCAGCTACCACATTAGCTTTTTTGGGATGGTAATGAACCTCCAAATTATAATCCTTGATTAGCTCCAACCATCTCCGTTGCCTCATATTTAACTCGAACTGAGTGAAAATATATTTGAAGCTCTTATGATCCGTAAAAATGTGTACTTTATTTCCCAACAAATAATGCCTCCAAATTTTTAGAGTGTGCACCACAGCAGCTAGCTCTAAATCATGGGTGGGATAATTCACCTCGTGTTTTTTCAGTTAACGTGAAGCATAAGCTATCACACGCCCATCCTGCATAAGCACACATCCCAACCCCATCTTCAAGGCTTCACAATATACATCAAAAGGTCTGTCAATATCTGGTTGGGCAAGAATAGGGGCAGAGGTAAGAAACTTCTTCAGAGCTTGAAAAGCTTCTTCACAAGTCGGACTCCATACAAACTTGACATCTCTCTAGAGCAGCTTGGTCATCGGCTAAGCTATTTTGGAGAAGTTAGGAATGAAGCGCCGATAATAACTAGCAAGCCCAAGGAACTGACGAATATGATGCACTGACTTGGGAGATTTCCAATTTAACACATCCTGCACCTTGCTTGGGTCTGCAGAGATACCTTTAGGTGTCAGAACATGTCCCAAAAACTATACTCGATCTAACCAAAACTCACACTTGTTGAATTTGGCATACAACTTGTGTTCCCTTAATCGAGTCAGTACTATCCGAAGATGCAGTGCATGCTCTTCTTGGTTCTTGGAGTATATCAAAATATCATCAATGAATGCCACTACAAACTTATCTAACTCTAGCATAAAGACTGAATTCATGAGATACATGAAGAATGCAGGAGCATTGGTGAGACCAAAAGACATGACTAGGTATTCATATAGCCCATACCTAGTAGAGAAAGTTGTCTTCGGTATATCTTGAGGTCTGATCTTGATTTGATGAAAACCCGAACGAAGATCAATCTTTGAAAACACCTTTGCACTAGCCGACTCGATCGAACAAAGTATCAAAACGAGGCAAGGGATACTTGTTCTTAATGGTTACCGCATTGAGAGGGTGGTAATCCACGCACATCCGCAAGGTATCGTCCTTCTTCTTCACAAAAATAGCTGGACATCCCCATGGTGAAGAGCTAGGATAGATAAATCCTTTCTCCAATAATTCCTCTAACTGCTTCTTCATTTTAGCTAGTTCTTTAGGAGCCATGCGGTAGGGACACCGAGAAATAGGAGTAGTGCTAGGTTCTAACTCAATGGAAAACTCCACATCTCTATCCGGTGGCAACCCAGGTAGATCTTCAGGAAAGACATCTGGAAACTCATAGACCACAGGAATAGAGGCAAGATCAGGAGAAGCTTCAACATGAGCAGCAACTGGTAAGGCCGGATCTGAGGGCATAAGAAGACATCCTATCCTCAGAAGAAGGAAGTCATAACTCAACAACTCTCTGCTTAAGGTCTAAGACTACCCCCATAAACTCACAACCAGTTCATGCCCAGAATTGCACCTATGCCTTGCCCAGGCAACACACAACTAGAGGCAATAAGTGTGAGTGGCTAGCACTAATCCGACTATGTCCGTCTGAGTATTAACGCACAACTGCGCACCCGGAGTACTGATTCTATAGGCAATAAGTATAGCCATAAGAGATATATTGTGTCTCTGTGTAAACCCCATGCTCATGAATGAATGTGATGCACCAGAATCAAACAACACATATGATGGGTGGGAATCAATGGTAAACATATCAGCCATCACTGGTTCATTCTGCAAGATTTCCTCAGCCTTAGTGAAGTTGACTTGCCTAGAGCGGCTTACGGGCACCTTCTTCTTGATGATCGTTCGCTTGATCAGACGGGAGTTAGCTAAGGGCTGAGCAGACTGTGCAGGCTGGTTTTACGGACACTCTCGAGCATAGTGTCCTTCCTTGCCACACTTGAAACAAGCACTAGGCTTGTTCCCCTGCCCCTGACAAGGCGAAACCTGCTATCCCTAGGGTTGTTGTTGTTGCGCCTGCTGAGTAGGTGCATGGTACTGAGTGGGAGGTGCTTGGTAGGTCTATTAAGGCTGACGGAATGGTTGCCCACCCTAAGACTGATAGGGCACCCACCTGACAACATGTACCTTCTAAGCCTGGGGTGACTAGAAGACCCAATAATCACCCGCTTGCGCTTTCACTTAGCCTGAGAGTCACGCTGAAGTCCTTCCATGGCAATAGCAGCATTCATCATAACACCAAAAGTCTGGTAGTTCCCTATGTACAACTCCTTCTATAGACTGCCATAGAGGCCATGATAGAAACGGTCCCTCTTCTTCTCATCAGTATTGACATGGGTCCTAGCATACTATGACAGATGGTTAAACTTGTTCACATAATCCATCACAGACATGCTGCCTTGCCTCAGGTCCAGGAACTCCGTTAACTTTCGGTTCAGCACACCAGCAGGAATGTAGTACTCTCTAAAAGCGGTAGTAAACTCCTGCCAAGTCACACGGTGATCCACCGGCTACATGGCATTGAACATGTCCCACCATGCACTGGCAGAACCCAACAGCCGCTGCGCTGCAAAGCGCACCTTCTGTTCTTCAGTTATAGTGAGCAGCTAAAACTTCTGCTCTAGAATACGAAGTCAATGCTCCGCATCCAGAGGCTCTACGATCGGTGTGAATGTGGGTGGGTGCGTCTTCAAGAAATCCTGGTAAGAATAGGGTCCCTTGGGACCGCGGGCACCACCCCCGTTTCCACCATTGCCTCCGTGGCCCCTACGGGCAAAGCCACCAATCGCCTGGGTTAGCATCTCCAAGGCACGGGCTGGCTCGTGCCGAGTAGCCAGCATCTCTGCCATCATCTCCACATAGGTCATCGGATGTGGTGGTGGCGGAGGAGGAGCCAGAAGTGGGGCCTAGTGGCTCTCCCCATTGGTGTTGCCAATGCCCTCACCACGACCGTTATCACCCGGGTCTACCCCTGCACTGGTACTCTCACGACCAGAGCTTAGGTTCATTTATAAATAGATAAGAACCAACCATTAGGGACAACCCTCCCGATTAGGAATAGGAGGCTTAGAGAAATGATAAGATGTTTATTAAGGCATTCTTTTAGATTATCCTATCAATTTACTAATCCATATTGTACGTGTGGGGGAAGTCTAGTTTAAGCAAGATTCTGTTTTCATGATGCATGCATCGACCTATACGTTCACTCAAGCCGGAATATAGCGGCATTCATAGAATTTTTCGACACATCACACACTCACTTTCCGTACGCTAAACGATTCTTACGCAGCATAAGTTAGTGTACCTGCAGAAACTTGATTAGATAAAACCAGTGCCGCTATCCTAGATATACCATATTACTAGGGCTTATACTTATTTACATAATTTTATCGCATCCTACTTTTCGCAAAACTTTTGTTGGTCAAATTTTAGGTTTTGAAAGGAGTTATGAAACTCATAGACTCATTATTGGCTCTGATACCACTTGTGGCAAAACCGCCCAAAATAGCACGCTTCTAGAGGCGTCCATCTTCCACCAGACACTAAACACTTCGAAAATAAGCTACATCGGACAGTTCCGTCGAGCAAACCCCATGGGAGAACTCGAATAATCCATGATTTTCATCTAGGATTCAATAATAAGAATGAGTTTACAATACTTAGTCTATTTTATACAACCAGAGTTCTTAGAAATACATTATTACAGTACCAAGTTCAGAGTGCGGAAATTAAACAGCGGAATTAAAATGAACATCTAACGATAGAATACAAGGATCCGTATGTGCCCACTAGAAGAATACTCTACACAATAGCTACTCTTCAAGCTACACCTGCAACAGGGGTAAATAAACCCTGAGTACACAATGTACTAACAAGACTTACCCGACTAGTGGAAATAACTTTTCGACTCCAAAGGATATGATAAGCTTTTTGGGTTGCTGGGTTTCCTTTTTACGGAAAGCAATACTAGTAGTGAATCCTTATGTATGCTTCTTATTAGCAATCATGATTAGTTCATTATCTAACCATTCTAGGTAAGCACCTATTCTATTTTCAAGCAAGAGTTGAGCAAATAGATACATTTCACCATCTTTCATCTTCTAGTTCTTACTACAGTGCTAGAGTGTAGACAAGTCATACCGGATTACCTGGCGATTCACGAATCAATGTGCCCAGCTGGGTACCCCAAAACACATGCCCCGCTTATACCCCAGGCACAAGCAGGACCAACCCACCACTCTCCTGTCAAGGGGTCTAGGTCCCCGTCCAAACTTGGACTCCAAGCCCCCACACCTGAGTCCCATACTCAGTGTGGTGCTTAGACCTCCACCATCCCCGCCTCCAATCAGTCGGTCCAGAAAGAGCCAGAACCCATGACAAGAGAGCAACGAGGATCTCCTCGTACTCTTCAATCACCTCCTCGTACTCCTGCTCGCCCGCGATCACGAACTCCACCAACTCGTTCTCTACATGCATGCAATGACAATGCAACACTCAATATTAAGGCAACAACAGTTCTTAAAATAAGAATACATCTACTAAGACACTAAGCTAGCTCTAATGACTAAGATACCAAGCTAATCATCATTCCCATCAAACCAGCAGGGTTTCACCTACAAGTGCTACTTAGCAACTAAAATATATTCTTACTCTTATTAACGATTTCCTATATACTACAACAAGGAGTGCTACTTAGCAACTCAAATATACAACACTCGCAAATGATTTAATAGCCGCTGGTATCAATAAATATATAAATGAACTAAATACACTAATCGATAGAGCACAATTTTAGGAACCTAACAAAATTGGTTTCACAATTTTTGGACATCTACAGAATTTGCTATAATTTTCCAAAGATCAGCTCAAAACTAAATTAGAAAAACATTTGCTAATTTGCTGGGAAAAAGAAAACCAAATCTCGCGCGGCCCACACGCGCGCAGCGCGTGCGCAGGCGCGACCCACGCGAAGTAGGCCCACGCGCGAGGCGGCCCACGACGGGGAAGCCCGCGCGCGCTGGTACTCTTGCAAAAACACCCCTAAACTCTGGGCAAACTAACTCGTAGTCCATGTCACTATTCCTAGAGAGAGCAACTATGCAATGAAACCCTTGGAAACTCCCTCCTTTACAACGGCATGGTCCTCGGCCACCCACGCGCGCGCTGGCGCGGCGGCGATGGCATTGGACGGCCATGCTAGCCAGCTAGGACCCGCACTGGCTCCACTAACAGGCCGACCCCTGTCTACAACCCTAGCGCCTATAGTAGCCTAGGTTACCGGAGCGGCGGAGCTCGCGGAAGTGGTGACCATGACGTGTGGCCATGCACGACAGTGGCGCGGCCATGCCTTCCACTCTAAGCCACCGCGGGGTGAACTAGCTAGCGCTATATCATCACTATCTTACCCTGGTTGTGGCTGCGGTGGTGGTTTTGTGGAGGTTCCCCGAACAGGGCTGGCCAAGTGTGGGTGGTGGGATGCGGCGGTGCTCCAAGACAGCACGGCCACGTTAGTGGCTACAGTGAGGTGGTAGAGGTGCAAGTGAGGTGCGTAGGGTGAAGTGGAGGTGGAGACGGAGTTCGTGGTGTAGATGGATTGACGAGGGGTGGAGCGGTGGGTGGCTACCCTCGGCCACGGTCGATCCTGGCCTTAATGGCACGACGGGGGGGGGACTTCCAAATTGGAGTTCGTCATGGACCGATTCAAGGCGGGGTGGGGATGGTTGGCACGCGGACATCAATGCGCATACATGGGCACGCAAAATTGAAGGCAAGTGCCTATGCCCTAGCTCACCGTAGCCGCGACGTGACGGTGGAAACAGTGGCGGTCGGGAGCACAGAAGCGGGAAGGGGAGAAACGAGAGGGCGGGAGGCGGTGAGGACGTGGTCAGTTGGCGAGTGCACCTTGGAGCGATGTGGCTGGTGCAACTAGTATGGCCCACGGCCGGCACTAGCCGACGACATGTGCTCGAGGTCGGCGTGGCCCGCGCGCCTCAGTGCCATACATGGCATGGCGACGGCGGTCCGGCCCGGCGCGCACAGCGCCCTGGCGCGCATGTGGCGTAGCGCGGTGCAGCGGCAGGCGAGAACGAGATGGTGACATGACGGCAGCGACAGCGTCGCGATGTGCGGTGGGAGCAGCGCGTGGGGTAGGTGGCCACGACGCTCGGTTGTGCGAGCAGCAGCAACGCCGCAACAATGGCTCCATGCGGTGGTAGCCTAAGGCGGCCAGTGATGCGGCGAGCGGCGGCGCGGCAATGAAATGGGGCGCCCACGCGGGGCGGCAACGAGGCCAGCACCGGGCCAGCAGCGAGCGAAGATCTGCAGCAGCCAGACCCGACCGACCCACGGTGGACAGCCGAAGGCGTGCAACAGCAGCATGAGAATGCCCGACGCGGCAGCATCGTGCCCCCGGTGCTAGTGATCGCGCTCAATCGGGAAAACAGCCCGAGAACACGCCAAACACAGATTTTAAAGCGCTCGAGAAACCTAAACCGTTGATCCAATTCCCAAATCACCTTTGCTATACCTTAGAGGGTATATTATGCTACTAAAACAAGTTATAATACAACACCACTCCATAACCCAATTTCTCTACAAAAATTATCAAACATAGCTTTGTCAATCTGTTTTCAGACTTAAGAAATTGACTAAGTCCTGAGTTGGATTTGCTTCAAATTCGATTTCCAAGCTATTAGAAATGTTATCTAGCGTTCCTATCTTGTTAAAAGAAAAGTTGCACTATCTTCTACAAAATGTGTACTTCAAACTTTATTAAGGTGTCACATATATATTTTATAGCACTTTTGCTTAATAAAAATTGGTTTCCAACCTTAAGTGATATGACATGCCTATTGAATTCTCTTTATGTATCATTTGTGTTAATCATTTTTCATGCCAAGAAATTTATCTTTGCTCATTCTCACATGCACTAACAAATAATCACGATGCTCATGAAGTGTTATTAGTAGAAAACTTGCAGTGCAACACCGAGGGTGTTACACTTGGCATCCTCATGGCGCTTAGATAGCACATCTACTTGCGCCTTTAGAGCGACGCCACTTTCCCTCCGAAGGTTGTCGCCCGCCTCAATGGCCTTCAAGGCACGTTCAGCAGCCAGTCGCTCCACCGCCTTTGCCCCTTCAACCTTCTTACTCAGCGAGTCAACCTTCTTCTGGAGTTCCTCCAGTTCAGCACGGGTTGTGCGAAGGCTACCAACCTCCCCCACAAGCCGAGTCTTCTTGGCCTCTAGAGTCTCCACTTCATTCTTCAAGGCCTCGATGGCCAAATTATGGTCGACCACCTCCCGCGTGCCACGCTCTTCAATGGCCTCCGAAAGAAAATGGCTCTGCCCGAACAAGTGTCAGCCACAAAAAGAGTAGAGTAACAAGCCGAGAAATCAAAAAAAGAAACATACCACACATTGCTGCTCCAAGTTCATCCGCAGCAACTTGAAGTAATCCACGTTCCTCAGATGGTGGCGAAGGCGGCCTGGCAGCAAATTTAAGTGTAAGAAACGTAAGACAAAAAGTAATGCAATAAGGGATATAGGAAGAACAACCTCCTACATCCTTATAAACAGCTTCAAGGACATCCGCCCACCCACTTATTGTGCTGTCGGAGGCACCTGAAACAGCGAACAAAATCAGCAAAGACCAAATATAAAAATAATACAGAAACAAAAAACAAGAAACAAAAAGTAACCTTCGCCACCATCCAAGCCAGTGCCAGATGGACGAGGAGTCGGACCCCCAAGCGGAGGCTATGGAGGGGCTCCCAAGCCAATCTAGGCGAGGTCCACACCTAAAGGGTCATCAAGGTTCTCATCAGTCCTTCCAAGGGCCTCCGTCAAGCCCCCTAGAAAAATAGAAAACAAGTCCCCATAAAATAAGAAAGCTTACCTACTAAAGGAAAAACAAAGATGGAAAGTGACCTACCAAGATGCAAAGGACTCGGGACGCTGTCTGAGCATCCAACACCCTTGGCATGGTGTCCAGTGGCCTCAAACCCTACGCCCTAAGGCGAAGCAACTAGAGAGCTCGCCTCTACCTTGTCCTCGGACACCTCGTCGAGACTAGTCGTAGGTTGGCGAAGGCCAGTACCAGTGGTCTCCCCCTCTCTGGGCAGAGAAGCATCGCCATCACCAGCGCCATTGCCCTCGGAGCCGAAGGTTTCATCACCCAAAACATCGGGCATAGGCGCCACGACGAAGGGCTCAGCAGCAAGGGCACCGCGCGTACCCTGGAGCGCGGTATCCGCCAAATCGTTGCCACCAAGATCCAGGGAGGCGGCAGAGTGCTCGCCTCCCGTCCCAGCAACAGCGAAGCCAGAGCCCCACCAACGTTCTCGACAACCTCCTCACCATCATTAGCGGAGGCAGCCGTGGACGCATCGGCAGAGGCGGCAGCAGAAGCGGCCCTGGTCTTTCACCTCTTGGTAGTGACCTTGGACACAGTAGCCCCTTTCCTCTTCCTCGCCTCCGCCACAACAGTTGTATTCTTGGCAGTGACCTTCCTCGCCTTGTCCTCTATGGACTTGTACACCTTCGTAGGAACTTCATATTCCTCGTGGTGGATCCGAATTCTTCAAATACTCTATTAAGCGGGGCATCGTACCAACGATGGCCCGGCGCACCAGATACTCTCTATCCGACATCTCGCCCAATATCTCACGCGCCCCCGCCTCCGCGGACTTCACCAGCTTCTCCGCAGCACGGCCCTCCTTCTCAAAGCCGAAGCACGGGAAAGGGACCCCGATACCTTCGCCAAACACAGGCAGACTAACCATCTCTATGGTCATAGCAGGCTTGTTCCTTCTGAGGGGCCAGCAATTAGCCGTCACCATCTCCTCGACCAAGTCACGACCTCCGGAGTACCGGCAGGCCAGAGCGAAGGCCCTGTCGCACGCTTCGCGACCTTCTTCAGTCCCTGGACCTGGGCTTCCCTAGGTCAAAGGCCTCATTGGGGTCATTACGGAGGCCAGCGGGTAGCGGGTGTTCTTCTTCCTGTCTGAGCCAGTAGATGTCATGCCTCCGGTCCTCACATAGAACCGATATTGCATCCAATCCTTCAACCACTTGTTCTTCTGGGCAAAGGAGATCTCTAACTTTTCGCCCCTCTAGGCCCTTCGTGGCATAAAAGCGTAGCTCCCATACTGCGCCACCAGCTGATCTTCGCCGACTCGCTTGGGCTGGCGCTGGAGCTCGTAGTACTCACAGAAAGTACCAACGTTAGGCTCCGCGCCATAAGACAAGCACGCCCAGCAAAACTTGCTCAGGGTAACTATCCCATTGGGCGTTAGATGATGAAACTGTACCTCAAACACCTCCAACACTTGGCGAAGGAAGCGCGCCGCCGGAAAGCGAAGGCCACAGAGGAAGAAATCCCTAAAAACGACGGCATCAACAGCCTTCGGGTTAGGAATCGTCGCCTCCTCCGGAGGCTTCACCTGAGCATCCCCGAAGCAGCCCAACTTCTGCAAATCCTCGATCATGTCTTTGGTGATGAGCGAAGGCCCAAAATACCATGTCTTGGAGGTGCCGTCCATGTCTCCTGCCTCTTTAGTGGTGATTGGGTCTACGACAGAGGCCTCACCTCCAGAAAAATCCTCTTCAAGCCCTAACGCCTCTGCGCTAGCAATCATTCACTCCTCAAACCGCACGGACCACCCACTAGACCTGACACTAAGAAGGCATCGGTACGGCCCAAAGAAGGAAGTTCGACACGGAGGAGGGCTAACAAGCGTAGCCACTTCTAAAAGACTCAGAAGTAACCTAGCAGAGGAGCGAAGGCAAAAACCAACTACGCGAAAGCGGCAGCGCAGGGGGCCGTAGCAGCAAAAGCGATGGCTAGGAAAGGGACAGGGGGGCCTTCACCTACCACCCCTTATATAGCCCCCGCCGCGACGCTTCGAATTCCGGGACCAACGATCACGTCCGTTCAAAGCGCGCCAGTTCCGTAGCCCTCGCGGCAAAGCAAATAGCGACACATCAACGACGCAACGGTATGATTCAGGCGTCCTAGGGGGGAAAGGGGGAGAAGCCTCCACGTGCCGCATGCGCAAGAGCCTCCGCGCCTCATAAACTGGGGACTGAAAGAGGGGGGAAGGCCTCTGCATGCCGCATGCACAGGAGTCTCCGCGCCTCAGAACCTGAGAACTATGTTTGAGGGCAAGGCCCGCCAGCATCAGACCAAGCCCTCAAGGGGGGAACTGTTGAGACACGGTTGTGAGTCGCGGAGGTCAGGGACCGGAGCAGTGACGAGAGCTAACGGTTAACAAATTTTGTGGATGACGTGCAGGGAAAGAGGACGGCAGCCTCCGCCTGATCGGCCAATCAGGGCGGAGGACTAGAGGTTGTGGCAAAGGAGCCCAGAGGAGGTCCGAGGCGGAGGCTCTGGCGGCCGAAGCGAAGGCGCCCGGAGGCCGTCAGCGACGAAGCCTCTGGCGGCACCTACAAAGGCTACGGAAAGCCGGCGCGCAAGTACGCCCAAAGGCCGCCCCAGACGAAGGCTCAGAGGGTCGAGGAACTTCCTAAAGAGCGGCGGTG
The DNA here is from genome assembly GCA_904845875.1 of Miscanthus lutarioriparius. NCBI lineage: Eukaryota > Viridiplantae > Streptophyta > Magnoliopsida > Poales > Poaceae > Miscanthus > Miscanthus lutarioriparius. Next base: position 24,200,058 of record CAJGYO010000016.1, on the reverse strand, counting down.
CCGGGCCGTGGGCCGCAGACGGACTCACGGTTGCGGCCCATCAAGAAAAGGCGGTCGAAGAAGAAGGCACCCAAATTACCCTTAACGGTTTATGTTAGTGCAGGGATATTCCAAGGATGTACTGTGACCGTCAAGGGACAGAATTATAAAGAGTAGCCTTAGCAAGCAATGCCCTCTAAAAGGGGAACACAAACTCTGTACAGAGGGTGGTAGTTGAATGCATTTATGAAACCCTAAGTTAGTCTAGACCCACTTTCCACCCGACACGCTTTAGCTCGAGGCACCTGTCCGGGCGAAGGCTTCGGCAATCTCCTTCTAGTCCCACCTGCTGGAAACCACCATTTTCCAAAACAGGGCATCTAAAACATGATTGATTTCCGCTAAATTTCCTTCAGGAAAGGAACCGATTCCTTCCAGCAACTCCTTATCATGTCAACAACTCTCATAGTGTATTTCTCATCCTCGGGGTAATAAGCGATTGGGTCGTCAAGCAGTGGGGCTTCCAGATCCAAAACTCCTTCCAGTGTAGCATGCAGACAGTATGCTGAATAAGTGATGTGGTAACCCCCTTCCTGGACAACCAATAGCTGACCATTGCTATGTCGATTAGCCAGGCTCCTCATTATTTGTCCAATTTTCCTGTAGCCTTCCATGGTCAAGCACTGTCTTCCATTGGGATCAAACTGCATAAGTCAAAACATAATGTAGTTATTGTTTGTCTAACAGGTGTCATAGAGTCTCCAAGAAAATTTCTCTCTTTCTAAAAACGTTTGCAATTATCACCACCAACCAACAGGATTTTGATGGACGGTAAACAAAGATGAGGAAAATGTGAAATTAGGTGTCCTCAAGCAGAGCATCACATGAGTACATGACCAAAGAAATATATTGGCATAACTACTAAAATCTAAAGATAATGTTTGGATTCACTAGGATATACTATATCAAAACTAAAATGTGGGTTATGTAGAAATCTTTAACATGGATTCACTTGAGTCAGATTAATAATCATATAAAGACTCAAACAGAGAATCTTACTAAATTTTTATCAGAGTAAATAACCCTAAAAGAATCTTCTATATAATAACTCAGGCTTGGCAGCCTGTTCAGCTCTCCCCTTGTGATCAAACAATTGTGCAGTCAGTAGTGCTATCAGTAACGCATGGAAGAGTGATTGCCCGAAGTTAATAATGAGAATGCATACAGGTTGCTCCCAGTCCCAGACATTGACTCAAGAAATATTCTTTACGAAACAAGGACCTGCCAGTCCAGGCGGTGGTCTCAGCTTAGCCAATCAAGCTTGCACTAGTTTCCTTTCTTTCATAGTTGGTCTCAGGGAAAGGAAGAAGTAAACAGAACCTAGCCAAATTTGAGGCTATCCAATCTAGAATGCAGTTGTTTATGACTTTTAGACTGCAGTTTGGGGCCCTCTGAGTAGCAGCAATCTCCTGCTACTCGGGCACCAGTTGCAGTGTGCCCTGCAGTTGGCACAGCAGCACCATATCTCCCAAAACACCTGTACTAGCTCGGCATAGAGGGGGTGAATAATTTTCTGGGACAGGCACAAGTGTGCATTGCCTCTCTGTCCTGTTTCTACAAGGATTATGTAAGTGCGTTGCACTCACCTATCTGTTATTATATGTGCAATATCTAATGCTAGGTTCTTGTTTAGCACTTTTTTTCGAACAAGCTTTTATTATTGGTTAAAGGCTGAATCACAACTGCAGGTTTGAATGTGATGCTCAATGATGAATGGGTTCAGTGACATTCATGTATGGCAGCATACAATTATTTAAGAATCCAGTAGAGGCTGGTTTACTCATGAATAAATTTGTTCATTGATCATTTATGTTGTCACATTATCTCCTTAGCACTTTCTCATTGCTAGGTGATTTGTATCCTTCATGATAATTGTGTGTAATTGATCAACTGTGAATTAGTTGAAGTAAATTCTAGAATAAAATGGATGCTACCATACTTAGTCAAGGATCCTAAAAGCCTTTTAGGCCTTGGATGGCCATTCGTTTGGTAACCCATACTGAGAGAATCATTCCTGTAGCATTTTTCTAGTTATATTCACCTGCTTATTGTGTCAACCATGATGTTTGCTTATGACTTTGTGAGTAGCATAAATCTGTCCTAATGAGATGATTAAATGTTCATCTTGTTTACTGCAACCTTTTGGTGCTTCTTGTATGTCTTTTACTTGTTAAATCTGGGAATCAATTTTAGTTGCTAAAATGTGCCTTATCCTACAACAGGTTGTGCTTCTCACAAATCAAAATCACCAAAAGTACATCTGGGAGCAAAGGTAACACCCAGAAATATGACCTATTGGCTATTTGGTCCATGGATTTTAAGCATCACAATTGACAATGAAAGCACCAGTTAAATGGAGTCAATTGTTCCTCTTTATGATATTACCATCCTCCCATTATTTGTCAACGACAACCATATCCACTAGCTGCTATGTAATCTTTACTAGCAAAATTGACTATTGGAGCAATGGATTGACCGCACAAATACATGGAATTCTAAGTGATTAATAGACACAACATGTAATGAAGCAAGGAAAACAAGTGTGCGAACTAAACTTACCGCGCTAGAATCTTGACCAATCACAAGAACCAATAGCTGAGGCTGAAACTTATCAATCGCTGGAACGACCAACTCGTTCATCGCATATGCATACCCAGCATCTCCACTTCCATTAGGCAAAGGTATATTGAGATTGTACCCAAGCCCCTTGCCTTCACCAATCTCATCGACGGAGCCACTCTGCGGATGCGATGGCCCCCAAGAACCATGCCTCATGTGAAAGACATTGTCAACACATTGTCTGTGCGATAGAAGCCCTCCGCGGTACCATTCCCGTAGTGTACATCAATATCCACAACGGCAACCTTTGAACGACCGGAATCCAGAGCCAGCTGCACAGCAAGTCCGGCATTGTTCAGAAAGCAGTAACCATCGGCATGGTCGGGCTGCGCGTGGTGGCCAGGGGGCCGAACCAACGCGTAGGCCAGGTTCCCATGCCCGTCAAGTATGTGCTTCACGGCGGAGAGCGTGGTCCCGGCCGCTAGAAGCGCCGCGCCCCAGGAGCCCGGGTTCAAGAACGTGCCCTCACACAGCTTCTTGGCTCCGGTGGCGTTCGCCTGCACGAGCTGCTCTATGTATTCTGCAAACCAACCCCAAGAAGATTTTAGCCAATATACCGTGAAGGTAACTGAATTTTGCTCAGCGTTTACAAATGTTGTATATTTTACTATGCAAACACCAGAAAAAGACACAATTTTAGTGAATCAAGATTCCAGAATGCGATGGGCAGGTAGTAAGAGCTACAAGAAAGTCTGTGAGGGGATTTCGGCTTTGGGGGTTGACCTGAGGAATGGAAGGAGAGGAGCTCGGAGGCGTGGGCGGGGCGGCCCGAGTGCCAGGAGAGGAAGTGCGCGATGGGCCCGCGGCGGAGGATGGAGACCATGTTGCGGACGCGGTCGGCGTTCTCCGGGTGCTGGTCGAGCACGTCCAGGAATCCCGGGTCGCGGCCCGAGTCGAAGACGCCGCAGCCGGCGTCGTGGGCCAGCATGCCCTCGTGCCAGAACACCGCCAGCTTGTCTCCCGGACCCGGCGGTGGCGCCTCCGCCGGCGGCGGGGAGGATTCGGACGCCATCGGCGGCTCGGCGCGGCCGCGCGGGGGGTTTCGCTTCGCAGTGACGGCGCCTGCTGTTCAACCATCAACGCCTCAGTCTGACTCAGCGTCCCAGCAAAATAGCAATTTTTTTTTATTTTGAGCGGATTTAGGACGGCAGAGCTCCACGCAGCTCCAGGTTCTCAAAAGCAGCTCTGCTTCAGATTATTTCAGCCAAACGGTTTTAGATCCAGGTGCTATGCAAAATTAAATTTGATGGAGTTAGAGGAAATTACTCATCACTGTCACTCGTTACACGACTTACCCCTTCGTTCTTTTTCTTTTTTGACATAGCTTTTCTTCGCGTCGCGTCCTTTCACCGTCGTAGCTCCACCGGCAGCTCCCCAGCGAGGGCCTCTAGGCCAACAGCGCCGGCGCTGCCCCTCCCTCCCCCGGCGAGCTGCTCCCCAGCACGTGCCAGGGCCGAGCGCGTCGACCATGGCTGGCCCCCCAGCCACCGCGGCATGCTCCGTCCCCGACGCAGCTCCCGACCCGCCCGCCGGCAAGCCCGCCCCCGCGCGCGAGGTCGCTCCCTAGCGCGCCCCGTCCTCGAAGCAGCGCCCGACCGTGGCCGCGCCTGCCCGCCAGCGAGGCCACACCCACCGCGATGCAGCGCCCGCGCGACGTCGCACGCGCCGTGAGGAAGAAGACGTTTTTTTTCTTTTTTTTATTCTGACATGTGGGCCCAAACTGTCAGTGAGATAGAGATGGGAGTGGAGCTATACCAAACGCTTTTTAAGATTCTAGATCCACGGCGGAGCTGCTCTATGGTGAAGCTAGGTCTGTGCATCCGGAGCTGTGTTTTCCGGAGCTGTAGGCTGTAGCTCTGTCAAACAGCCTTGGAGACAGTGAGACACTGAAACAGAGAGATAACACATGAAGACGCAATTGGTGTTTGCATGGGCCAGAATGAGAGCCCATGGGCTCTTATTTTTGCTGCTCTCCTCGGGAGATGTAGGTACATGGGCCTTGCCTTTGGTAGCTGTTCTGGCAGTTCTGCTGTGAGTCTTTCTTCGTTTCCCAATTGAAATTCAAAACCTATAGCTATTTTGGGCGGTTGGGATCTTGCACTTTTCTTTTTTGTAGAATATATGTCCAAATGGTTACGGTAGGTTTTGAAATTTACCCTTTTTTGCCATTGACAAAAAAAAACACAACAACATGTTGCCGCGTGGCCCGTGCACCAGTGGCAAACACCAAGAAAAGGCTGTGTTCACCTAGTAGCAAACACCAAGAAAATCCAATGGAATCCATTGGGCGGTTGGGATTTTGCATCTCGGCATACTGGTGCGTGGCTACTGCCAGCATTGTCATGTGAGGCTGCTCATGCTATGCACATATTATACTCCTCCTTTCAAAAGAATTACTTGGTACAGTACTTGATACCCTCTCCTTTCAAAAGAATTACAAATACAAAAATTCTAGTAAAGTATTAACTATTAAATAAATATCATTAGACTTGCTATGAGATGTATTTTCCTAGTATAGCTAGTTGATGTCATAAACAATAATATCTTTACCTACTCTATATATTTTGTCAAACTTTAGATACTTTAATAAAAAAACACCTAGAATCACATTTATTTTGGACAGAGATAATAGCAAAGCCGGTCTGCACTCTACAGTCAGCAGACGAGTTCGCTTGGCGCAGAAAAATCAGTTTAACTATGATATCGGTATTTCTTTGTTTATCCTGAATTTTTCTATTCCGAATTCAATTGACGATAAAATTTAGTATTCTTTCTGGTACTTTCATAACTCGTGAAAGGCCAAGCATATAAATATGTAATGCCTTACTGTGACAAATATAGTATAGGGCATCTTGAGGAATCCAAAAGTTCTCCGCGAAGATCTGAAGGGAACCTGATCTCTGACGGGTGACCTCAACCCCAGCCCTGCTGCGAGTTGCCGGTGGGCGAGCCGGCCCTGCTATGCGGTCGCGCGAAGGAGGCGCGGGTGGAAGAAGCTCGCGACGGAAGGGATGAGGAGAGAAAAAGAAAAAGGGAAAAGCTAACAAATAGGGCCCCACCTGTCATTCACTGATCCCACTTTTAATGTCTTTAAAACCCAATAGAAAACGAGTTGATTCCATCTCTAGTCAACCACACAGAAAATAGAGCTGTGCTGTCGTGTTCCACGTATCAAAGACAACCATCCCATTTCACCTTTAACGCCTAACCAAACGCTACAAAATTCCTGGAGGTTGAAAGTGGGTTACGACGAGCCATAACTACTCTAGTACTCTGCCAACGAAACATGGTTTCAATTCGTTCCCATTTCATTGGTGCCAATGGCGACGGCCGACGCAGCAGTTGCTAGCTCCAAACGTCTGCGGTCTCGACGGGCGGCGTCAGGCTCGCGTGCAGGCAACATGCCGCTGCTCCCCCCGCCGGATTGGCATCCTCTCCGTGGCCAACGTGGACGCACGTGGACTCCACCACCAGTCCACGGCAACCTCGCTCAGGTCGCTCTCGCCGATCCACGGATCCAGGTTGCAGGGGCAGCCGCAGCCCGCAGGCAGCTTCGTTGCCAAATTCCTGTTGCGGGGTTCGGGTCAGGTTCGCTCGCGCGCGCGCGTCCTGGGGCACACGATCGAGATGCTGCCGCGGCCATTCTTGCGTAGCTCCGGCTGCTGCTGGTGTAATCTGTGGCCCAACCCTGTGATGGCTCATTTTGCCGTTCATCAGAGCTCCTGGCCCAAATGGCTTCATTCTAGCTGTCCGGTCTAATTGGCTCAGAAATCTAGATGAGTTGCTCAGTCGATTGAAGAGGGAGTTCAGATGCAACCATTTGGGTACGTCACTCATAGCCTCTGCACCAATGATAAGCTGGTGACACGTCCAATGCCCAGTGCTGAAAAGTTAGGCGTGCTAGGGGAGCTTAGAAGCATATTAAGGGCATGTTCAGAATAAAGGAATCGAAAACAAATGAATAGAAAAAAAACGTAGGAATATGATAGGTGTGTAGTGACAAAATAGAGGAAAATGAAAAACACATGAAACTAGAAAGAGGTGTTTAGAACACAGAAATTCATAACAGAGAGTCACAAAGCATGTAAAGGATAAAAGCTCATTACCAGTGGTTAATAACCTGATAGTTGCATACTTTGCATGTGCGTGACTCTCTTGCATGTGGGGCCATTGGTCCATGGACTGGACCCATCCATGTGCTGCACACATATGTTTGAGTGGGACCAAACAACTTTTTCTAGTTCATGTGGGGCCATTTATCCCCCTCTCGCTCTCACTTACATGTGGGGCCTATTGGTCCATGGTCTTATCTGACCAAAAGTTCAGAGCAATCCTCATCCTCGTCCACTCGTACCTTCTTGTCTCCATTATTTTTCATGTTCTCCTCCGAGGCCCTGTTTGCTTAAACTTATCAGCCTGGCTTATTAGTCATGGTACAGTATTTTTGTTTTTCTTTCACAATAAATCAACGAATAATACTTTTGAACCTGGCTTTTCAGCGAAAAAACGAACAGGGCCTCGAGTCTCTCTCTCTCTCTCTCTCTCTCTCTCGATTACAGCACTGCTGTTGCCAATGCATGACCACCGCCAAAGACCGCCACGGCCAAGCCACCGTCCCTCATGCAAACTACCACCCCTCTCTCTCCTCCCACACAGGAGTGTTATGCCAGGTCGGCCATAGACGGACGACCATGAGCTCAACGAACAAGATGACTAGTTGACCACTTTGGAAAGGTAAGAAGAGGCATGAAACGGTTTGCTTCTACCGGCTTCTTAACCTCCACACGCCTGTCTGTCTCGGGCATCCTCGAAAACTTTGGATGGATTTCTTCGTTCCCGCGTTTTGTGAATGAAAGTGTTACTTTCTAGATGAACGGCAAGGTTGGTTCCTTCGTTCCAAGCGGCACATAACGCCTCCAAAATGGAGGAAGTGTATTTTGAAATTTCTTTGGAATTCCTACCATCCAAACGGCCCTAACGTAAAACATAGAGAAAATAAGATATAGTATTGAGTATTAACCAAGAGTTGAAAGCGCTAAGCTTCACACTGTACCGTGATTCAGACTCCCAATTGCGATACCAAATACTAGAGGGGATTGGTTGGATCGAAAATTACGAACATCACTTTTTTTTCCAGACAATCGGTATGTCCCTTGTTGGTTTCAAATGAACTTATCACCAAATGCAAATGATGTTTTTCTCTCTCACAACGCACCAAGACCGAAGCCTTTTATCACTTTTCAGTAAACCAACCAGCGAACAGGCCGAATTATGGTTGTCCTTAGCTTCGCCACTGTTTGACCGCCACTCCTCCAGTACTACCTCCAGTGATACAACATTTTTCAGTCGAACTTTTGGTTGTTGGATTTATCTCCTGTTTAGGCCTGATCGTTTCACGGCTGGTCTGATCCCTCCCCACGCTGAAATGACAGGAATGGTTTTTTCCTGGATCCGCCGCTGATTCAAAGTTGTTGCACGGCACGCAGTACATGCAACAAGCTGCTAACAGAAACGTCGCACCGCGATGATGTTACATAGGAACCGTCTAAAATCCACCACCACGGCCCACATTCCTTCTTCCGTGAGCAGGCGAATCCCAAACCAGCAGCTTACGCATGGTCGCATGGACGACAGCCTGATTAACAATAATTGAACCATGCTAAAGTGCAGTACTTTACCAAAAGGCAAAGCAGAAGCAGGTATCAAATCACTCGCGCAAGAGAAGAGAGGCGTCGCCATCGGCGGATCAGGCCTCGCCTCCGACACGACCCCTCGCGCACGCCCCGACCCGATCGAAACCATCTTCCATCTTCCTCCAGTCGCTGGCGGCGGCTGGCCGGGGGATAAGCGAGTCCTAACCCCTCTCCATTTGTAGCTTTCGTTGGCTAGTCCCGTGTCCTCTCTCGATCTCCTCGTCCTCGAGCGATCGCGGTGGTTGCGGCGTCCTTCTCCCTTCGGGACTTCCCGCCGGCGCCGGGATAATGTCCTGTCCTCGCGGGGGCTGCGCGGCGACGAGATCTGGGCGGCCGCTCCGTCGGTCGGACGCCAACGGGGGCACCAACCATGGATGGGGTTCGTACAGCTTGCTTTTCCGGTTCAAATCCTGGTGGAAGGTTGGCCATCGACAGGAAGTGCATGGTGACCAACGCTACTGCTCATCGTTTTTGCCCCTTTTTGTCGGAGGTGGCGCTAGCTTTCGCGGATTTGTCTTCAGCAGGCAGCCCGTGACATGTGTTTGGAACTGTACATCGTGGATCACATCGTCGCATGTACGCGTCCAAGTCTCGCAATGATATTATTGTCAGACGAGAAGCAAAAATACGGTGGTTACTGGTTACTCCAAAGGTTTTGACCTTGGCTGGACCGTATTTATGGCATTTGGATTGCATTTGGATGGATACAGTATTTTGCAGCGCTTGACAGTCTTAGCTAAGTTTTATTCAGATAACAGGACTAAACTTGAGTTTGGTCCTAGTCCATCCAAATAGGTAGACTAAACTGTAGTCAATACCTTAACTAATAATTATTTCACTGGTTGGCAAAAGAGAGATAAAGTGAACCAGTAACTATTACTCTATGTATCCAAACAATACTTGAATAAACTTTATGAACTAAATTTTAGTCACCTAACAAATACTTCTACGAGTAGGCAGACCGAGCATCTCCAACAGCTCTCCTTTCCCCAATCTAACTACCCATATAGGGGGAGCTGGGTCCATTTTCCACCTCGAGCATGTGCCACCTTCTCCTAGGCCTAGCGATTGTCGCCCATGCTTTATTGCCAATGAGAGCTCATCCATCTACACGGGATCCAAGTGCTCTAGATTGGTCAATGTCGTCGGGAGCAGGGGAAGGCTGCGAAGGATGCTATTTTCTTGGCTATATGAAGTAGACCTGCATGAGCTTGTCAACGACCTTGTGGAAGTTTGACTCTGCTGCCTCCTAGATTGACGTAGCCCTAAGCTCGCATGCGGCGGACGGGTAAAGATCACCAGGCTCGTTGCAAAGTTCAGCATCGAGCAGGTCAAGGAGCATGAAGGTTGATAAGGAGTCATGGGCGTTAGGGAGGGACAACGCAACATATAAGAAGGCTGTGAAGGAGTGGCGTGACAATAGAGAGGCCAAGGAGGAGAAGAGCGGCGGTGCATGATGATAGATCTAGAGAGGGCTGCCGTTGGAGGATATGTAGAGGGACAACGGGGCGGTAGAGGAGGCAAAGAGGGGTGGCGTGATGGTGAAAAGGCCGAGGAGGGGTGATGCAATGTTGAGGAGAATGACGCTGAGGAGAAACACTATGCGAAAACGATGGATATATTAAAAAGAAAAAAGAAAACTGATAGCTAGGGTTTATTATATTATTGGAGTGCTTCCTCCCTCTCAAAATAAGTGTTATTGTCACTTCTCGAAAAATTAAATTTTTTTTTAACGTTGACCAAATGTATGTAAGAAAATATTAATATTTATAGTATATAATCAGTATCATTAGGTAAACCATTAAATATATTTTTATAATAAGCTTATTTAGAGATATAAATATTGCTAACATTTTTTTATAAATTTATTTAAATTTAAGAAAGGTTGACCAGCCTGCCCATCCTATATTGAAGTTTATTTTGGGTCTGTACAAAACATCTTCTGTAATTATTGCTGAGCTGCTAGCCTGCCGCGGTCGCACGAGCATTCAAGCAACAGCGGGGACCCGGGAACATGGAGAATCACCGGCACGCCGTCACTGGTTGTGATCTGCAATAGTACTTCTGACACGAGGACAGGTCAATGCTTTGGTTTCAGAGGAGTGAGCCAAGGCCAAGCGCCCAGACGGCCAGACCCAGCCATGAAACCCATGACCTGACCTCGGGGGCTGGAGCTCGCCCCGGAACAGCACGAGCGCCCCAGCACGGGAGCTTCACGTGCCGGCCTGCGTGCTTGCGCCTCTTTCTGAATTGAGTCAATTCCCACGATGCCATTGAATATTTCCGGGCTTGCTTCAAAGCCATCGAAATTTTCCTTCTCCTTTCAGTGCCATCAAATGAAAATTTCGTTTTCCTAGTTGCCATTCCGTTGGTTCTCAGGTACGTGGTTGTTAGGTTCCATACAGAAATGACGATTTTACCCTCCGAGTCATGGTACAATTTTGCTATGTTTCCCTAGATGCCATTGCACCATATTTTCATGCATTCCCGTAGGTACCATTGCACTGAATATTTATTCATTCCAAATCTAACAACAAGTGTACATACATATATTTGACAAAAAAAAGAATAAAAATACATGTATAACACATTTATTATTACATAGACAAGGCAAGCATTTAATTGGTCATTCAATGCACATGGATAACACATTTATTATTACATTGCATTACAGTCTTGCACATCATCATTACATCATATATGGTCCCAGATGGTACTGATAGCCAACAAATTACAATACCAGAAAGAGCATTACAGTTGTTCTCACAAGCAAAATTAGATGAGTATTAGTTCTTCATCAACGAAGCCACAATTCTAAGAGCAATGAAGCCACAATTCTAATACATAATAACAATTTGAGTTTCAGCCCCCAAACAAAGCCTATGCAGCTCACATGCAGCTTATAAAATCAGCAAAATAAGCCTCCATACCTAGATATTCAGTCTAGGATTTTTCTTTTGCTTCTAGTGCCCATTGCAGGACTTTCTGGAGTCTTGCTTCTAGTGCACATTGCAGGACTATTAGGTGTCACCAATCCTTTTTTCTTCTTTGACACCCCTTGTGGCCTTTGCCTTCTTTGCACTTGGTTTTGTTGGTTCCTTTCTCTTCTTTGTAGGCTTGGAGGTAGCAGGTGGTGGCAGAGTAGTGTCACTAGAAGGAAATTGTATGGAGAGTACCTCAGGTTGGCTAGAACCACATGCAGACCTACACATGCAATTATCTTAATTATAAATTCAGCAAAGAACAAAAGATGTGAAGAATTAACATAATGTACATAAACTTACTTTGAAGTTTTTCCAGAACTCAAGTTATTTGAGCACCCTTGGCTGCATCACAAGTTGCAATTTAGGTGGAGTGGGTTTTGAAGTATAACAAAAAATTAACAATTTGTGTATCCACATACTTACCTAGGAGGAAAATACATCGGAGTGGGTCCTGAAGTAGAACCAGCAGGTACAATACTCATATCTGGTGATTCCTGGATAGCTTCATTCTTTTTCTTCTTCTTCCTTGGTGAGCCCCTGCATGCACAATAATATTAGTGCCATATATATGAGTGTACAACGTGGCAAATGTACTAGAGATTGCATAGTGGATAGTGAATGCAGTACCTTTCAGCTTTCATGGCTGCAATGTCATCGGGGTTACCATTTTTGCAAGTGTGCTAGTGATGTCCATAGCCTTGGCAAATATCACATATGTGCTGCCCTTTCTTGCGTGTTGTGCTGCCATTGCTCTCAGCACCCCCTTTGAACCTCACATTCTTCCTTCTACCAGCAGTGGGTACTAAGAGTGGCGGATACATGAAAAACCCATGATCAAATTTCTTCCATTGGGACTTATCAGTCATGGCTAGAATAAGATTCTTATATGCAGCTCTAAAAGTGTCAACTGAATAATATGTGTCGACATATTTCTCCAAAGGTTCTTTCATTGAAGTGATGAATGCAATGGCATGCTTACATGGAATGCCTGAGACTTCAAATTTTCTACATGAACATGTTATGTCCTGTAGGTTGACCACACACTTAAAGCCATTACTCCCCTTCACACAAACCTCTGCAACATGTGGTGAGCATGCAGTTACATCCATCTCCAAATTGAAACTCTCCTCCTTTAACCACTTTTTGATGTGTGGCAAAATTAATCTGTTAAACTTGTTTGCTATTGTCCTCCTTGTATGCCACTTCTCCATCGATAGTTGTCTGATCTTGTCCATCAAATCATCCAAGTTCACTGCCTTATAATTGTTTATCCAGTTATTGAAGCTCTCAACCAGATTGTTAGTCACGTAGTCCACCTTGCAATGAGTTAAGAATTGACTTCTTGTCCATATCCTCTTATGCCATTGCCTTATGTAATTCATTGCATCAGGTCTAGCTTCATCCATTGCTTGCCAATGCTTCTCAAAAAAATATGGAGACCATGAATAGGCTGCTGCCCATAAGTGGTCATCAAAAACCTTTCCTCGATATCTTTTCTTGAAGTTGGTCACCAAATGGAACATACACTCCCTTTGTTCAGCAGTTGGGAACACTACTTGCACTCTTTTCAGTAAGATACTCAAATTCGTGTTTGATTGCATAATGATTTAGCGCCAACTTAAATTGTCCCATGCTGAGATATGTGCTACCAACAACCATTGGAGGGTCTTCCTTATCATAAGCAATAATAGGAGGTGGTACAAGATCCTTTCCGACCAACCCATCCTCTTCCTCATAGTCTTCGTCAAAATCAAGATCAGACTTAGACTTAGGCGTCGCCCTCAAGAGAAGCCCCAGTTTGAGATGCAATTTGTAAGTACAAACCCTCATCATCCACACCAACAAATTCATTTCATGATTCATGATTTGCTAGGTACTCATCATCATCATTCATCAGGGTAGGTGGTTGTTGGTTCAGTGGGTTGGCTACTTGTTGGATCAGTGGGTTGGCTGCTTGTTGGATCGGTGGAGTGGATTTTCACATGCTCCTTTGACATATTAGGCCACTCAAGGTTTTCTGTTGGAAGTGGGTATGCAATAGCCATATTCACTACTTTGCACTCAACATGTTTAGCAAACATTGCAAGTAGGTCTTGGTCAGATTTGATTTCTTTGTGTTTCTCAGTGATACTATCATAATAGGCAACTGCAACTAGTTCATCATATCCTGGGGGATACTTGGTCACAATTTCATCAACAAAGTCCTTGAAATTGCACGTGTCAGAGTCGACAACCATGCTGATACGAAAGCAAGAAACATCCTACCTACTTCTACAGTCCCCATAAGCCTTATTTCCAACAAAAAAACTCGATTTCGGGTCCAATCTTGTTAAAGATGGCATAAAAACTAGAGGAGTTACTATTGGTTTCAGCTTCTTATCATACACTAAGCGTAATATTGTGAACTAAGAACAAGAATTCAAGAACAAATGGATAATGGCAATACCCTAGAAGAGGCCAAGATTGGTGTGGATTTGCCGCTGCCATCTTCGTTGTCCACGAATCAGTAGTCGCCCACCGCAAGCCCACAGCCTCAGGCGCTCCAAGGCCACGACGTCTTCCTGCCACGGGGCTCGGTCTCAATGCTGCCGGCCCGCGTCCTCCCAGGCGTGGGGCTGCGGTCGCTGTCGGCCTACCGCTCCTAGGTGCGGGGCTCGCACGCCGCCGGCCCGCAGCCTCCTAGGAGCGAGGCGAGGCCGCCGACGGCCCGCCGCTCCCAGGGGCTGGGGCTCGCACTGAAAGGTCCTAAAATGGCTAGAGGGAGGGGTGAATAGCCTATTTAAAATTCTATGAATCAACTAGAGTAATTTGATTAGTAAGACAAATAGCGAAATACAAACTTGCTCTAGCTCTACAAGGGTTGCAAGCCACCTATCCAACAATTCTAGTTGCAATAATTACTAGACACACAACTTGCTGTGATACTACTCACTAAGAGCTCTCAATCTTGCTACACTAAAGAGCTCCACTAGATGAACTTAAATAACAAATCTAAGCTCTCAATTCTAATTACACTAAAGAGTTTGCCATAACTAGTTTGTAAGAATATAAAAGAGTGAGTAGGGTGATTATACCGCCATGTAGAGGAATGAACCAATCACAAGATGAAGATGAAATCAATCACCGAGAGAATGCCAAATATCAAGAGACAACCGATTTTCTCTCGAGGTTCACGTGCTTGCCAACACGCTACGTCCCCGTTGTATCGACCAACACTTGGTGGTTCGGCGGCTAAGAGGTGTTGCACAAACCTCGTCCACACGATTGGACACCGCAAGAACCTACCCACTAATGAGGTAACTCAATGACACGAGCAATCCACTAGAGTTACCTTTCGACGCTCCGTCGGGGAAGGTACAAATCCCCTCACAATCACCGGAGATGGCCACGAACAATCACCAACTCGTGCCAATCCTCCACCGCTGCACCAAGCCGTTTAGGTGGTGGCAACCACCAAGAGCAACAAGCGAAATCCGCAGCAAAACACGAATACCAAGTGCCTCTAGATGCAATCACTCAAGCAATGTATTTGGATTCTCTCCCAATCTCACAATGATGATGAATCAATGATGGAGATGAGTGAAAGGACTTTGGCTAAGCTCACAAGGTTGCTATGTCAATGCAAAATGGCCAAGAGAGTGAGCTTGAGCCGGCCATGAGACTTAAATAGAAGCCCCCACGAAATAGATCCGTTGGGCTCCTCACTGCACTGAACACGGGCCGACCGGACGCTCCGGTCATATTGACCGGACGCTGGACCTCAGCATCCGGTCATGCGATGTGTGCCATGTGTCATCGGCTTCAAACGCCGATCGCCCGATTTCAACGGTCAAGTGATGACCGGATGCGTCAGTTAGAAAGTGACCGGAAGCTGGACTCCAGCGTCCAGTCGTTTCCAGTAAGGTTCCAAACGCGAGATTTCACGACCGGCCGCGTCCGGTCATGTTCGACCGGACTCACCCAGCGTCCGGTTACTCAATGTCTCCTATGTGTGTCCCACGTCAACGTACGTCAGCACTGACCGGATGCACCCTGCCAGCGTCCGGTCACTTTTAGCGCCAGCGTCCGGTCGAAGACCGAGACCACGCGCTCACTGCTGCTATTGATCGGACATGTCGGTCCAACTGAGACCAGCGTCCGGTCACTTACAGTGACCTTCGTCTTTTCTGTCTAGGGTGCCGGTGGCACCGTCGGACTATCCGCACTCTACGGGTGGACACTCCGCCGGTGAAGTTTTCTGCCCTCGCTCAAATGTGCTAACCACCAAGTGTATCACCTTGTGTACATGTGTTAGCTTATTTTCACAAATATTTTCAAGGGTGTTAGCACTCCACTAGATCCTAAATGCATATGCAATGAGTTAGAGCATCTAGTGACACTTTGATAACCGCATTTCAATACGAGTTTCACCCCTCTTAATAGTACGACTATCTAACCTAAATGTGATCACACTCGCTAAGTGTCTTAATCACCGAAACAAAATAGCTCATACTATTTATACCTTTGCCTTGAGCCTTTTGTTTTTCTCTTTCTTCTTTTCTAAGTTCAAGCATTTGATCATCACCATGCCATCACCATCGTCATGATCTTCGCCATTGTTTCATCACTGGGAGTAGTGCTACCTATCTCATAATCACTTTGATAAACTAGGTTAGCACTTAGGGTTTTATCAATTAACCAAAACCAAACTAGAGCTTTCACGCATGCTACCCCTACCTGTTGGCCTCGAGGAACGCCCGCCGCCTCCTAGCCGCTCCGCGGGTCTCAGTCACCGCACGCTAGGGTTCGCGGGCAAAGCTCGCGATTCAGATGAGGATGCTTGCGATTCAAATGGGGAGGGTTGGGGAAAACATCACGTGAGAATAACTCTATTGGTGGACCCATGTTGTCAATCTCTAAGGGGGTATATTGGGCATCAAAATTTTAGGGACCTCACCGTCCTTGTGTGGGTGCAGATTTGTCAGTGACACAAATATAACTGAGATCAGACGGATTGGTAGTAAGGGAAACGGAAATTTCATTTGATGGCAGTGAAGGGAAACTTAAAAATTTCGATGGCTTTGAGGGAAGTCTAGGAATTTTCAATGGCATTGAGGGAATTAACTCTTCCGAATTTCTCCTTATCCGCAAAAAATTATGATTTTCTAAGATATATTAATCATATCAAATCATATTTTTGTGGAATTAAATGAAAATAATTTTTATATAAAAATTATAGATCTCAATGAGATCTACAACTTTCTAGTTTTGAGTTTTTTCATTTGAAGTCGTTAAGATACTTAAAAAAAAATAATGACATATTTAGATATAAGGGTATTTTCACTTTTCATATCTATAGTTTAACGGCGTTAGAGACCAAACCGACAGCAGTGGCATAGAGGGCACAAAAAAAATTAGAAGCAGTGATGCTGAAAACCACTAAACTTTTCCAGAGACACACGAAGCATTGCGATCTTTTTTAATGGCATTCCCCCTTCGCCGTCTTGCCGACATGGCGTCATCTTTGCTGTAGCCACGTCGTCTACCTGGGGTAACAGCAACAGCATGCATGCTCTATTGCTATTTGCTCTTAAGCTTAGAACCCACATGTCAGTGATAAAAAAAAGAGAGAGAGAAGCGGACCTGTTTTTGCCGGATCTGACGTTGCTGATGCTGAAGCAGTCGATGTTAATCATGATGCACGGACGGTGCAGCTCTTCACTCACCACTCACCACTCACCAGTGTAGCAATCACACCGCCCCATGCTCTGCGAATTACTACCAGTCCCCGTCCCAAAAATCTTGCACTTGTAAAATGTACTCATGTGGATCTACAGAGACATGTAGATTTACAACTACAGCAAAAACTTTAAACTAAAGTATGCCATATTATATATCAACTGTATATGTGGAGTCTAACAAAACTGGACTTTGCTTTTTATGATTTTTCTACGATTTTATACCATTTTCAAAGTTTCAACCAGTTTATGAAATAAAAAAAAGAGCACGTGGCGTCACGTCATTTGCCACGTAGCTGGCAGAGCCTTATCTGGTCTGCTTTGGATGGCGGCTTAGGACATTGACAAAGTGTATGGAGTCTACGTTCGGCTCATACATAAGCCGATTGATAAGTCGGCTGAAGCTAGTTTGTTGTGAGAGAAAAATATTGTAGATTCTAGCTGATAAGCCGATTGATAAGTTCAAGCGTACATAGCCCTAGACGAGTAAAAAAAAAAGAAAAATCATAGACCTAGTGAGAAGTAGGAAAAAAGTTTAGGACCCACGACACAATTTGCCAATTCACTCGACTAAAGTTTAAGGAATATTTTACCATTTCACAACACCTTTAATCTGGTTGTAAAACACCTGTTTTTTTTTCCTCTTATAACATGCTCATAAAATTCAGATGTACGAGGGAAGTTTTTCAACTGGATATGATATAGCAAAACTGATTTTGTTTTATCTGGAGGATACTTTGACCAGCATTACTTTTTAACAAGATGTCGTTTTATGACACGAACTTTTATTCCTATATAAGTTCTTTCAAATCTGAATCTAATATTGTAACACAAATTTTTTATATCACAAAAGTATTTGTTAATAGAGTGATTGTTGGTCAAAAGCTTGATAATATGACCATCTCCAACGACGGCACCCAAAATACAAAACATATTTCCACGTTTGGATAGCGCTATGCAAATGGTTCAATATTTTTTTTTTTAGTTTTTTCAACAATAAGATTCAAAAGAGAACCCCTTCTGCAAATGGGTTTCTAGGAAAGAGGATACTCAGATTTATGTTGTGTCTCTTCTGACATCAAAATAAGTCTTTTATATAGGTACTCTGTTGGAGACCGATACAATACTATTGAAGACTCATTTTTCATTTTGAGTTCGGATGCCCTCACGGGTGACCTACTGGGGACAGTCAAACGAAACAAAATGAGTTGTGCATTCTTGATAGAGGGAGTATACTATGGTTGATACCGAACAATAAACTGCTAAAAGTACAGTGAAGCGAAATGAACCATACCATATATATATTAGAATGAAATGTCAGGCAAGTTGAGATATGCATGTCAGCATGTGAGCAATGATTTGACCACTTTTTTTTATACATCCTATTCGCTTGGGTTATAAGCGTACTTTTTTCAATCAACGAACAATATTTTTCTCTCACAACAAATCAGCCAACAGTACTTTCACCATGACTTATCAACCAAACGAACAGGGAAATAATTGATCACTCCAAAGTCCAAACGGCATGTAAGCCAGCAACATGTGATGCATTGTGTTTTGTTTTTCTTTTTCTAAAAGAAAGTTATTTTTAATTTTGTGAGGATGTGTCATGGACTCATGGTTCTGCCTTGATTCACACATCAAATCGGTCTGTTGGATGGCTTGCAGCATATTTGTAGTAGCAAACCAACCGTATTCATATCGTCAGTTTGTATAATAGCATTTATACTAATCCTCCATGCATGATATTGCATCAAATGATTTGGATTAGCTTCAATCTTATTTATTTTGGCTTCAGGACTAGGAGAGTAGGGACCTTTCAAACAACAAATAATAAAAGTACATGCAAACCAAACTTGTGGAATGGAGTGAGCACGAGATAGTTTTTAAAATGTACTTCAGTTTATATAAAGAATCAAAATTTTCATGTTCTGAATCCAAATATTTTTTTGTTATCTACTACTTCAAACATGGAATTTAAATTCAAAATTTTAATTACTGAAACTTTCAATATTCAAAACCATGAAAGTACTCCCGTAAAAAAAATGGTAATTCGGTTCAGCATTGTAGGTCAGATGTAATTTTCTTGCACTAATAGCACACGTCACATGACAGTAAATTGGTGTAAGTCACATTAAAAACTGAGGTCTACTTGGATCTCACGGACTAAAGTTTAATCAGCTAAATTTAAAGATTTATTTGTGTGGTCTAATAAGCTAATAATCTTTTCGCGAGGTTGATTAAACTTCAAACAACACTTTAAATTGTACATTTGAAGCTTTAAGAGCTAAAATGATTTAAATTTTAGAGGTTAAACTTTAGATAATAGAATCTAAACATAACCTAAAAAGGATTAGTGGAAGCCACGCTTCCAAAAATTGGTACCTTTTAACCCTGCAACCATCACCCTGCCTCTGCTGATGTGCCTTTAACCCCACCGCACCGCCACCGCCCGCTGTTGCGGCCGCGCCGTATAAAAGCCGCCGAGCAAAACTCCGTCGGCCACACCGTGAGCCTACGCCGCACTGCGCAAACCAACAACCAAATCAAATCCGGAGCCAGTAGGGAGTGGTAGGCTGAGCCGCGAGGAGCCCGCGGCTCGCGACAGAGCAGAGGCGGCGGCGTCCACGGAGCAGGAGATCTCGCCGCGACGTCGTCCAGTCGCCGCTGGCGTCGCCGGTTCCCGCCAGAAGCGGAGGAGAAGCTTCGTCGCCGCTGCCGCGGTATCCGGTGATCCTCGCCGCTCGCCAATGCAGGTGGACACCGCCGCGGTAAGGCCCCTTGCCTCTGTCGGCGCCCGGTTCCGGTTGGTGGGAGCAGCGTGCTGTGTGCAGAGCTGCTGCGAAATCAGTAGCACCACTGTTTTGGATAACCGATGCATTAGATTCTCGCCGAGTAGTTCATCGATTCCCGTGGTTCAATAACTTTCCTGTGTAACATCACCCCCTCCTTTCTAAGAAAAGGCAAATGTTGTGGGTTTGATTGGACGCCACGTGATAGCTCGTGCGCTTTCATCAAAGCAGCTTGCAGCTTGGCTTATTAGGTGTCTGTGTGCTTTCTTTTGTAGAGCTGGCTTAGGATGTCGCGGTGTTTGAACCTCAGTTGGGCTTGGGCAGGAGAAATGTGACTGGTTCCGGTATATAAAGATTGACGTACCTGTTGCGAGTTGCTGCTGCTTGTGATTGTTTTGTCACGTGTTGAGGCTCATGGAGTCACGGATGGATCAATACGAAATCATGGAGCAGATTGGCCGCGGGGCCTTCGGTGCCGCCATCCTAGTCAATCACAAGATTGAAAAGAAGAAGTAAGATACATCGCTCTTCCATCAGTATGTAGGCTATATATGGCTTTGTCTACCATTCGGGTGACTGTATGATTGCCTTGCAGGTATGTGTTGAAGAAAATCCGGCTTGCGAGGCAGACGGAGCGCTGTCGGAAGTCTGCCCATCAAGAGGTTGGTGAAATGTGATGCTTTGTTTCTGATTCATTGGTTGTGCCTTGAAGAGTTAGTAAGAGAAAAGATGAATTGCAGATGGCTCTGATTGCCCGGCTGCAGCACCCTTACATTGTTGAATTCAAGGAGGCTTGGGTTGAGAAGGTTTTGTAGTTCAGGAACTTGTTCTTACCTGGTTTCTTCTGTCTGAACTTATTTAGTTGACAAGGTGAGTTATGCAGGGTTGTTATGTCTGCATTGTCACGGGCTATTGTGAAGGTGGAGACATGTGAGTGTGATTTAGTGCTTTGGTATTGGAGGTCATCCTTTAAGTTGCAACATAACCACATTGTGTTATATCTCACATTGGTCTTATTTTTCAGGGATGAGCTGATGAAGAAATCAAATGGTACATACTTTTCTGAGGAGGTATGAGAAGACTTGTCTATTTTGTTTATCTGATTGAAGGAAGGAAATCATCCACATTGCACTCATAACATCGAATAATCCTCAGGTATTGCTTAAATGGTTCGCTCAATTGGTGTTGGCTGTAGATTACTTGCACTCGAACTATGTCTTGCACCGTGACCTGAAGGTAAGTGAAACACAGTAGATGATCATCATTGTCAAATTTTTATGCAATAAATGGTCATGACTCCTCAAACTTGCAGTGCTCCAACATATTTCTCACCAAAGATCAGGACATACGCCTTGGTTAGTTTCTCACAACAAATACAGTAATGACATGTTACATTTGTTTCTTGTTATGCTTCATCATATCAAGTTATCTTATTATCTGGTCTTCATGCAGGAGACTTTGGCCTAGCAAAGACTTTGAAGGAAGATGATTTAGCTTCATCGGTATGGTGTTCCAGCATGTTTCCTTTCTTTCCTCTTTGTTCTGTCTAAAAACCTTGTGTCATCCTAAAGCTTCCTGTTTATAGAAAAAAAAATCCTGAATTTGTTAATCACTCATACAATACATCAGGTAAAACGCTAAATACTCATCAACCGTGAATTTATCCCTCATCTTGTTTATTTTTGGATTAACATTTCATTTTACAACTGATTGGGAACCTCATTTCTTTACTGCCACTGGATGGGTTTTGGGACTTTTGACCCAAATTCCAGTTAGAGTCTATTCGAAGATAGGAATTAAAATTCAGATCCAGGGGCCCCTGGATCATGCCCGTGCGTTGCAATGGGAACAAATTAATGTCCGACTACTTTAGTACGGGCTAATATCATGTTTCAAGGGTGATAATTTATGTGATGCTATTAAAAAAACCATCTTAACCATTCATGGTTATCATATCATGATTCCAATGTGCACAAATCGCAGCCTTGTCCAATTATTCACACGTGATCTAAATATTTTCAAGGATAGTAAAAAAAAGTATTGTTTCATTGGCATTTTGTTTGAAACATGTATTATTGACCAAAACGACCACTTCTTTAGTTCACCACATATTGTTTTTGATCCAGTTGATCGTCTTTCGAGTTCAACAAAAGGGTCATGACATCAAGCCTTAAAAGGCACATGAATTAAGTCAAGAACTGAGCAATTTAAGTATTTAACTCAAAAATACATTCCATAACCAAATCTTATGATATTACTTCATCCTTCACCTTATATTATTGTCTGTGTGGAGCATGCCTGAAAATAAGACCATTCATGATTACATTCTTCTAATTAATTTGTTTCTCGGCCAAAGCCAAAACCTAAATTTCAAACCAATATCATTCTATGACTAATTTATTGAAATTTCAGAGCCATATGAGCATTTCCTTATTGTCCCTCCTTCCTTCTCTCTTCCCTTGTCCATGCCCTTGCAAAGGCTACCTGAACAACAGCCATGAAGGAATGACGAGGTAGGACACACCAGCAACAACTCTCATCTTGTGTGATTTGTTAGAGACCTGTGGAGGCAACAACAGACTCAGGTACATACCCACCCCCAACAGCGCAGCCTCCAAAGAGTAACAGTAATGGATTTGTTAACTACAACCAACAACATGTCAAGCAAAAACATGCGAGATATCAGTATACTGCCTGAAGGTTGTAATATATTTCTCAAAAATATTGATTGTAATTATATTATAATGCTGGAATTAGTGTCAACGATAGACCATTCACAAAATATCTCACAGCAGAGCATACACTAATATGAATCAGGGGAATTCTTAGTATGATAAACAAAAGTAGCAGCAGCTTATATAGCTATCTGTTTACATCAATTGATTGGCAAATTCAAATACCAAGTGGAAATTTTGTATAGGTTTAATTTAAGGTGTCAATGCATGTCTATAGGCAAACATTATGCAACATGGAAAAAACTATAGCCACACCAATTCATCTAAAGCTGAAGCATGCAACATGGTAAAAGACCATTCCCTGAAACAAAGTGGTAGTACTGCTGAGTTCTCCAATAGATATGCCAGAGAACTACCTTGGAAATTAACTGGTGAATCAAGTTTCAGCAGACAACAGAAACATTTCACTTACAGCTTACCTGCGATGAATTGTTGATTTTTGATTTTTTTTTGCTCAAGGTCGCAAGAACAGACCATCAAATATTTTATTGTTTAATTGACGACCCATCTAGTTTCTTAACAGAGGACTGAAACTGAAAGGTTGCAGGTTCAACCAGGAAAATTATTCTACAACTAAAAAGCAGCAAATTCATAGAATAAAAAAAAAAACTGAAATACTGAAACACTGAATGAAAGAATGAACTATATGCAAGACCAAAAGAAACGATTACTAAATTAAAGAACAGTTGGTAGACAGGGAGCACTGGACTGAATGGTTACAGGTTCTCATGTGTGTGTATTATGAATAAAAAAACTCTCAAAGATCAGTAATATGTCTACTTGCCCATATCCCCACAGTAGAAACAACTAAAGTTATTTATGGCACTATCAAAGACTGAGGACATACTAAAAATGAATGGAAGCACATACATGAGAAACATACAGGAATTGTAGGGAACAAGACCTTCAAATTATGCTGCCTTCTGGGCTTCTGGCATACCACTCAAACGGTCAGACCATTGTTGCATTCCATTGCAAAAGCTTTCTTTTGCTTTCCCTGAGACCATTGTAGATACACAATACTATTAACAAATAACTAAATGATTTTAAAATATTTGTTGTGCTCAATCATAGAAACCAAACCCTCCCTTCTCTTGCTGCACATTTACTCTCCTAATGTATGTGGAACTGTGCTGGTTGTCACAGATCGAAATGACCTTCCTAGACAGAGCCACAAACAAAAAGGGATGATTAAATAAGCTTCAAGAGGGGAGAGGGTCAGCTCTAATTAGATACTTGTAGGCTTGCAGCTGCCTTGATTGCTCAATGGCATGCAATTCAGAAAAGGTAGAACGTCATCGCCCTTCATCAGCACTACATTCACAGAGTCAGGCCTATTTTCATGTCCAAAATGGCCACCCTAAGTAAATTTCACTTGCAATGGCCACTGGGCACTTTCACCCAAGCCAGAAAACCACCTCTTTATATCTCACATCATCACCTACCCTGATCATATCCTTGACAAAAGCCCATGAATGGGAAGAATGCACGTGCATTTAGAGTTTCAAAGATACTGTCAACAACTGTTGAGGCAACAAGGTCAGCTGTACTCGGCTGAAGTCCCCGGTGGATGGTGCTCTGCAGGCTCCTAAGCCTACAATAACACCAAGGACTTATTAGTGACAAGAACAGATACTGAAATTCCGTACTCCTAAATTTAGGGGACTTGATTTCAGCTTAGCTAAGTAAACAGAACCCACAGACACGCAAGAGACGAGTTCCACGAGCACAGACATGAATCCCTACGCCATCACTGCCTTGCAGCGGCCAGCGTCGGCCATCAAGTCCCACAGGTGTGCCTTCTGAAAACTGACGATTGACCTGCATCTGCACAAGTGAAAGCAGAAACAAACAGTGAGATAATCACAGTATAGGACTCTACAATGCAATCAACATAGTGATGCGGCCACGGGGTCACGCACCTGCAAGGCCTTCCTTTGGTCCATGTTGCAGATCAGCGCCACCAATGCCATGGATTCCGCTACAAGTTGGCAAAAACGAAGAGGTGAAAAACCAAATTAACATTAACAGAACCAGTGGAATCACTAATCACAAACAATTCCTTTATGTAAGGGCGCGTGAGTCTAGAGGCATCCTATAGCGACAACGAAAGGTATTCATGGACAGTCCCTCCAATCACGTCGCTCTGCTGTTTGGCTACCATCACCGGCGTTCAGCCTTGGATCACGTGAGCCTGCGCCTTGCCTCGGGCACGGCCTTGCCCAAGCACAATTTGATATACTTAACAAGGACCTGTGCACATGTTCAATTTCAAATAAATTGCAACCAGCAGCACATGTGCACATGAACCAATAGAGAGGAAAATCTAGAAAACTTGAATCAGGGCGTGAATGTTCTTTGCCTTACTGATTTGCACAAACTAACGGAAAAAAAAATGCAGGGAAGGGGATGACTCACTTGGGAATTATCATCGCCTAACGGCTTCATGAGATGTTGCTTGAAGGTTTCCAAATACATAGTCAGTTAAAGAAATATATATAAAAAAAGAAACAACTAATGTGAACCAAACATCTTGTTAGATCACAAGAAGCAGACACCTAGGCGAGGTCCCTGGCCAGCTTCCAGTATATATGCGCGAGCGAGTCCTGCTCCTTGACCATCTTGGCCTTCATCTACACCAGAATAGCAGTGAAATCAATTGGCTCATCAGTCAAGCAAGGCACCGCCAAAACCAAAAAATTCAGAGCAGCAAGCAGCCAGGTGAGGCGAGGTGGTGAACTCTCACGTTGTCGTCGAGTTTGATGCAGAATCGCGTGTCGACGTCATGGAGAGCCAGCTCGAGTTTGGCGGGCCTGTCGTCGAGTTCGATGGCAAGGCAATTCCTGTTCGCCAGCCTCTGTCGTAGTCGCGCGGCCTCGAGCTCGAGGTGCGAGGCTCGATCCGCCACGGCCATGGCCATAATCTTGTGTGCCACCTCCAGTTGCTCATACGGGTCCTAGGTCCGGCAGCAGCACGGCCGCAATGGCGTAGAGCGGCGCTGAGGAGGCGATGCACGGGGAGGTGGCGGCGCGGAGGGGGCAATGTGACTCGATCCACCCCGCCCCAACCGGGCTCGGGACGCCATCACGCCGAACAGATGGGTGGGGGTGGGTGGCGGGGGACGACACCGGCACCCTCGACCGTCAGCGCATTGAGGCCGCAGCGCTCGCGCTCGCCCCCACGTCCAGGCTTCGGAGGGGATCCGGAGGCCTAGCAGCTCTAATTTGAGACCATGGGTTGGGTTGGTGGTCGATGGCGGCGCTAGGTAATGGCGACGGCGGCATTGGCGCGGGAGATGGCGGTGGTGGTTGTCGCCATCGGGGGAGAAGCGGATATCCTCCTCTGGGCAGCACAAGGTGATAGAGGCATCCATCCGAGGATGGCGTCGTCGATCGTGGCCGGGTCGCGCACGCGCACCGTTTAAAATTTCACAGCCGCCGTGTGAAACGTACGTGGGGGGTGAAGCGAAGGCACCGGGTGAAACATATCTGGGGGTGAATCGAAAGGTAGCCGGGCAGACGATATCGCTTCATAATTCTTTGTTGTAGATTTACCATGAACCATGTAGATATGCTAGTCCATCTCATGGAATGTATGAAGGTGTAGTTCTTGTTTTGTATTTGTGCAATAACTGGTGGCACCATGCTTTTTTTAGGTTGTCGGGACACCAAATTACATGTGCCCAGAGCTGCTAGCCGATATTCCATATGGTTTCAAGTCAGACATCTGGTCTCTCGGTATTATGTATTACCTGGCTCAGTTCTTTCTGTAATGTAAGATGTTTACGTAACTGATGATTTATTATAAATTTCTAACTTAACATGTTTTCATTTGCATAGGATGTTGTATGTATGAGATGGCAGCTCATCGACCTGCCTTCAAGGCATTTGTGAGTTTTTGTCTGATCTTATTTCTTATCACTGTCCCAAAATGTAGTTCTTTTTAGTTGTCTTAAGTCAAATTTCTCTAACTTAGACTAAGTTTGTAGAATTAACATCTACAATACCAAATAAATCCACTATCAAGACATATTTCATGGTGAATTTGATGAAATTAATTTGATCTTGTACATGTTTTTGCATTTTTAATTTTGGAATAGAGAGAGTACTTCAAAATGGTTACCCAGATGTAGAATCCTCTGGTTGATGCCTTTTATGTTACATTACATAAAATAAAGGGAACATGGGTATTCATTGGCGCTCTTTTAGTGATCCTAGTGTATGTAATTACTGCTTAAAATTTCTGATGGTCTTACCTGATTTTCATTGCCTGCAGGATATGGCTGGATTAATAAGTAAGATAAATCGGTCTTCCATGGGTCCTTTGCCTGCCTGTTACTCAGTGTCTATGTAAGTGTACTTCTCTACACGAAGTAGATCTTGTGGAAGTTGGAACAGTTGTTCTTTGCATGTTTAAAAGTGATCCTGGTAACCATTTCTATCACATGGTATGCACTCTCTATATAAGCAGTGCTTATTCTTGTTCCCGAGAACCAAGTAATGTTAATAGCAAACTGCTAAATGTTTCCTTTTTTTATACACAATATTGTTAGAACAGTTTCATATAGAATGTACAGCTCAAAAGATCGTTTTTTACTGTTGGGTACAGGAAAACCCTAATCAAAAGTATGTTGAGGAAGAGTCCAGAGCATCGACCTACTGTAAGATATTATGAACCTTGAACCTTCATGCAGCAGTTCTTTTCATCTGGATTTTGAACGTTTATGTTAAATCATTTGAACAGGCATCTGAGATCCTGAAGAACCCGTACTTGCAACCTTATGTTAATCAATACCGCCCCCTTTATGATTCTTCAAACCCCATGCGGATGCCAGAGAAACCATTGCCCACTTCACGGAGCAGTCAGAGAAGCATGTCTGACAGCCAAAGCAGTAGCATTTCCAGTAGTGACATTGACAGTGCCCAATCAAGTGACAGAAGCACATCAGGCGGGACTACAAGTACTGACAGAAAGACCATTGATACTGCAAGCATTCGAGATGTAGATCAAGGTAAGTCAGATGAAAATGGTGCAACACCTGAAGATCTTAGAGGCAACAAAGACAATTCTAGTGTTCAGTTTAAAAGGCAAGATTCATTGAAATTCATACATGTTGATCACCATCCCAGACCAGAGAGCAAACAACCAAAGATCATTGAGAAGATAATGACAACCCTTAGAGAGGAGAGCAGGCTGAGAGAAATCAACTCTCCTGTCAGAGGTGATGTAAAGCTCAGTTCTGGCCTCAGCAACAATAATCAAGTAGAGCAACCATTACAGGTTTCAAGGACAAACAGTGACATGCCATGCAGCTTAAAGTCTGGCGACATTCTATCCCATGACGAACATGTAAATGAAGTTGAAGCATCACCACCCTTGAAGCAACTGGTATGAGTTAACTTGTTTGTTTTCATGAAATCCAATTTTTTTTCCATATATTGCTTACTTATGTCTTCTGGTATCGGTCTTGCAGTCACCTATTGTTGAACATAGTGCAAAGATGAAAACCGCTGGGCCATCAACTCCTGAACCTGCCAAACAAATCACAGAAAATGGGGCTACAGCTTCAGGAAAAACTAAGGACAAGACATCACCTGCTGCTAGACGTCCTAGCCCTCAGAGGCAAGCTGGAGCAGGGACTCCAAGCTTTCCAGTCACAATGACAAGACGTGCTCATACCAAGTTCATAAGAGAGAGAGAGAAAACTCCAGAGCGACCATCCTGTAGCCCAGATATGAAACTGGATGCTCTTAGTGATCCTCCACGAAGCTTAATGATTTCTTCAAATCCTTCAGAAGGACAGCATATGAAACTGGATGCTTCACAAGCAAATTCAACAAATCTTTGGGAGCTTTTCACCGTTTCAGCAAAGGAACACAGCAGCACTTGCTCAAGTTCTACAGTTGGTTGTACTGAAAATATGGACCAGCCTGAACTATCTGAACCTAATTCACCTGTCTGCTTGGTTTCACCATGTACAGGCTGTTCACCCAACACAATCGAAGAGGATGACAAAAGCACCATACCATGTTCAGAAATTAGCACTGACAAGAATGTTGCAACTAACAATGGTGGTTCAAGCCTGAGGTCAGATTTGGAACCATCCTTTCTGAGTTCTGAACAAGAGTTTGTTTCCAAAGATGTGCAATCTAGCAAGCATGAGCAGAGCAACATTGCATTCCAAAGCGGTGAAGATAAGTTCACTGTCCAGGAGCTGCTTTCATCGGTACCAGAAGTTGCTCCTCCTGTTTCATCAGCACCAGAAGTTGCTCATTCTATTCCAGCCACAAAAGGCACACTATTGGACACACCCATTTCTCTTCAGTCATGGAAGAGACATGTAGTTTCTCATTTAAACCCTCCAGTTGATGATGTTATTATACAGACTATAAGACACAGCACTTTCTGTGTCAGTGATGAGCAGCCAACACAAGAAAGTGTTCAAAGAGAAGCTCAGACCGCTGATGTGATCAAACCACTGGATGTGGTACCAGAAGAGGCTGATGCAAGGATCAGCTCATCAAACACCCTGCCTCCAGCACGGTCCTCATCAGTTATTGCTACATCACATGTCCCAGAAGCCAATGTTGCTACTAAGGCACTAGCTGCCTCGGACAATGTAAAATTATCTGCTGCCTCATCAGGGACCAGCAACGGAATGAAGGAAGAGGCATCCCCTACTAAGGAAGCACTTGATGTTACATCGTTTCGGCAACGTGCTGAGGCTCTCGAAGGGCTTCTGGAGCTTTCCGCGGATCTGCTGGAGAATCAAAGGCTGGAGGAGCTAGCAATTGTTCTCAAGCCGTTTGGGAAGAATAAGGTGTCCCCACGAGAAACCGCTATCTGGCTGGCCAGAAGTTTCAAAGGGATGATGAGTGACGAAGCAGGTCGCACGTCGCTATGAGCACCATTTTTTTGTCTGTTTGTTTGTGTGGTTTCACTTGTGCTCGGAGTAAATCGGTGCCGCTTGATTTGGTAATAGCAGTGCTCTGAGTTACTCAAAGTTGATTGCATTGACAACAGCTTGTGGAGTTGTGTTTTCTTTCTTTTTTTATTTTTATTTTTGAGAAGACAGCTTGTGGTCTCTGTTGCCACTTTTTTCCTTTTCTGATTGCTCCATTCTTTTTGGCGTATGTTGTACATAGCCAAGAACTTAGAACTGTAAACAGCAAAAAGCTTGTCTCCGGTGTGATTCAAAAAGAAAATACTATTAAGCTAAATGAACCTTGAATTCTTCTGATAAAATGACCTCAGCTTGCCAACTGCTATGTTCGACCGTCCAGCAGAGGTTAGTTATCATCTAGCAACTAGATTTCTAGCAAACTATTCTATTCGAGTCGTTCTGTAAACGAAAGGCAGAATGCAACCTCATCGATCTGACATGGTTATCTTTTGTGCTCATCCTCTATGGTTAATTTTGTGCTCATCCTCTTTGATGTTCAATACTAAAGTTGAGTGCTTGACAAGATTTAAAACTGTGCAGTTAAAACTTTTTTTTTTTTGCTGCAGAGTAGCTCAGAGTTCAGACCACACCGGGTCACCATGAAAAGACCCAAAGAAATTCTGTTTTGATTTGATCATCAGCACGTCGCAATAAACTTTTATTTTTTTATTTGTAATATATACAAGGACAGCAAACGTGATAATCAGCAGCGCCCTTTGCAGCGTGCATGCGTTATGCACATGCACGGGTACGTACTGTAGCTTTTGGTGCATGCCGGCTGGCTGCTTGACACCCGCACTTACGTTACCTACTCATCATTAAAAAAACGCTTCTCTCTTTTAAATTTTATTAAATTTTAACTAGTTTTATAAAAAAATAGCAGCAATTTTTCTCAAATATATTTATTATAAAACTATATTGTACTATAAATTCAATAATTATAATTTTTGAAAAGCAAAATATACTGATGACTGATGAGTACACAGCACGTACGCAGTATGCATATACGGATACAGTGTCCTGTTCTTCTTAGAATTACTCCGTATTGGCCAGACTGCCGGCTGGTAGCCGCTGTCCTCGGGCCTGAGTTTGGTCCAACTCGAGCCAGGCTTTCGTGCTGCTAGCCTGCTACCCATTTTTACCGTGCACTCTTTGGTCGGAGAAAGTTACCTCTGAAATTTTATAAAATTTTATCTGGCCGGACAAGCTAGAAGATAATCCGAAGAAAAAAGAGATAACTAGAGATGAAAATATAATAAGAAGGAAAAAGGCCAAAGTTTAAGCTTAGCTCACAAACAAAAAACTTGTTAGGTACTTTTCAGGGACGTGGCTTCAACTTTGACCATTGTTGCAGCAAAATGATGACCATAAGGATTGATTAATCACGACTACCGAAAACTTTTACCGAGGCGGGCATCACAACCGCCTCGGCGGAAAAGTCACGGTGATTTAACAAGGCGGTTGAAATGCCCGCCTTGGTAAATCAAATTAAAAAAAGAAAGAAAAAAGAAAAAAGCCGCAGCCCAACTGGGCCTCCCTCCGCCGCCCCTATACACTCCCCGCCGCGGCCCCTACGCTCCCCGCCACCTGATCCGCAGCCGGATCCAGCCTCCACGCGCTCCCCGCCGCCCGATCCGCTGCCGGGGAAGCCAGATCCAGCCTCCACGTGCTCCCCGCCGCTTGATCCGCCGCTGGGGAAGCCGAATTCGCGGAGCTAGGGGAGGGAGAGGGAGGTCGTGCCGCCGGATCTGCTCCGCTCGCTGGAGGGAGAGGGAGGCCGCGCCGCCGGATCTGCTCCGGTGAGGGACCGATCCTCCCTGGATCTGAGAGAGAGAGAGAGGATGAGGGCATACCTCTTCGGATCCACACCGCCGGCCAGTGAAGGAGCAGAGGCACGCCGGCCCTCTGCGTGGGGGAGGAGCTAAGGGCACCATGGGGAGAGAGAGGGACGACCGACGCCGCTGTGGGAAGAGAGAGGGAGAGAGTGGAGGGAGGGAGGGAGAGGGAGAGAGTGGAGGGAGGGGGCGGTGGGATGAGCAGAGGCGTCAGGCTGAGGGGGGCTTCGGGGCTGGGAGAGGCGTCGGGTTGAGGGACAGAGAGACGGCTGAGTGAAGGAAACCCTAGCTCCCCTCTGTATATATATAAACCCATTGGATATGGACTTTTTCTGGGCCTCGAGAATATTAACCGAGGTGGGCTTATAAGTGGCCCGCGCCTCCGAAAATGGTGGTATTTTTGGAGACTCACCTCCGTAAATCGATTTTACGAGGCGGTTAATTGTAACCGCCTCGGTTTATAAAAAGCGTCCGCCTCGATTAATGCCAGGCATTAAAGGCGGTTGAAATTTCTGCCCGCCTCCAAGCCCCTATGCTAAACGCCTCGCAAAATCTTTTTTTTAGTAGTGAATTTTAGCCTTCTAATTTCTAGAAATTATAGCAACCCAGTTCTTTGTTTCCATGGATGTTCTGTTAGGTTTTGTACTGATCAATAATATTGAATGTTTCTTATTTTTCTATTGAGTTGTATTTTGTTGGACTGATGCTTCTCCAGAGAGGTCTGGAGCAAGATTATAGCCTATGGCTTCTGTCAAACTAGGCCTTCATGCCTTCAACGAGCGCTTAGATTATAGCGCTATACCTTTTGTCAGACAAAGGGCCTGTTTGATCCCAGCTGCTAAAAATTAGCACTATGTTTGAATGCAAATTAGAAGGATCAAACATAACTAATTGTTGCATAAACGATGACTAATTGGCAAGACGAATCTATTAATCTTAATTAGACCATGATTAGCCCATATGGTGCTACAATAAACATGGGCTAATCGTAGACTAATTAGGATTAATAGATTTGTTTCGCCAATTAGTCACGTAATTATTTTTGAAATTAGTTCATATTTAGTCCTTCTAATTAGTATCCAAACATAGTGCTAATTTTTAGCAGATGGGTTCCAAACAGGCCCTAAACATCCACCTTGTTGGCTTTCTCCGTGAACCACCATCAGCGGATATTTTGCGCAGACATGGAGACTAGAGCACCCAACCACCATGTCACATTGAGCTAAGCCTCAAGGTCATGTTCGTTTCTTCCCCAAATTAAACCATGAGGATTGGAGGGGATTAAGAGAGATTTTGACTTATAGGGGATTAAACTCCTTTCATCCCCTCTAACCCCCTTCGTTTGGGATGAAACGAACAAGACCTAAGCGTGCGTCATGGCCCAAGAGAGACTCCACCATAATGGTAAAGCAGCCTGAGACTATAGTGGGGACAAAAAAAAGTTGCGGAGTGGATGGTGGTGAGGATGGAAGAAAGAAAATATGTGTCCGGTGTGTATTGGGAGTCTAACAGCTTGGATTGGATCTCAACTCAATTCTATCTACTCCCTTCTTCCTATAACAAGTGCACTTCTAACATTCAAAATTTATCCAAAAATAAATACACATCTAGTTATGGGACAATCTAACTCTAGTAGCCTTTCTCTGCTTTCTCTATTCCCAAAGTCTAGTTGTTAGAATACAGTAACCCTAGTTACATGCAATAACTCTAAAAAGTACAATTGATCGTTACTCTCATATAACCATACTTGATCCTTAGGACCCACTGACTATTGCCTTATATAAGAATATAATGTCATAGAACTGTCTGGCCTAATCCCCTTGACCACTCCTAATTATTGCTCCGTACAAGCAAGTAGGATTTGAGTCCCCTACAAGGCCTTCATACACATACAAGTAGGAGTATTTCTAGGAGGATTCTACACTCAAACCATAATAGATTTAGAAGTCCTAATAGCACCTCTCTTGAGTCTAAGTCCAAATAGAATTTGAATCACTAACTCACCGTACAACAATAATAACAACTGATAGAGATATAGGGACTGTTCAGCTGCATTATAAACAATTGCTGTTGCAACCACCCACTATTCACTTAAACAGTCATTTAGCCCATTTACCCACCGTTCAACGCTATATGATGGTACACCGTTTCCATTTAATCAACTATTTGTTCTATTTAACTGAACGTTTGCCCGTTTAAGTGATTGTTTATCTTGAATAATGGCTAAACGATAAGTGACTGACTATTTACTACCTAGGATAATACTGCCTGATGTGCTGCTACAGTGCCTGCTAAGGAGACTTGCAGTGGCAAGTGCAGCTGCATTATCTACAACGAATGGATCTATATAAGTTATTGCTCTACTAGTATCATTGATCTTTTTAACAAATCTTAAAGGGATTACTTACTTGAGGACTGAGTGAGTACATATATATATTCCGAGGCCAATGGTTAAGGTTGTATGCAGTGGGCCTAGCCTTAAAGCTTGTTTGGATACCACCAACTAAACTTTAGTCATCTAAACTTTAGGCCAAAACATTCAAACATGTGAACTAAAACAACATGTTCGCTGGTTGGTTTCTGGGCTGATAAGCCCGGCTGGTGCTGGTTTGTTGTAAGAGGAAAACACTGTTGGCTGGTTAGATAAACCCTGGCTAAAACCAATAAGCGAACAGGTTGAAAGTAAGCTAAACTTTAGTTCTCGACTCAACTAGCCATTAGTCTATAGTTGGCAAGAGTGAACTAATGTGAACAAAAAGGTGGCTATGAGTGTATGCATAGAGAATCATTTTTAGTCCACGTATCAAACACACTAGACTAAAAGTGTTTTATCTATTTAGTTTTAGATGATCAAGCATGGCCTTATAGAAAGAAAAGAAAAACGAGATAAAGGTGCACGTTGTCGCTAGGACAGCTCTGCTATGCTAGGATAAGAAAAAGCTGAAACCCAAGTTTATTTCCTTGGTTCTGTCCCTCTCGCATTATAAAATATCCTTCACACCACAGTTAAGGTCGTCTTTAAATCCAGAGTCTAAAGTCTTAGGATGTCACATCGAATGTCATGTGAGGTGTCGTATAAAATGTTTAAATACTAATAAAAAAATAAATTACAGAATCCGTCAGTAATTCGCGAGACGAATTTATTAAACCTAATTAATCCGTCATTAACACACGTGTTACTGTAGCACCACATTGTCAAATCATGAACTAATTAGGCTTAAAAAATTCTTCATACAAATTAGTGGCAAACTATATAATTAGTTATTTTTAGTATATATTTAATACTTTATTCATGTGTCCTAACGTTGGATGATATATGAAATAAACTTAAGGAGTGGACCTAAACAAGGCCTGACTGAACTTCATGGTTCATGGATGCATCCACCGACGATGGGTCGTATCAGACGAACGATGGATGGACACACTACCTCCTGCACCCGCTGCAACTCGCCCCGAACCGTCGGTTCGCTTTCACTGCACCGCCATGATTCCCAAGCTACCTCTAGCTAGCCTACGCGCCTAGTACAAGCAACATCTCTCACTGTTCACCACGATCTTGGCACCACCCTCACTCCAGCTCCATAGGCCTCTTGGCTCCACCATTTAAGCCGGCCGCTCCCTCACAAGTCACAACTCACAAACAAGGCGCGCCAAGCCAAGCGGGGCCTGAGGCCAGTTCCAACGAGTCAGATCGACTGATCGAGTGATCTTGCTTGCATTGCGAGCGTGCGCGCTAGGCGCTAGCAGAGCAAGGTACTAGCCTAGGCGCCACCATGTCGCTGGCAGGTGGTGGTTGGAGTCGGCGGGGTGGCGGCGGCAGCAGGTTCGAGTTGCCGCCGCAGCAGCCTCCCGTGGTGGTGGACGTCGGCTGCAACTGCCGCGCGCCAAGGCTGC
The DNA here is from genome assembly GCA_904845875.1 of Miscanthus lutarioriparius. Classification (NCBI taxonomy): domain Eukaryota; kingdom Viridiplantae; phylum Streptophyta; class Magnoliopsida; order Poales; family Poaceae; genus Miscanthus; species Miscanthus lutarioriparius. Next base: position 24,164,807 of record CAJGYO010000016.1, on the reverse strand, counting down.
TCAGCTCCCTCATCTCCTCGCTCAAGTCCCACGCGCGCGGCGGTGTCGGCAAGCCCAAGTCGTCTACGCACGCCTCCTCGTCGTCTTTCTGGTCGTCCTCGGCCACCACGGGCTTCATCACGTCGTCCACCTCCATCGCCACCGCCGCCACGACGACCTTCTCATCGCTGGACCACCACCACCCGTCGTGGGGCCTAGCGACGTACGCCGCAAACGCCAACGCCAACGCCGTCTACGAGGTCGACGTCGACGACGCCGAACACGCAACTCGTCAGAGGCGGCGTCGGCGGCGGCGCCGGCAGCGGAGGAGGAGCACGTGCGGGAGGGCGGTGGCGCCTGCTGCAGCGCTGGGGAAGGAGACGGCGGTGGCGGTGGAGGTGGAGTCCGCGGCGCCGTACGAGGACTTCCGCGAGTCGATGGTGGAGATGGTGACGGAGAAGGAGATGTACGCGTGGGAGGACCTGAACGCGTTGCTGCAGCAGTTTCTGGCACTCAACTCGCCGCGCCACCACCCGCTCATCCTCACCGCCTTCGCCGACCTCTGGGCACCCCGCGGAGGACCCTTCTGCCCTCCGTCCCCGTGCCTCTGAACCTCTCGCCAATGTCCGTCGACGTCGCCTCGTAGGCCTGCAACCGCAAAGCTAGTCCGCGGGCGATATTGATATGTTGCATTGTAACGCGTACGCACTGGTTATAATAAGCCTCTAATAATCTACTAGTAGCAAGGGCGAATGGCAAGCGTGCATGAGATGTGATGATGCGCACGTACTCGTTCTTAGTAAAATGTAAATCACTTCTCTTGTCTAATCCAAGGTGGTGCAGTAGTGGCATTAGGGCCTGATGCAGATATTTGTGCAACGAATTTATAGGAGTAGTAACTTTTTTTTTCTAGAGTAACTTTGTAATCTCACGACGTTGAGACCGGGATATTTTTCATTTGCTTGATAAAATAAACTTTCCTTTATCTAAAAAAAGTTCATTAGCGGTTCTTAAATATATATGTTTGGCTGGGTTATCTAGGTTCCTAAGCTAACTTGTTTGGATGGGTTATCTAGGTTCCTCCACATAAGTGGCTAGTTAGCGAGCAAGTCATCACTTGGAGACTCGCTACATCATGGGCATAGCTTTTCGGCAAGCAACCGAACCATGGATAGATCTTGTGTTCATATCTTGGCCTCAGTGATTTGCTACTACTCACACTTGTATTTACATTCATATCTATTGCTTGTGTGTGATAGTTGTTTGAGTAGCTCACTAAAGTAGTTTTAGTTGTTTAGTTAAGTAGGTAGTTTTAGTTACTTTGCTAGTTTTGCTCTCTGGTGTAACTAGTAACTCTTGTGTGGTGTTGTGATATAGACTAGAAATCAATTGCTACTAGAATTGAGTAGGGGCTTGCTTGAGTGAATAGAGCTAGAGTTAGTAGTGGCTATTAGGATCATTTGTTGTTCTAATGAAGTTTGCTTTAGTCTTGTGTTTTTGTAGAGAATTTTTATAGGCTATTCACCCCCTCTTTTTAGCCAACTAGATCCTTTTAGCCACACGCCCACGACATTGTAGGTATGTGCACCATTTATACTATATTTTGGTGCCAAGCTTAGAAAATCATAGAACATGATTTCAGAAAACATATGAAACTAGTTTCATATTTTTGAGCTAAAACATTTTTTTGGAATGTTCTAAGATTAAATTAGTTTTTAAGTATTTTTAAATAAACATTTTTCTTGAAAAAATAATTTAATGCAAATTTTTGTACAATATTTTGATAAAGTCTAATTGACTCTTACTATCACCAAATTTCAATTTAAGGTTTTATGTAGCATCACGTCACCCAAAGCCACTTTCAAACAGTAAAAGGAGGTAAATCGAATGGTTTTAAAAGTTAGAGAGTTGAAAATCTAATTTTTCAATTGAGAGAGAAAAATTAGACTTTTGCGATAGTTAAGGGGGTCAGATTAGCTTTTTCCAAAGTATAGCTAGAGATGCAGGTCAACTCTTCCTTCACTAGCAATCCGCTCAGGCATCTCGCCAACTATGGGCCTGTTTGAATCCTCTCCTTTAAACTTTAGACCTCTAATCTTTAGAGTTAAAGCTCCAAACAGGTGGTTTAACATTAGTTCTAAACTTTAGCCCACCTCACATTAGAGCTTTAGACATCAAAAGTGATCTAAAGTTTTTAAAGCTCTAAACTCTAGAGGAGGTGATCCTATCGTGGTGTACTGCGGTGATGGGCCTCAGCGAGTCCATGGACTTCGCCAATGCTGTTGGGCTCAATGTATTGTCGTTCCTTGACCGCAATGCGCTACACATCGTGCTCCTCGCTAGCGGCTACCGGCGCATGCGAGCTGCGCGTGAGTTGGGTGACGGCCTAGCCTGCCTAACGCTCACGTGGGCTGCATCACTCCTCTTGTTTCTTGTGACGTGGGCCGTGTTTCACTTCTTTTAAATGCGAATTTTTTATTGAACTGTCTTTTTTCAATTTCTTTTGCACTATCGTACTCGCTACAACAGATCTACAAAACTAGACCCTTTTTTTACGCAAAGTAAAACTCGCGACTGGTCGCGCTCCAACGCGTCTGCGCGACACCAGGCCGCAATGGGCCAGCCCAGTAGCCCCTGCACCTTATCTCCTCCCGTGCGTACCCCGTCGTCTCTCTCGATCTTCTCTCTCGACGCCGACGTCGCTCCCTGCTGCTCCTCCCATGGCGATCTCCCCTGCTCCCAGCTTCTCCACGTGTAGCACTGGCGCCCCCTCCTCTTCCTCCCCGCGTAGCGCGCCCTCGCACTAGGCAGGCTGTCGTGCCCTAGCCAGATCTGCTGGCCATGCTGGCCGCCGCCGCCCATGGCCGGGGATGGATGGGCGCACCGCCGGGCTGCCGACCAGGCCGCAGCTGCGCGCCACACGGCCGCTGCCGCTAAGACCCTCCCTCTCCCACCGACAACATGCTTGTCCGCAAGTGTACTTTCCCTTTCATTTTTTTTTTTTGTCTAATTTAGTTTCTATTTTTATTTGTCAATTTCAGTGAAATTTTACGGTTATCAATTTTAGTTTATTCTTTTATTTTCAGTGTTTTTGATATTTTTCATTTTTGTTTGCTTTGGTTTTCATTTTCTATTTATAAGTTTCAGTTTTATTTTTTGTTGTCAATTTCATTTTTTTATAATTTTGATATTTTTTCATTTTCATTTTTGTCTACTTGAGTTTTATTTTCTATTTATTAATTTCAGTTTTATTTTTTGGTTGTCAATTTCAATTTTTTCAGATTTCAGTTTTAGTGATATTTTTCTTCTTTTTTCAAATTGGTGTGTTCTCATTTATGTCATGAAATAAAATTTAAATCGGCACAGGCAGGCAGCATGCTTGACTGCAGGTCAGGGCTGCTGCATGTGCAGTGGCTGCTGTGTGTGTGAATTGAATTGACTCGTTCGGCTTTTTTTTAAGGGGTTTCGCAATTAGCCCTGTTCTATGGTTCGATTGAAAAAATTTTTTCAAACCAGATGAATATTATTTTTTCAGCTCATTCAAGTTTCAGGAAGCCGAACGGGAAATATTGATTTTGCAATTATAGTAAGTCGATAAGTTCTTCCATAGCTTGGTAATACCCTCTATATAACTTGTGCTTGTATCAAGTATGCCAACAATGACAATTTTATTTTATTTTCCACCACGGCTGATGTTTAGCACAGGATTTTATCTTGGGGTCACTCAAGGATTATGATCAAGGGCCGCATCGGGCGTACTTATTAGATGGAGTTTGTCCTACTAGGTGATGTGAGATTGCTACCTTTTTAAAAATTTTAAACATGGGTTTTGTATACTCATACATACTGATTGGGGTTGTAGCATCGACACTTATTAGGGATCGTAGCATCTATGATAATTAGAATTGTCGCAGACGTAGTGCATTCATTCAATTTTTGGATCTTTTTTTTTTAATGTGTTCGAATGAAACTGCATTATCCTTGCAAAACTAATATTTTTCTGCACAACAAATGATTGAATGGTCCTATGTCAAATGTTTTTATGTAATTTTTGAAACTTATTTTAGGGGTGAAATTTATGTAATTGCATATACTAGGAAATCCATTTAAACTAGAATCCCTCTATTCCAAATTATAAGATATTTTGGTTTTTTTAAACACATAACTTTTGCTATACACCTAGATATATATACACTATGTTTTTTTATAAAAAAATATATACACTATGTATCTAGATACATAATAAAAATAATGTATCTAAAAAAGCTAATACGTCTTATGATTTGAGATTTGGGATGAAGGGAGTAAACATTAGTAAATCATTCCAAAAATTTCTGAAAACTCCTAAACAACAACATATATGACATCTATTACATGTGAAGAAAGTTTTATGGTACAAATACGATAACAAAGATCTTAGAATAAAATTACATATACGATAACAAAGACCTTTTTAGAAAGATGCACACTCTTTTCCCGACAAAGCCAATGTTAGGTGGGATATGCAAGTGGTGGGAGGTACAAGTGGCAGGTGAAAGCCCTACGGTAATTGAGTGATAACTAGTGAGATGATGCTAGTTGTGATTGAGCTAAGGTCCATCTTCACTGTTGGCTTGAAAGGATCCCTAATGATTGGCCTCGTTCGGCTGATACGCACAACAGCGCCTTGTTTAGATGCCATCCAAATTTTAAGTTTTTTCACTCTCTTTTCATCATATTAATTTTTAGCCGTTTACATGGAGTATTAAATGTAGGTAAAAAAAAACTAATTACACATTTTAGTTGAAAATCACGAGATAAATCTTTTGAGCCTAATATACACCTTTTATCAAATAAGATTTTAGTAGGGTTCACGTAGACCCAGGAACCTCGGACGCCTTAAAACAGGAATTTTCGCTGAAAAACCAAACTTTCGCCGTTCGTTCGTAGTTCGAACCGGCGGCAGAGCGAGTTAAGGCAAAAATTTCTTCGTAGTTCGAGCTTCAAGGAACTAGCCTTCAACCCCGTCTGAGCCGTCTCTGGCCCACAGCAAACAACACCGGAAGAACGGACGAGTACGTGCGCGTTACATCATCCGAAGGTCGAGCTATAAATACACGAGGCAATCGTGCCAACACCTCAAAAGAGGAAAACGACACCCGCACCCACTGAAAAATAAACTAAAAACAGTGATAAAAGCTAATTTTTCACGGGAGTGACTACACTACTTTCGGGTGATTTTATTTCATTTAATCAACCAGATTTCCAACCAATCAAAGACGGACACGTCACAACTAAAACTGATATAAAATCTCGAAGATATGAGAGAAAAAACAACCAGAATTTAATCAGTCAAGCACAATAAAAAAAGTGATTGAAAAACTAAAAGTGCCAACAACTAGATTTGAAACAATAAAGTAGACCACACCCTTCTACCGACGTCCACCAGATCTGTTGCATCTCACGTGACACACAAAGAAACAACTTGACTGCCAAGAAAGAAATAACACAAAAACACAAGGATGTAGAAAGAAGCCAAGAAGCCAACATCAGATCACACAAAAACAGACGATGAGGACAAAGGAGAAGGGGAAAGCAAAGGCTAAACCAAAGGAAGAGGAAGAAGATAATCATCAGAAACAGGGAACAAAGGTAAACTTACTACATCCAAGAAACTAATTCAATTCCAGTTGCCTAAATGCACAAAAATCAGTGAGTTCTCATGCCATCAATTTCAGTTTTCTAGGCACAATCAATTAATTTCCCCTATACATAACAATATTGAAATATCCCGAAAATCTGGAAGACATCTCCTTGAAAAAAGTCTGAAAATAATACTTGACAAGAGCAAGAGCAGGATATTCTACATAGTATGCCTGACCAAGTGCCACAAAGTAAAAGAAGGAGCAACTCTACTTCTGAAACTAACCAAGAGCCAAGTGCAAGTTCTTGACAAAGCATAGACAGAGGAGTTAAAAGGAAATGAAAAATAAATTGAACAAAACAAGAAAAAATAGAAAAATGAGATAAATCAGAGATACCATGCCAAAACACTGAAACTGAAAACACCGAATCTCTGAACTCATTCAACTGAAACTTATGGAAAACATTTGAACTAAAATAGAGTTTCTAAAAATCAAATAACTGAAACTGAACATTGACAGCAGATCACTACGCCAAAACACTGAAATAATTGAAACACTAAATCTCTGGACTCATTCAACTGAAACTTATGGAAACATTTGAAATGAAAACAGAATTTCTAAAAATCAGAAAACTGAAACTGAACATGGATAGCAGATCACTATTGCTTAAACATGACACATCATACAATTACAACTTGCAAAAGCTACTAAACTGAAAAAAACTAAATTCAGGCAATTTAACTGCACATAGTTTCTAAAAATCATAATCTAAAACTGAGAAAAAAAACAAGGTGTATGATATGACTATTCTTAAATAGAACCATAAGTGGATTCGATCAGTGTGTTGTGCTCTAAGAAATAGACAAATCATATACCACATACCCACATATCATATGTGGGTATAAGGAGTAGCATAACTAGTATGTCATGATTTTTTTATCCCTAAAATGAAAAAAACAATGTGTGCTGAAATAATGAAATGACTTAAACTAAAATAAATTAAAAAAAGAAACTGAAATAACTGGATAATACTCAATATAAAAAATAACAATGTGTACTGAAAAAATAAAATTAATGAACATACAACAATGAAACAAACTAAAATTCATGAACTTATCTACTAATTATAGTGCAGACATGTAATCGTAATATAGGTAGTCTGTAAGTCGCCTCAGACCACTTGGCAGCATTCCAATCACTACTCAATAACACTTTATCAGAATCATCTTTTGTGCAGCAGCAGCACATATTTCTTTAGTTCTTTAATTCCTGATCACAGGGGCCTTCGGAGCTCAAGCTACTGCACGCAATAAACACAAAAAAGCAAGTCGCAGGGATCAGACCACTGCTCCCTGAACCTCTCCGACAGCCTACTATGCTCCAACTACATTCAGGTAGCGAGCGCTGACACGCTCCTCCTCTCCCCACGCCCACAACTTGTTGGCCACCTAGTCCAACTCATCCACCTTTCCTTGATTGCCCCATGTGTCTGCGCACACAAATTTTTTGACTAAGCAAAACGAATGAAATCGAAAATCACCTGGGAGACACGAATGACAGTACGCCCGTACAGCTTCAGTAAGCAACGAAGACGATGAGAGAAGCAGAATCCTTTGCCGACCGCGACGCCAACGCCGGCGCCTCCGCCGAGCAGCGAGCGGACCGTCTCTCCTCCGTCGAACAGCAAGGTGTCTGGATCGAGCAGGAGAAAAAAATCGTCAAAAAATGAAGTGGCACTGAAAGCTCGTAACATGTGATGGACTTAATTGGGCCGACGTAAACACAAAAATGAGCCCGTCGTTATGCGCCCAAACAATTAAAAAACATAGAAAAAAGTGCACGAATCTACAAACAAATCCTTATACTCAAGCTGATTTGCTTTTGCTTTTGCTCCGCCCTGACCGCTGCTGACAACACCATCCGGTACCAAGCAGCGCTTTGGGCCTTTGGCCACGGCCCACGGGCACCACAGGCTCAGTGCACGATCTGTCCCCATATCCCCCCGGTCGCCGAATCACGGTGTCTTTGTACCGGCCCCGTACAGGGACACGACTTGCCGTGCCGGGCCCGTACGTACTGGTCGGTGGTTATACGTGTGCCGGCCGGTCTGTACACGTGTTTCTTTTAACGGCCCCAAACCGGTGGCTGTTTTGAAACTGGACGTACCTACGCTGCCTGATCAATAGATCACCGCCCAACGACATGCCTTTTCTCCACAAAAGGGAATGCGCTCTGTTTAACATGTAAATCGATTGTTTTAAGCAAGAATTAGTTTTCAACTTCGTCTGCTTGAGATCCAATGACAGATCCAACATTGCGGCGGATGGGGGTAGCCGGGTGTAGGGCTCGATCGCTCGAGCCCCTCTCGGCCTCTCCTGTCTCCCAAACTACGGGAAAGGGGAAATTATCCATTTTGTTGTTGTTGTTGTTGTCTGGTCCATCCTAGTAGACAACTATGTACTTTGTATAAACTAGTTGGTCATATGCACTCATGCAAGGGCAAAGCATTAAGAATTTGTTTGGATGTAGATATCAGATGGCTGAAATTGAATTGGGTACCAATGCCAAATCTGCCTGGGTATGGAAATAGGCTAGAATACCAAATCATATGTTTGGATGTAGATGAAATTGCTAGTTGGAATCAATTCACTTGGCAAATACCAAATCATGTTTGGATGCAGAGGAAATTGCTCTTTGGAACTGGCTAGAGGAAGAAAGGTAGAGGATGCGCCGGGCGCAAAGAAGAAGAGCTCGCACGGAGGTGAGGTCGTGCGCCGCCACCACCTCGCGTGAGCTCGCACCGCCGCTTGCGTCACGTGACCTCGCGCACGCTCGTGCTACCCGCCTCGTCCGCGCTCGCACTACCACCGCCTCGCGCACGAGCTCAGGCCGCCGCTCGTTCGCCTCGCGCCACCAGGGTCGTCGCGACCGCCCGCCGGACTTGAGGAAGAAGCGGATCCGGATGTAGCCGGACTTGAGGACGAAGTGGGTCAGTATGTGTCCGTCGTCCATTGAGCTCGAGCAGTCCTCTTCATTCTTCTCGAGATCGCCAATAGCAGGGTGTGGCTGGCGACTAGTGTAGATGGCCGGCGACGGAGGTGGTCGGCGGTGGAGGTGGTAGTGGGCGACGGAGGTGGGCGGCCAGGTGGAGGTGAGCGGCCATGGAGACGATGAGTGCTGAGGACCTCCAACTCCACTCGATGTGGAGGGGTCAGGCTCTGTATTGGGATGGACCTGTTCCAATTATCCTTTAATACCAAGGAAATGGGTCTCCAATGCCAAATCTCAATTCCAAGTGCATCCAAAGAGCAACATCGAGGAAACATGGTTCCAATTTCAATGTCTGGGCTCCAATGTCCGGGCGCCGCGCTCGACGGCTATCGTGCCCCTTGGCCGGTCGCTTCGTGCAATGATGAGCTCTACATCGATGAACTTCACACGCCGACGAGCGTCCATTTCTCCCAAGCAGCAAAGAGATGTTGCGCTGAAAGCACATGTTGCAAGCGTTTATTTCAAATATTTCAGAGGTACACTACAAATGTTTTATACCGATGTTGCAAAAGTAGATTGGAATGTTGCATATGTTGCAATGGTTTGTGCACGTATGTCGTAAGCGTCCGTTCCCAATGTTTCATTTGTTTTTTAGACGTATGTTGCAAGTGTTTATCTGGATGTTGCATATGTTGCAATGGTTTTTCAGGTATTTTTTGTAAGTGTTTCAGACGTATGTTTCAAGTGTTTTATCTGTCTTTTTTTTTGTATGTTGCGAGTATTGCATTTGTATGTTTCTAAAGTAGATCTGGTGTTGCACATGTTGCTATGGCTAAATCGGCTAAATCAGCATCCAGGTGCTCCCCGCAACCTCACGACCACCCAAACCAGCCACCAAATCATCTCATAGTGACAACAGGGGTTGCCACATATTTATAGCCCATAGGACACAGAGTTCGACTCCAGCGCTAGCCTAGCCTCTAATACAACTCAGCTCGTAACGTAGCAAAACTGTATACCTATAAGACACATATCTAACACAACACACAAACTTTGAGTTTGTTGTAATGTCCCAAGGGATGAAAGCGGTACAGATATTTTCCGACCGTATTCGAGACCAAATTCATTCGAGAGGTTCAAATCTGTCCGTATTCGAGTCCGGATATTCAACATCTGATACTGTATCCGCATCTGAATACTCAAATCGCATATTTATGATGTCGATATCCAATCGTATCCTATCCGGCATGGTTGACACTATCCGCATTCAAATCCAAATCTGAACAGAAATATGAAAACAAATGTAATATCGATGATATCCATCCGTACCCAATTCGTTTTTATCCCTAAATGTCCCTATACCATTTATCCCTAAATGTCCCTATACCATGCTCCCCTCTCGGTTAGTGAAGTGGTACTGCCTGGCGCCTGCATACGAACAAGTGGGCCTACGGAGTACTATATCTCCTACAACTAAAAAGAACAAAGCGTGGTCATTTTTGGTGCGAGATTTGTTTTGGTTCATCGGTCTGCCCATGCCTGTAATCCCGCACCCATCGCTCCCTCGATCTGCCTTCCCTTGCGATCCCCTGCCGCTCACCACACGACCGCGTCCACGCCGCAGAAGGAAAGCCCGATCCGCACGATCATCGTGAGTCCACGCCGCACAAAAGGAAACCGCTCCTGTGATTCAGCCTCGATCTCGTTATTCCTCCGCCCACCTCCCCATCGTTGCCCACCCACAGCTAGCCGCGCCGCCGCCGCACCCGCCCGCAGCTCACCGCGACGCAACCCACGCAAGCCCGGAGATGGTCGTGACGCCAGCCGCGCCCACCCGCATGTTGCCGTGCCGACGGTGCCTGCGCCCACCCGTAGGTGCCCGCGACAGCCCTGCGGACCACCCGCCGCAGTCGTAGTGTCTTCCTCTACTCGCCCTCGATTCGCCTGGTGAGGCCACCTCCATCGTCAGCGCCGGCACCGACGCCGGGTCGGCACACTTCGCGTCGGCTTCAGCCCGCTCTATCACCGCCCTCGATTCGCCTGCTTCGTCTTAGGCTCGGACATAATGACAACCTCGCCCGTGTCTCCTGCTCCCCTGCTTCGTGTCGGCTTCAATCATGCCCTAAAGGAGCAATTGGGGTCTGGTTCGTGCGTTTTTGGGAGCATCAAAGTTTTCAGGTACGTTCTTGAGCGATTCCTGTTTGGTTGTGATTTGGCCTTTGGGAGATCGAATCCTGCCGTTCTTAGGGATATTGGGGGAGGATTTAGGGTACTGGAGTCTAAAGCTAAGAAATTGTATGCCATCCTAGAGTAGGGGTGGAATCGTTCGGCAGATGTTGGGGCCAAATTCTCTTTCTGGGTTGCTTAGAGTGGCAACGATCTTGCAGAGACTTTTGTAGGTGCTTGTTATTACGCTTTTTTAATCGATTTATGTTCAATTTGATGTCATGCTTTCATTTAACCGTCAAATGTCAGGGCCACTCTATGTTTATTTTGAGATAGTATAAACCAATGTAGTTTATTTATATCATCGGATTACATGCATTGCTGCTTTTAAGTAGACTAACTATTAAATGCAATGCTTTTTCTTGCTACTAACTACTAATTAGGTAGCTTACCTAGATCTCTTGAGCCTTCCTGATGCAGAGTAGATTCATAGCAGTACCAAATTGTCATTTGGAGTGCCTAAAAACCCTTCATGTCTTCATGTAAGCAGTACCAAATTGTCATTTGGAGTGCCTGGCGTATCACGAAGCCTTCAGCTTTTCTTAAGCAAGCAAATTTACTTTTAGGCTTTTCAGCGTACTGTATTGGAATTACAGAAACAACTATGAGCCTGAACTGAAACTTCCTGCCAGTAACCTATATTGTAGGAACAAGAACAACCCCTTTTTTTCCTTCGATCACATGTTCCAAACATCAGACAGTATGGGCAGTGTCTTTAGTTCACTACCATTGTTAGATAAATCAAAATGCCTAATAAAAGTATATTTCCAGTGACCATTTCAGTGAACAGATTTCTCTCTGCACTTTTGTATTTACATCTGTGCATTGCAGAGAGATTATTTGCTTAGTATGGAGGAGGCTATACAAAACTACTAGCTGTGTTATAGCATCGGCAATGCAAGGATAATATTTGGTTGCACTTTCAGACTAACTGTACTATACTCTGTAATGAAAAATTCAACCCCTATGCGTACATGTGCACACCCATGTCCTTTACTGAATCTACGCCTGCGGTTCTGTGTGCTTTGCTCTGAATGTTCCTAGCCCTTCTGTTCTTCATCTTCCCCACCTTGGTGGCATTTTGGATAGGCAGTGCAGATGGGATCAGGATATGTGATGATGAGATAATTATATTTATGTTTTGTTAGCACTAGCACAGCACTGAAAATTGTAACCTGTAGACACTGTTTACTTCATTACTTCCTTTAGGCTTAATATTCTAATCCTTAACTGATTGACAAACCTGATAAGTAGACTTTCTTAGGTATTTATTTTTTAAGGAATTCTCAGGAACACATGGTCCCATTTGATGATTTTGGCACCCCTACTGGTTGTTAGAAACTTGTGGAAGTCTGCAGAATCTAAATCGTCACTTAGCTTTTAGAGCTGCAACTTGGTTCCATATATTTCGATAATGATCTTTGGGCTGCTACCTTACTGAAGTGATCATGAACAAGATGATAATTTCGACACCAAAACTTATTATTATATAAATTGTTATATCCACCAATGAAAATTATTGAATTTGATCACACCTATTTGTTTGTTACCTAAACTTGCCTCAGTGTTATATACGTTGTTGAACATACATTATATTAGTTTACATACACTGTTCAGATTTAGCATCCAATACTCTTCAGCAGTGAGTACTCTATGTGTGCCTATCTGTATATCCCATGCTTTAATACTGCTTTTGCAATAATGAACCTGCCCCTATGTCCGTCCTCAACAAGAATAATAATAAATGAGAGAATTACTTTGAAGCTCCTCTTTCTGCAGACGTCGAAGAAAAAAAATTCCCTCAGCTTTGATCCCATTGCCAAACCATTAAAATCATGATGTAAATCACAAATTCAACGGCAATGATAGCATCATGCAGAAATACGCATAATTTTCAGGCTTGAGGGTGTACTGACCTCTCACGCCTTTCGGCATCATGTAGATGCAGTAGACCTTGTGTGGCTGCATGTGCTTTTGTGTGAAGTCAGACCATATTTCATATGTCACTATTGTCCCATTTGTTGATTTTGGCACCCCTTATGGGTTGTTAGGAACTTGTGGAAGTTTGCAGAATCTAAATCATCACTTAGCTTTTACAGCTGCAACTTGGTTCTAGATATTCGATAATGATCTTTGGGCTGCTACCTTACTGAATTCATGTTCTGCCGCTGGAGCAGGTGGTCCTAATCTGCCGTAATTGACGGCGTTGCCACTCCCAGGTTAGCCTATATCATCACTTAGCTTTTACAGCCGCAACTTGGTTCCAGATATTTCGATAATGATCTTTTGGGCTTCTACCTTACTGAACTTTAGGCTGCCGTCAACTTAGTTTGTACCACAATCACCATGAGTGCCACTCCCAGGTTAGCCTATATCATCACTTAGTTTGTATTTGCAACAGAGGGAGTAATTACAAGTGCATAAATGTAGACATGGAAATCATGCCCAATCTGTGAATGGAGTGCTCATGAAGTGGATGATGTTCTGTCTTTTCTCAATTGCATGCCATTGAACAGTTGACGTAGCTGCAAGTATCTAACTGGAGCTGACCCTGTCCCCTTCTGAAGCCTATTTATTCTTTGTTTAATTTAGGTTTCCAGCCATCAGCCAACAGGCTAAAATATGGTTACTTAAAGAGACAAGTACCTGATGTAAATGCATGTAAACGTCCGGCCCTTATAACTTGATTTAGACAATGCTTGTATTATCTGTACTGAACTGCAATTATTTTTCAATTTCTGCATTCATAATCAGTGCACCATCACCATGCATCAGTCATCTCTGAGAGAGATAGGAGCACTGCAGGCTCTGAGAAACTGATAGGATTACGGATCCTACCACGTAGATCACGGAGTCTGTAGGGGTGAGAAGGAGGTGGAGCAGGCTTGGGACCTCGCTGCCGGTGGTTGGGCGCCGTCGCGAGGTTGCAGGCGTGGAGAAGATGAACAGGCGACGGCTAGGGCAAATCCCGGCTCCCAAAGGAAGCCGAAAACAATTAAGATTGTTTCTGCTTGATTATCCAAATGTCTTACAAGCCATATATATAGCTCTAAAAAATAAGGAATATATCTAATAAATAGGCTAAATAATAGATAATATGGGCTGTTAGCCCTCTAATGCTGGTGTACAAGCTCAGCCACTAATGGGCCTCCTCCTGGTATATGTGACGTCGGTCATAACATCTCTCCCCGCCTGCGCAAACAGCTCGTCCTCGAGCTAGAAGTCGGGCAAGTGGTCGCGGAACTCGTCGAGGGTTTCCCATGTAGCGTCATCTTCAGGGAGGCCGTGCCACTGGATCAGCACCTGCCACACACCACGGCGCTGAAGCGCACGGAGAGCCCGCGCCGGCGCAGGAAGCAGCCGACCATCCATGGCCGGAGGAAGGCTGGTCGTGGTCGCTGGAAGGTCACCGCGGTGCGGCTTCAGGAGACCAACGTGGAAGACGTCGTGGATGCGGGCGTTCTCAGGTAGCTGGAGGCGGTACGCGACATGGCCAATGTGTTCCAGCACCTGGAACGGACCAGCATAGCGAGGACCCAACTTGCGCTTAGCCCGCGGGTCGAGGGACTGTGCGGTGCGGTGAAGGAGGCGCAGCCACACCCAGTCGCCCACCTGGAACTCCACATCGCGGTGGCCGGTGTCGTAGCACTTCTTGGATAGCTGCTGCACCTAGAGGAGCCATTGGCGCACCTCCGCCAGCATCTCATCGTGGTCGCGGAGAAGGCTATCTACGGCGTCGGTCCTTGCCGTCCCCGGCTTGTACGGCAGAATAGGCGGGGGAGGGTGGCCGTACACCACCTCAAAGGGAGTCATCCGAAGGGCCGTGTGGAAGGAGGTATTGTAGCAATACTCCGCCCACGACAGCCAGTCCACCCACGCCCTCGGCCGGTCACCTGTAACACAACAGAGATACATGTCAATCACCTTGTTGACCACCTCTGACTGGCCGTCGGTCTGAGGATGAAAAGCGGTGCTCATGCGAAGCTTGACGCTCGCCATCTAGAAGAGATCCCGCCAGACATGGCCGGTGAACACGGGGTCCCGATCACCGACGATCGACGAAGGGAACCCCTGGAGCCGGACGATGTTGTCGAAGAAGGCGCGAGCGACGGAGGAAGCCGTGTAGGGGTGCCCAAGCGCAATAAAATGCGCGTACTTGGAGAAGCGGTCGACGATGGTGAGGATGACGGATTTCCCGCCAACCTTGGGCAGCCCTTCAATGAAATCCATGGAGATGTCAGCCCAGACTTGGTTAGGCACCTCCAGCGGCTGGAGCAGCCCGGCCGACCGGAATGCCTCCGTCTTGTTGCGCTGGCACGTCGCGCAAGTGCGCACCCAGTCCTGGACTAGGGAGCGATCCCCTAGGATGTAGAAGTCGGCGCGGAGGCGGTGGAGAGTCTTCTGCATGCCCTCATGTCCAGCCGCATGGGCCAGCTGTAGGACTTGGTGGTGCAGGTCACCGACGTCGGGTACGAAGATACGCTAGCCATGCAGCAGCAACCCGGCGTCCTCGCGCCACGGCGCAAACAAGTCGCCCACGTGCAGGCGGTGCAGCAGCTGCTGCGCGCCCGGGGCGGCGGCTGTAGCGCTGCGGACCGCATCCAGGAAGGCGAAGGACGGCCTAGAGATGGCCCTGGCCGCACCCGCGCCTGCTGCAGCGTCCACTGCCTCGGCGTCACGCCGGGACAGCGCGTCAGCCAAGGTATTGAGGCGGCCCGGGCGATATTCCACCACGAAATCAAAGCCGAAAAGCTTGCTGAGCCACTGATGCTAGGGAACTGTGGACAAGCGCTGGTCAAGTAAAAATTTAAGACTGTAATGATCAGTATGGACCAAAAAGTGACGTCCCCACAAATACGGGCACCAATGACGAACGGCTTGCACCAGCCCGATGAGTTCGCACTCATAAGCCGCAAGCTTGAGACGGCAGACAGCGAAAGGCCGACTGAAGTAGGCGAGGGGTCCAGCGCCCTGGTGAAGGACGGCACCGAACCCCGCACCCAACGCGTCGCAATCCACGACGAAGAGCCTATCGAAGTCAGTCATCTGCAAGACTGGCCCCGTAGTGAGGGCGGCCTTGAGCGCCTCAAACGTCGTGGTCGCATCGTCGTCCCAAGCAAACACGTCTTGCCGCAAGAGACGTGTCAGCGGGGCAGCGATGATGCCGAAATCCTTAATGAACTTTCTGTAGTAGCCGGCGAGGCCCAGGAAGCCTCGGAGACCACGGGCGGAGCATGGGATCGGCCACGCATGAACCGCCGTGACCTTGTCCGCGTCCATGGCCACTCCGTCCTTGGAGATAACATGGCCTAAATAAGCCACAGACGCAGCGCCGAAGGAGCACTTGGAGCGCTTGAGGTGGAGGTTGTGCACTCGCAGGGCGTGGAGGACGATGTTGACATGTTGTAGGTGTTCGGCCCAGGAGGAACTGTAGATCAGGATGTCATCAAAAAATACCAGCACAAACCTGCGCAAATACGGCCGGAGGACATCGTTCATCAACGCCTGAAAGGTAGCCGGAGCGTTGGAGAGACCGAATGGCATCACCAAAAATTCATAGTGGCCATGGTGCGTGCGGAACGCCGTTTTAGCGACGTCGTCGGGGTGCATGCGCACCTGGTGATAACCAGAGCACAAATCCAGCTTGGTGAAGAAACGCACACCATGGAGCTCATCAAGCAGCTCGTCAACCACTAGGATCGGAAACTTGTCCTTGGCGGTCTTGGCGTTGAGGGCATGATAGTCGATGCAGAAGCGCTAGGACTTGTCCTGTTTCCGCACCAAGAGGACCGGCGCGGAGAACGGCGAGGTGCTCGGTCGAATGATGCCTTGCGCGAGCTTCTCCGCACACTCACGTTCTAGCTCATCCTTCTGGAGTTGGGGGTAGCGGTAAGGGCGCACCACCACCGGTGCGGTACCGGGCAGTAGGTGAATGCGGTGGTCGTACGGGCGCACCGGAGGGAGCCCGTAGGGCTCATCGAAGATGGTGCCGTGCTGCTGAAGGAGGCTATCCAACAGGGGCAGCGCCGGGTCGTCGGTGACCGCGGCCATGGCCGAGCGCTGCTGGTCGGTAGGCGTGGCCGAACCGCCCACGCCTTGCCACGTGACGCGTCGACCGTCGCGCCAGAACGCCATGGTGAGGGCGGTGCAGTCCCACAAGATGGGTCCCAGCGTCCGGAGGAAGTCAAAACCGAGGATGAAGTCGAACCCGCCGAGGTCCAGACCGACGCACGTAATGATGAAGTCTGTAACACCCCAGGTGTTTGGCTTCCACATTTGCACTTGCATTTCATAAACATGAGCATCATTCATCCATTCATGAGCTTATATTGCATGAAACATGCTTGTGCAACATTGCAACATATTGTCATATTTCATGTGTGTTTGTTTTATGAAATGAATAGTGTGCAACACTCAAGTGCAACATATGCAACACACTTTAGTGAAACATGGTTAGTAGTACTATGAAACATGACTATGAAATAGATGTAACATTTCATGTGTTTTTCATTGTTTCAGTACATGCAATGCTTGATTCTTGTGTGACCAATGTGTGGTGTGGCTAATAATTCTCTTAAACAACTTAGTGACACTTAGAATGTCATTTGGAACATTGTTCATGTTGACCATGTTGCCTAATTGTGATTTCAAATAGTGGTTTGACTTGTTTTGACCCCTAAACCCTTTTGTTTTACTGTTTAAAAAGTGTAGCTTAGGATGTTTGCATGTCTGAGCAACCTAAAACAAAGTTGTAGCAAATTTTATAAGGAACAAACTTTGTTTAGAAGCCAAGTCATGAAAATATGCACAACATGTTCAAAAAGGACCCACAAGTCAGTATTGAAGGCTGATTCAACACTTGAAAATATTTCTAAGTCTTAGTTGAATTTCAGTTTTCATGTACCCCAGTTTAGAGCTCTGTAGTTTACAAACAAAGCCAAACCAGCTCGAGCTCCAATTATAAAAGTTGTAGTTCATATGTAGATGTCCAACTTTGTCAATTATACCTTGAGCTATGTCATCACGGATTAGGAGTTAATCACCGTCAAAGTTTGCTTGTCAGTCGGCACCTTTGAACTCTGAATCGCAGTTTCAGACCAGCTACAGTGCACCGGCAGGTTTAGAAATCGACGGCCGCGTGGCGCCACCCGTCGCCGGTCACCTGAGCGCGATGCCACGCGCCACGGACGCCCTTTCGCGGCCGGCCACGACATGAAACCGCCCACGCGCCTGCCCGACCATTTCATCAGCTCAATTTGCATTTCCTTCGCTCACCACAGCAGCCGCAGCGGACCACGCCGTCGCCATTGGTTCCGCCGCGCTCGCACAAGCTCGCCGCTGCACCACAGCCAGCAAGAGCCCGCCCAAAGCTTCGCTAGCACCCCACGAACCTCGTCGACATTCTCGCTGAACCAGATGAGCCTTAGGTGAGGGCCTTTGGCCGTTTCCCGCCACCGCCGCCATGAGCGTGACCTCACCGGAGCTGAGGCCGCCGTGCTCGGGGTAGCTAGGAGCCATCTCGTCCTCTTTTCTTCCTTCCAGTAGTTTCCCCGCATGCTCTAGGAGCTCATACCGAGCTCGGTTGAGCCGACCATGGTTTGCCGTCGCCGGCAGCTCGCGCCGGAGCTTTGCCATGCCGCCATCACCGGCGACGAGCCCCCTCCGTTAGGTCTTAGGTCGTGCCACTTGCACCAATCAGTTCCTCTCCTCGCGCAGAGCAAGTTGGTAGCCGTGGTTTCGTCGGAGGAGTCGCCGTCGGTGAGCTTCGCCGTGATTCAGCGCCGACGAAGCCGCCTCCCCTATTCTGTCTCACTGACAAGCGGGTCCGGCTGACAACGGGGTCCCACACGTCAGTGACTGCCTGTTACATAGGATAGTTCAAATTTCCAGTTTTGAATGTTGTTTTGTAAATTTCGTAACTCCAAATGTGTAGATCCAAATGGTGTGATTCAAATTTTGTTAGACTCACAGTGAGGTCTAGTATTTAATAAAAATATGTGTTGAGCATATTATGTAGAAATTTTGGATGAATTAAATATGAACTTGAAAAGTGTTTTTGAATATATGCAAACTTGTTTAAATCATATCTTGAGTTTCTGTGATCCAAAAATTATGAAATTTAGTGGGTAAGCTAGTATTGCTTAGTAGAAGCTCTGATTAAAATTTGAGAGTCATTGCATGTGTAGTTTTTGAGTTATAGATTTTCCTTTTATCATTGAATGATCCTTGTGTGAATTTTAGTAATTTATCTATGAATCCAATGACCATAAAATTTGTTGGAGAATGTCCTAGTACCTTAAGTATGCTAGGAAAAATATGAAATCTGTTGCTTGACACTTTTCACTAAGGTTTCCTAATTATGCCATTTTAAGCCATTATGTCTTATCATTTTTGTGTAGGCTGTTATACTTGCTCAAATGATGTGAAATTTTTATGGTAGTCTACTTATAGCATGTAGTATCTGCTGTAATTTTTGTAGATTTAATGGTGTAGTTTTCATATATGTTTACCAATTCCTCTAATTAATTAAATAAATTAAGAAAGGTATGCAAAGAAATGTTTGGGTGATGAACACCCTACTTTCTGATGTTCTTGTGATATGTGTAATAAATGAGTAGAGTTAGTTTTGTCCAATTAATTGTTTACATCATAAGTTAATAATTATTTCGTTTGCATTATGTCTCTCTAGACAGATCTGGGGACTTTAGAAAGTTCCCCATGATATTTTGGTTTTTGTGAATGTGGTGAATACAAGAGTTGTAGATAATTTATGTATCTAGCTCCTGTCAAAATTTGATGGCATTCGGCCCAGTAGTTTAGAAACTACAGCTGTTTAAAGTTAGGTTCTTGTTTTGCTTACTCTCTGTCTTGTGAGGACAGAGTTCTGTTGATCAAAGAATTCGACTTGGCAAAGTGTTGAATCATGCTTTGAGGTCTAAAAATGAATTGTAGATAATTTCATAAGCTTTCCATATTGTCTTGTTGCATGTCATTTGGATTTGTAAATCTCCAGTTATGGTCAGTTTACTGTACCACTGTATAGTCCCTATTTTGCAGAAACATGAATGTTTGTGTGTATGCTTTGTTGCAATGTTCTTGTTGATTGTTTAGGTGCTAGCCTAACTTGAGAATATGCTTAGGTGTAGGTGCTAGGTCCTTAACTGAAGATGAGCAATTGTACATTAGGTTGTATAAACTTGGTAAGTTAAAGTGATTTGAATAGAGATTAAGTTAGAATATGCGGACTGCAGTAAGCATGTGCATTCCCCGAGCATCCCTAACTTCGTTCATGTGCATCCATAATATTTATCTTGCGCATTCATGTAATAGGTGCGCCGGAGGGAGTGACGCTTCTGGAGTTCGAGGGAGCGAGCCAGGAGGAGGAGCCCGAGGTGCAGGCAACCGACGAAGCAGCCACCGAGGAGGAGTTGCCCGAGTGCCCTGACCACCGTCCATCCTCTTTCCTGAAAGGCAAGCCCTGGAGCATTATAAGCCTCCCATGTTTTTACAAATATATTGAGTATCTCTTATTGTTGATGATGCATTAAGTATAGGAATTGGTTGGAACCAATTGTTGCATTATATCCCTACCTTGTCCAGATAAAATCCTGTGAATCCTAATTAAGTGTAGGATCGAATGATGCTTAGCTATGCATAGACCGGTAGAAGTCGGGTGATTGCCTGTCACCTGCGAGATGTAGGATGAGCTCTGATCATGGTTGGCTATATTTGCTATCGTGGGAAAAGAACCATGTGTTAATAATGAATGGAGACCGGATGGGATGACGGTAGTGCAGCAACAAGGCATGGAGGTCTTGGGTGTGAATCTATCCCCGTCTGTGTCATTTAAGGACCGATTCGCTGTACGTCCTCAGGTCATGTTGAACGCAGCCTAACACTTAGCTGGCCGGATAAGTCGTTCCGATCGCGAAGCCGAGTAGCTCAACTCAGGCCGGGAACCATGGGGGTTGGGGCATTCTGGAGGTAGTAAGGATGTGCGGAGAGCCATTGGCGTAAGCCCAAAGGCAGGTTAAAGGCCCAATCACCCTTGGCAGAGTGGTTCTCTGAGAATGCCAGGCGGCCCGGATCCGCGTCTTTTCTTTTATTTTTCTCTTGAGTTGTACCAAAGGTGACTTATTTGCGACCCTGACGGGGGAAGCAGGGTTTGTGTTAGGAATACCCCTCCTACTAGATAGGAATCGATTCGAATCGCCGTCTCTCCCAGATAGTGAGAACTTGACTTGAGCAGCGGCAACGTAGATTCACTAAATATAAAGATATGGTTAAATGATGATGAGAATTATGATGAGCCATGAAATACCTGATATGGTTATTATTGTTTGCAACTAAATCAAATGGTTGATTAGTACAGGTGCTAATATAGATGGTAGGTAATGGCTAAAAGTCAATGCTAGTACAGGTGAATAATGCTAATGGTTACTCAAGCTTTTATGCAAAAAGGTTGTCCATCAAGATCCACTGATAAAGCCTTGCATACTCCTTGGTGTCATTTATTTTTGGTTTATGACGGATAAGTCTAGCTGAGTACATTCTCGTACTCAGGGTTTATTCCCTCTTGTTGTAGATGACCTTCTATATCAGGGCTTCTGTAGGTATTGTCTCCACCCGGCGGGTGACGAAGACTAGATCATGGGCATGATCTCTTGTTATCTCATCTGAATGCTTTTGTTGGATGCGATCGGCAAGCTGGTACTGGTATTTGAACTCATGTGTGTGAGTTAAACTATTTGCTTCCGCTACTTTACAAGACTTGGTTTGTAATAACAATGACTCTGATGGGTTGTAATCTATCTGCAAACTATTTATGAAATGTTGTAACGTGTGAGATGTTATGTTGAATTACTGTGATCTTGGTTGTATGCAAGTTGGTTTGAAATCCTTCGTGGTTTCAGTTGTCTACCGGGTTTATATGGGCTCAAGTGCGAGAATTTGATCGTTTCGGCGATTGTTTTGTACTTGTGCTCTTATAAATTGGTCGGTTCTGTGACAAAGTCCTCGTCAGCGATGCGGATGGGGATGTCGCGAGCGATCCCCGCGTAGGCTAGGCGGTCACCATTAGCGACCGTGACGCGAAGATCCTCGCCACCAGAGGGAGAGAGCCCCAGGCGGCGCATGGCAGCACCCTGGAGGAAGTTATGCGTCGACCTGGTGTCAAGGAGGGTGAGGAAGCGCTCTCCCTTGATGGTGACCGGCACGAGCATGGAGTTCACCGGCCGGATCCCTGCAACAGCATGAAGAGAGACAATGAAAGCATTAGCCCCGTGAGCTCCGGGGCGTTAGGGTCCTCCACGTGGACGGCAACCGCATCAGCATCATCAGTCGTGATGTCGTCGATGAAGTCGTCGCACTCCACGTAGAACAGGTGCTGGCAGACGTGACCGCGAACATAAGGCTCGTCACAATTAAAACAGAGCCCTTGTCGGCGGCGCTCAGCCATCTCCGCTGGGGTGAGGTGGCGGAACGGACACACAGCCGGCGCGTTGGCAGCTGCTGGCCCGGCTGCTGGAGGGGGCAGGGCACCCCTTGGGACCGGAGCCGTGCCCGGCGCGCGTGGGAGGGGTGGCAGCCCCTAGCGTTGAGGAGGACGGTTGCCCCGCTGAGGGGCAGGGGGCGCTGGAACAGCCACGCAGCGCTCGAACGCCCGAGCAAGTACATGGCAGATTGGAGGTCCGGCGGCGCGCGCATCTCCACATGCACTTTGATTTGGTTCGGTAGACCGCCCACATACAACTCTGCCTTTTGGCGAGGGGAGAGGTCACGGGCATGGCATAGGACGGCGTTGTAGCGCTCGGAGTAGTGTTGCACGGTGGAGAGGAACGGCAGGCGCGCCAACTCGGCCAAGCGAGTGCCCTGTACAGCCGGCCCAAAGCGGAGGGAGTAGAGTTCCCGAAGCGCTCCTAGGGCGGCATGCCCTCGTCTTGTTCCAGGGCATAGTACCATGTCTGTGCAGCGCCCTTCATGTGATAGGACACGAGCCAGGTGCGCTGCGAAGCCATCGTCTGCTGTCCCCGGAAGAATTGAGCAGGTCGACGGAGCCGTCATACGTGGGGAACTCGAGTTTGTAGAACTTTGGAGCAGCCTGGGCGCCGAAGATAGCGGCCTAATCCGCTGCTGTGGGGCCCTCGGGGAGGGAGGCGTCCACCCCCCCGGAGATGACCTGCTGCACTGCTGACGACATCACGGGCGCGGCTGCTGATTGCGTGACGGTGGTGGCGTTGGTGTAGACCGGAGGAGCAGCCGAGCCCATCGCCCATGATGGAATCGGGGACGGCGAGGCCGGCCAGCGTAGAAGATGGAGCGGCACTCCAGGGCCCGAGACCGGCATCCCGTAAGGAAAACTCAAGGCCGGGAGCAGCGGCTGGGAGCTCACAGAGGGAACCCCTGTGGGCGGCGGCGTCGAGAACGGCGGGGGTGGAGGGCTGCTGGACGAGCCTCGCCCAAGGCGCCTGC
Source organism: Miscanthus lutarioriparius (assembly GCA_904845875.1). Lineage (NCBI taxonomy): Eukaryota > Viridiplantae > Streptophyta > Magnoliopsida > Poales > Poaceae > Miscanthus > Miscanthus lutarioriparius. The sequence continues at coordinate 24,141,516 of CAJGYO010000016.1, read as the reverse complement.
ATGGACGCGATGTTGCGGTTGATGTCGAGGATCGCAGCCGCCAAGGACTCGAGCATGAGCGGCGCAGCAGATGTCATCGAGCCATCCGAGATCTCGGAGCCCGCTGATTGGAGCCGCGCGGTGGAGGTAGGTGGTGGTGGGAAGGAGGAGGTCGGCTGAGGTTGCGACATCGTTCATGAGCAGTCTGATACCAGGCTGATAGGATTACGGATCCTACCGCATAGATCACGGAGTCTGTAGGGGTGAGAGGGAGGTTGAGCAGGCTTGGGACCTCGCTGCCAGCGGCCTAGGCGCCGTCGTGAGGTTGCAGGCATGGAGAAGATGAACAGGCAGCGCCTAGGGCAAATCCTGGCTCCCAAAGGAAGCCGGAAACAATTAAGATTGTTTCTGCTTGATTATCCAAATGTCTTACAAGCCATATATATAGCTCTAAAAAATAAGGGATATATCTAATAGATAGGCTAAATAATAGATAATATGGGCTGTTAGCCCTCTAATGCCGGCGTACAAGCTCAACCACTAATGGGCCTCCTCCTGGTATATGTGACGCCGGTCATAACAGAAACAGTACCACATGTTTTAGTCTGGACATTTGGAGCTACAGAGCTTCCAATTATACATGTTGAGCTTAATTAGGAGTTTATTTTCAAGTTACAGATTTTTTTTGTTTATCACTGCTGGAAATAGTTTATGGACAGCTGCTGGTCATTTGACTACATGTGCTTCCATTACTTTGGTTGGTTTGTAAGTCCTTCAGGCATACCTGTTCGTTCATAGTGCCCATTATCTTCATTGGGTGTGTGATTGTGTGGAGCCAAATTTTCTAACACTATTGTAACTTTGATTGCTTTGGTATTTACTTTATGTATCAGTGTTTCCTAATTAGCATAAATTTTGATTCATTCATGTAACTCAGGGATAGGCTCTAGAAAAACTTGCTTATGGTAACTTTGTTTGATTATGTGGTTATCCTTCAGCTACTCTGTATTTTTTTAACCGAAGCTACTCTGTATCTTCGGTATTAGAAAATAGAATCAGATGACCAGATAACCCTGTTGTGTTTAGTGCTTGCGAGCGATGGTAGCACTATTCCTGTTTTAGTCAAATTATCGTCATAATTAATTTGTCAAATAGCTTTGCTGGTGCATAACTACATCAGCCTATAACTGTGATGCGCGGACGCAGAAATTGTTATCTATTGACATTATTATGTGATTGTAGTAGTTAATTCTCTATCTGACAATACTTCCAATCAACAATATTAATGCTAGCTGAAGTTTCAATCCATGTTCCGCAATTTCTAGAGATCAATCCATGGGTAAGAACTGAAACTCTACTAGCAACCAGCCTTGACTGAAAAAGGATGCAGTAGCACCTTAGCCATATATTTTTTTTGATTTTGTTGTGCTACTTTTACTATTTGTTTAATTTCCTTTTCTACCTATTTAATCAATGTCTCCATTCACTGCTCACTGTGGTCCTAAATCTCAATTCAAGATTTAAATTCAGTATAGATTTTGGACCACGTGCTCTACTAATGCTTGACTGGGGCAAACAATTATAAAATTGATGAACATGAAAGCTAGTGTTCCACTGTATGCAGTTGCAGGCACATAGTTACAGTTGCAGGCACATAGTTCCTTCAGCTTTAGTAATAGTTTCTGGATGTAAAAGAGAAAGTGGAACAACTTTAGAGACCACATATGAAACTTACTCTGATATGTCTTATTAACAGTCCATTTGGCAAAATTAATTTTGTTAATTAGATTGATCACAGTTGGTTTTGTGTATGAATATACAACCAGCTTAGGCAAAAATCAACATAACTGAGCCGTGATGGGCTACCTTCTCATAAAGCTTTTTGTTGATTATTAGTAGACTGATGAATTATCTCATCGCAGTGGAGCGTGTGATTAGTTAACTCCCAACACTGAGTGAAGGTCCCTGGAAGATTGTGAGCCTTCACTGGTTCTCAGGTAATTATGTACACACTTTCCAGATATGGTGTTTAGCAATGTAGTTTTTTTACTTGATTCACCTTGGTAAACTAATATACATCCCCATACAGTATGAAGTTGTCTACCTAAGAATTTCAGTACTGGAGTTGGTAGAAATTTCACAACTACCTCACTTAACCAATTTGAGTTTGTAGCTAGGAACTTTCATGGCTCTCTAGCTCACTGAACCAATTTCATTTCTGGAGTTTGTAACTCACTGACGAGTTTCTACTGCACTTGGTCTGGTGCAGCATGAATAAAATTCAGAAAAATTATAGTGCACTTGGTCTACTGCCACCTCTTTGCTTCTTCGGTCGTATCCTAAAAAATATGTAAGGGTATCGTCATCGCCTCTCCGTATCGCTCCGCTCGTTCCTCGGTCAAATTCCATCACCTTCCTCCGTAGATACGAGATCCACCAGAGCGACGCTTCGTAAACATCGGCACTAGCCGCTTCATTCATAAGGACCTGCCGTTGCTCCGCGCAGAGCGACGCGCGGCTCGTCGTCAGCGTCGAAACCATCCGCTGCTCCGCAGGTACTTCCGCGGTGGCCATATGAAATTTTGATTGCTTCATTGTTTCTTACTTGTCCTATTTAAAACATATTCAGAGTTGCATACTTGTTTGTGGGGGTTACAACCCCGGATACCCATGGCAGACCACATGGGCTGCGCCCTCAGGGGTGGCCCAGCCCACAAGACGAATCCTTGCGGGACACGACTCTGTTCGGCCCCTCCCGCAAGGCACGGGAAGATATCCTGAAGATACTACGAGATCTGTTAGGATATGTATGATCCCAAGATTCCTGTAATCAGTTATTACTTTCCGGTTATCTCTCAGATCTAACCGACTTGTAACCCTGCTCCCCGGACTATATAAGGCGGGCAGGGACCCCTCCAAACTCACGCAATATCATACGATAGCTAATACAAACCAACATACCACAGGAGTAGGGTATTACGTCATACTGACGGCCTGAACCTGTCTAACTCGTGTGTCTCTATTGCCTTCTTGTTCTTGATCTCACGCTTCTCTGTCGATCAATCTACCTTCGTGGGATAACCCTCGGAGGACTGCCAATGATATTCTGTCGATAGTTGGCGCGCCAGGTAGGGGTTTGCGTGCTGTTTCCTTGTCGAACAAGATGGCTATTTCCGCAGGCTCATCGTCCCTCCCGCAGCCCGGCCAGATCTTCACGGTCGGATTGATCTCATTGATCATCAACGCTGACGGAGTCGGAGAGCTCCTCGAGCCGGTGCAGATCGATTCTGCGCCGATCACCCCCGTACCTACGACTGCAGATCCGATCTTGGGACCGCCTCTAAGGTCGCGTTCATCGACGATGCGCTGCCCGCTTCCTCACTACCAGAGAAGGCAGATCAACAATGACGATCTGATCACATCTATCGATCGGGTTGGTCTGAAGCTCGCTGATTGCCTCTCCATCACCGAATCGGCTCTAGACACTCTGGTCCAGCACCGACCACCCACCGATCCAGATCCGGTGGAGGCTGCTCGGAAGACTCCAGGAGTTGCGGCTCTGTCCTTCGGGCTCACCAACGTCGCCTCCACCTTCCAAGACGCCCTAAGGGGCAAATTCGCCAACTAGGTGGGAGATGTCTATCCTCTCGCCGACCAGATCACCAACCAGCCTCCACTGGCCATCAAAATGCTCCATGTCGGCCGACGCTCTAGAGTGTCCCTCTAGACCATCCTGGAGGAGAATCCGGACTCCGATTCCTAGGGATCTACGGAGGCCCTCGCCGAAACCTTCACCGAGCAACTTCCTCTCCTTCCTTTCCGGGGTGGCACGATCTTCAACGTCAGCGTCGACAGCCCCCTCAGAACGGCAAAACCGAGGAGGAGCACGCCGCTAATGAGAACCAGAACGTCAACCACGCACAGCGCCGAGCAAATGAGAATGTCCTTACGAGGGTCGAGCAGCAGCTTGACTCACAAGGAGTACCACTCCAACGCAACCTCGATGACGAGTTTGTTCGAGTTGACGGCCACGACGTATACAAGACTCCAAGTGCCAATTTGGTAGTGGCCGCCAACGAGCTCGTCTGGCTCCCGTAGACGCCTGAGGTCACCAAGGTCACCGCCATGCTCAAAGTGGTGCACTGCCAGGTCAATGAGATCCGCTAGGATCAGAGACCTTCATACTCCACCACTTCGATTCACCGATCAGTCGCCACAAGAACCGATCGCCGCCAAAGTCGCTTCACCGACCAGCACCGCGACGACAGGCAACCCCTCCAGGGCTGAGCTAGGGGCAACCGCGCCGAACATCACTGCCAACACGACCAGAAGGTCAACCAGGACATCCGAGTGCACCTCAACAATCTCTGAGATGCACGACGACGTATCGACGAACGCCATTTCGGTCGCCACGAAGAAGAAGTACGTCGCTGTCAGGAATACGAGCAAGAGTACGGAAACCCGGACTCAGCTCTCGAGCCGATCAATGCCGGTAATGCTGCAGATCCCGACGCCGACCACAACCCCGAAGGGCCCCCAGCATTCACAAGGGCGCTCCAAACACTTCAGTGGCCCCGTGGTTTCAAAATCACTAGGGTCGAGCCCTACGAGGGGAGGATGAATCCAACACAGTGGTTATAGGCTTACGCCACTGCTGTTCGCGCCACCAGAAGAGACACCAGTGTCATGGTGAACTATCTTCCCATCATGCTTGCGCCAACCGTCATGAACTGGTTCACTAGCCTTGCCCTAGACTCCATCGGATCCTAGGAAGAGCTGAAAAAAGTCTTCATCGACAATTATATGGCTACGTGTATGCGGCCGGGAACCAAGCATGATCTCAACCGCATCAACCAGAAGCCATCCGAGCTCCTCTGCAGCTACATCTCGATGCTTTTCTGAGATGAGGAATTCTATTCCAAACATCACGGAAGCCGAGGTCATCACCGCCTTCATCCGAGGACTCCATCACCGCGAACTTCGCTCCAAGTTCAACCGTAAGCCACCCACTAGGATCGGCGAGATGATCACAACTGCCAACCAGTACACCAACGCCGAGGAAGCCGAGGTGTGCTTCAATGAGGATGCGGGCACTCATTGCCCAACACGCCGCTACGACGACCGCCCCGACGACCGCCGCCACAATGACTGCCGCCACGACGACCGCAGTTACCATCATGACACCGACCGTGATCGGCCAGAAGGACCCAAGACTGGTCAAAATCGCCGCCGCCAGCCAGACCACATCATCGCTGTTGTCAATGAACCTCGCGCCAAGCGCAACTACGACTAGCGGTACAAGAAGATCCTCGATGGCCCGTGCCCTCTCCATAAGAACGCCAAGCACAAGATGAAGAACCGCCTCGGCTTGGCTAAGGAGTTCCAGGACAAAAAGCTAGATGACGACACCAACGACGGAGCCGGAGGTCGCCGACCACCTGGGGGCAATAACAATGCCTTCTAGGACCATGACAAGGTGGTCGCCACCATCTTCGGGGGCCTTGCCTCCACCGAGAGTAGAAGAGAACGGAAGCTCGCCGCACGGTGGGTGCTCGCCGTCACTACAGAAGACACCGCCGCTAACCCCAGCTATCGCCCATAGTTCGAGGTCCCCATCACCTTCAGCAGGGCCGACCAGTGGGCGGACATCCCCTACATAGGGCGTTTCCCCCTCGTCCTCGATGTAACCGTCTAGAAGATGCTTTTCAGAAAAGTGCTCGTTGATGGTGGGAGCGCTCTGAATCTCCTCTTTGCTTAAGCCCTAAAGGAGCTAGGCCTCGGGTTAGCATATCTCACACCCTTTGACTCCTCCTTTTGGGGTGTGGTACTTGGCAGGGCCTCCAAACTGCTGGGAGAGATCACCCTACCAGTATAGTTCGGCACGGCAAGCAACTACCACGTCGAGCACATCAACTTCTATGTCGCTGACTTCAACACCGCCTACCATGCCATACTTGGCCGGCCAGCTCTAGCCAAGTTCATGGTTGTACCGCACTACGCGTATCTGGTGCTGAAGATGCCTTCACCTGCAGGAGTTCTAGCCCTGCGGGCCAACCTCTCCATCGCCTACGCCTATGAGACAGAGGGTCTCGCTCTCGCCGAAGCCACCGACCTCTCCATCCAGATGGCCAGCATGGTCACCGAAGCCAAGACGGTGCCCACCGATGACATGGAGATCCTAGAGCTAGAGCCTCCTCGCGCCTCCGCCTAGTCCAAGGAAATAAAGGAGGTCGGCCTCGGCCTCGATGACCCCTCCAAGACCGTGAAGATTGGGGCTCACCTTGACCCCAAATAGGAAAGTGTGCTTGTCTCCTTCCTACGTGCCAACACCGACGTGTTTGCTTGGAAACCTACAGACATGCCGGGGGTACCATGGGAGAAGATCGAGCACTCCTTGAATGTCTCGTCGACCGCCAAACCGATCAAGCAGAAACTCCGCCGATTCACGCCAGACAAGAAGGAGGCTATTAGGGTAGAAATAAAACGGCTCTTAGCTATCGAATTCATAAAAGAAGTGTATTATCCTAAGTGGTTAGCAAACCCTGTTCTTGTTCAAAAAAAGAATAAAGAATGGAGAATGTGCGTTGATTACACTGATCTTAACAAACACTGCCCTAAAGACCCCTTCAGTGTGCCTCGGATAGATGAGGTTGTAGACTCCACCGCCGACTGCGAACTGCTCTCCTTCCTCGACTGTTACTCTGGCTATCACTAGATCTCCCTCAAGGAAGAAGACCAGATCAAGACATCGTTCATCACGCCCTTCGGTGCGTACTGCTACACCATAATGTCCTTCGGACTCAAGAACACCGGGGCGACTTCTCAAAGTGCTATCTAGATGTGCCTCGATCAACAGATCGGCCGCAACGTTGAAGCTTACATCGACGATGTGGTCGTCAAGTCCAAGATCGATGATGATCTTATCGCCGACCTCGAAGAAACATTCGCCAACCTTAAAAGGTACCGATGGAAGCTGAACCCTTCAAAGTGCATCTTTGGAGTTCCATCCAGTATACTCCTGGGCTACATTGTTAGTGCACGAGGCATTGAGCCCAATCCTGACAATGTCTCCATCATCACCAACATGAAACGGCCAACATGCATCAAGGATATACAGAAGCTTACATGCTGTATGGCTGCTTTAAGCTGCTTCATATCGCGCCTCGGCGAAAAAGGGCAACCGTTCTTCAAACTCCTCAAGGCCTCTGAGCGCTTTTCCTGGTCAGAAGAGGCAGACACAGCCTTCGAGCAGCTCAAGTTGTTCCTAGCAAAGCCTCCGATCATGACGGTGCCATGGCCAGACGAAACTCTCCTGATCTACATCGCCGCTACTTCTCGTGTCGTCAGCACAGCCATTGTGGTTGAACGTGAGGAGGCCGGGCACGCCTATAAGGTGCAACGTCTGGTATATTTCATCAGCGAGGTTCTTAACGAGCCCAAAACTCGTTATCCTCAGGTCTAGAAGCTGCTATATGCCATCCTGATTACTTCACGCAAGCTCTGTCACTACTTCGAGTATTGCAAGATCGTCGTGGTCACTGAGTTCCCTTTGGGGGACATCCTCCGCAACAAAGAGGCCAACGGCCATATCATCAAGTGGGTTGTCGAGCTCGGCACTTACTCCATTGAATTTAGAAGCAGGCCTACCATCAAGTTTTAAGCGCTTGCTGATTTTGTCACTGAGTGGACCGAGATCCAAGAGCCCATCACCGCCAGTTGCCCCGAGCACTGGGTGATGTACTTCGACGGCACCCTTAGCATCAACGATGCTAGCGTGGGCATTCTGTTCATTACGCCGACAAACAATAAGCTCTGGTACGTTCTTCGGATACACTTTTCAGCCTCCAACAACGCCGCTGAATATGAGGCACGTCTTCACGGACTCCGTATAGCCATTGAGCTCAGCGTCAAACGCCTCATGGTATACGGAGACTCCGCACTGGTCATTAACCAGCTCAACAAAGACTGGTCTTGCTCCAGCGAGAAGATGGATGCATATTGCGCCAAAATCAGGAAGCTTAAAGGGAAGTTCTACGGTATCGAGTACCACCACGTGGTACGCGATCAAAATCAGCTCGCCGATCACCTATCCAAGTTAGGCTCCTCTCGTGCCACGATTCCATCGGGGGTCTTCGTTCAAGATCTTCTGGCGCCATCCATTAAAGAAGATAAGGAAATTGAGGAAGTTCCTCCCACCGAACAGTTGGTACTTACGGTAGCTTCACCGGCCGCTGATTAGAGGGAACAGTTCATCAAGTACCTCTCCAGCGCCGAAGTACCCGCCGATAAGACTGAAACCGAACGCCTAATCCACCGAAGCAAGCATTACGTGCTAGTGGACAGCAACTTGGTGAGGAAAAGTGTTAGGGAAGGGATACTGCAAAAATGCATCACCCAAGAAGACGGAGTGAAGCTACTTCTCAAAATTCACTCTGGTTCCTGCGACAACCACGCAGCCTCGAGAACACTGGTCGGCAAAGCTTTCTGAGCTGATTTTTGTAGGCCCACGGCCATCTCTGATGCAGAAGACCTCGTCCGACGTTGTGAAGGATGCCAATTTTTCGCCAAGCAAATACACGTGCCGGCACAAGAGCTACAGACCGTCCCAGCTTCCTGGCCCTTCGCATGCTAAGGACTGGATATGATTGGGCCTTTCAAGCTAGCGCCAGGTGGCTTCCGGTACATATACATTGCCATTAACAAGTTCTCCTAGTGGATCGAGTATAAACCGCTCGTCGCGACTACTGCAAAGAAAGCAGTCGAGCTCTTTGAAGATATCATCCACAGATTCAGTCTCCCGAACAACATCATCACTGACCTTGGAACTACGTTTACTGGCCATCACTTTTGGGATTTCTGCGAAGACCGATGCATCTCTGTCAAGTATGTCTCCGTTGCCCATCCTAGAGCCAACGGCCAGGTCGAACGGGCGAACGACATGCTCCTTGATGCCCTCAAAAAGAGGCTATATCAGAAAGAAGAAAAGCATTCGGGCAGATGGCTCAAGGAGCTGCCAGCTGTAGTCTAGGGACTGCGCACTCAAGCTAGTCACAGCACCGGTGTGTCTCCATATTTCTTTGTCTATGGCTCACAAGCCATACTACCAGCGGATATTGCCCTCCGAGCACCTAGGGTGGAAAATTATGATGAAGAGCAAGCCGCAGCTGTTCGGATAGAGGACGTCGATAGGGCCGAGGAAGAACGCCTAATCACTTGCATCCACATAGCCAAGTATCTAGAAGGCTTGCGGGGGTACTACAACCGCAACATCAAAGGTCGTTCATTTGCTGTTGGCGACCTCGTTCTCCGTAGGAAACAAAAAATAGAAGGGATGCACAAGCTCTCCTCCCCATGGGAAGGGCCTTACCTTGTCAAAGAGGTTACCCGACCAGGGTCGTATCGCCTATGTGACTTAGACAGAATTGATGTCTCCAATTCATGGCCCATCGAGCACCTTATACGTTTCTATCCTTGAAACGCTCCAGATATGTACTCTCCACTTCATGATGAATAAAGTTTTGGTCTCCATAATTTGTCTCCATTATTTCTCCATTATGGTTTAATCTCCACTTACGGTCACCGAGCCTTCAGCTACTCCATAATGAACTCCAATACGAAATCGCCATAACTGCGCCGACCACGTTTTCGCCGAACGAGCTTCTCCAAATCGCCAAACACGTTTTCTCCAAATCACTGAACATGTTTTCTCCAAATCGCTGAACATGTTTTCTCCAAATCGCCGAACACGTTTTCTCCAAATCACCAACGTATTTCACCAAACATGTTTCTCCAAATCGCCGAATACTTCACTCCAAATCTCCAAGATATTTCGCTGATCAGCGAGCAGCATATGTTCTGTTCTATTCTCTTTGGAAAAGACCCAGTCTCCGATCTCTCCCTACACGTGCTACGGGCTCCGTGCTCGACGTTATGGACTATGGGCTAGCCAAGGCCGAGAGCTTAGTAAAGAACTAACTGCTCAGACGCCACTTATACTACGTTTATCTCCAAGTTATATTGCCAACCACCGAGCAGCACACGTTCCACTCTGTGCTCTATGGAGAAGACCCAGTCCCCGATCTCTCCCTACACGTGCCACGGGCTCTGCGCTCTGCGTTATGGGTGGTCGGCTGCTGTTCCTTGGTCATGCATGCAACTCCTACACATGCACGAGCTCCGCACTCGATGTTATGGACTATGGGTTAGCCGAGGCCATAGGGCTCAGTAGCGAGCTAACTACTCAGATGCTACTTATACTTCGTATAATTGCGTTATGGTTAAAACTATGAAGATTTTTTCACTGGAATATAAGCAAACAACATATGCATGCACCTTATAGCATTTATACACATACATAAATGTTTTTTGCGCTTTCGTGCGTTCTAACTACAATGTCCAGATATTACAGCTGATAATCTTTGAGCAGATCACTGAGCTTCGCCATCGCTGTCCATCTCGCCGAACAGGTCTATATCGCCGGCCAGTTTTTTCGCCGCGTCCTCCACCTCATCCTCCAGCTGCTGGGTCTCCACCTTGCCCAACCCTTTGGTGAATTCGGCTCCTATCGCCTGAAGGTCAATGGCTGGATAGTGGGACCGAACCACCGCAAGGGCGTGAGTAGCGGCAGTAACAATGGCGTTGTGGTTGAAGCTCTTGAAGTTCTCCCACGCTGCCTTGCCCCTTTGGATGATGGTGTCCGAACGCTATGGCCTGTCGTCGGGCTGAGGAGCCACCTCCAGGTCGACGTAGTCGAGCACCGGTTTAACTCCGGTGATTACGGCATCGAACTTGTCCCTCTGGGTTTGGGCGTCCTGCTCCAGCATGTCGAACTGTGCCTTGACCCTCCGATGGTAGTCTGCAAGCATTACAGGGTTACATCAAGCAAGGAAACTACTTCAATAGTAACTCCTTCCAGGAAGTACTCACCGTTCAGTTCCTCAGCCAGTTTGTCTGCTCACCCTGTCTCCTTCGCCTTCTCCTCTCAGAGTTGTTCAAGGGCCTGGCGCAGCTGGCCGAGCTTCGCGTCTTGCTCTACAAGCACAACAGTCATCACAAAAAATGTGGCTGTTCAGCAATACAAAAAGCACATTCGCTGATATACCATACCTGTTTTCTGCTCGGATACACTTCTGAGCTGCTCGGATTTCTGTTCTAGTTGCATGGAGGCACTCGCTAGCTCTTTGGACTTGCACCATAGCTGCTCAGACGCAGCCGCCAGCTGCTCGGACAGGACCCCTTTCTGGTATTCCAGGTCCCGCGCGTTGGATTCAGCAAGGTCTCGCTCGTGCCGGGCCCTCTGGATGTTTCTCTCCATAAGGTTCATCGCCTCTCTGAGTTTTTCGTTCTCCTCGACAAGGGGTTCCATCCACTTTATCAGCTGGTGCTGCTGCTCGGCAGTCCAAGTTATCCCCTGCAAATGACCAATGATAATGATGAACTTCTATCTCACTACAAAAATTTGGGCTTTGTATGACAAAGGCAAATTGTCACGGTAAGTACATAATTTGTCATAAAAAGCATCTTATGACGAAAAGGCAGCGTCACGCCGATCGTCATATAACGACCGTCACATAATGTACCTCATGACGATACCATGGAGAACCGTCACAAAATGTGGTTACCTTTTATGACGGTGTGTTTCCAGCGTCACATATTAGTTATCTTTTATGACGGCTGTGCTCGTCACATATTGGATAGTCAACGCGTCACTTTATGTACGCGCCGTCACAAATGATTCGGTGGAAGACATGTTTGGATGGGTTTTTGCGACGCCACAATAGCGTCATATATACAATTTTATATTTTGTGACAACTATATTTCGTCTTATTTTGGATGGTAGTTTGATGCATTTTGAGACGACTGTATGGTGTCACAAGTTGTCTTCATTCATGACGAGCGTGGCATGCATATTCAGTGACGACACATATCTTTCATCACATCTCACAGAAGCATAATACACATATATAATCCAATCCATCATCCACAGAATGCACTGAAGCCATCATCCACATGATTGACATCACAGGTCATAAATCATACACACTTGTTCCAGCCACACATTGTTATCATCCACAAACATGCATACATATAAGTTTCTCAGTTGCGGGTTACCACACATTGTTCCAAAGACACTTGTTCCACCACATAGTTTCAGGTCACCAACATAACAGATAAATAGATAGCACATTGGATCGACAAAGTTCCAACCACACAGAGTAAGTTCTAGCTAGGTAGCAATAACATAGGCAAAAGCCTCATCCTGCTAAACTGCATTCATACCTACCTCAATCTTTCTCAAGTTTGAGGACAGCTCATGAGAAGGCATTAGTCTCTTCAAACTTGGTATTCATCCCTTCACTTCCTCTTGAGTCTCAAGCGCGACAAACTTTGGTTTTCTTGGAGTGCGGCTCACTTGAGCTTGAAGTCAGTGCTTGCAATTCTTCCCGCTTCCTAGCAGCTTCATCTCTTTCGACTTGAAGCCTTGCCTCAAACTCAGCTTGAAGGCGTGCTTGTCTTCTTGTCGATGAGGCTTGGCCAGTCTTCGACAGATCTAGGGACACCAATGTTCGGAAGAAAGGTGGATGAATGGCTGATGTGGCTGAGACTTTCAAAGCAACAATAGTGGAGGAGACTTTTGTGCTTCTCCTTCTTCTGGCTCTCTTTCCTTCTTCTCTCGCCACCATTTGTTCCTACATAAAATGAATGTAGTTAATAACAAGGCCATAGAATAGTACAGTAGCGAGGCATTTACTTGAGTACAGTAGATGTATCCAATCATTTAGGAACTTACATATATTTCATCTGCAAGAGGAGTACGACCACTTTGGCGACTAGTCATGCACTCCCCAAAGAAATCAACAAAGATCTCGTTCCATGTTGTTGTACTTAGGCCTCTCTGCAAAGATGTTAAAAGCGTAAGATATAAGAGTAGCCATGAATTATATGTACATGCCAAACACCAAGATGCCAAAATATGTATGCACTAGACATCATACTAGTTTTTGCCTAAGTATTTGCCTCTAGATTTTTGTGCCAACAACAAATACAATCACTAACATCAACTAATTTCGACAGGTTGGAGAAAAACAACTCGAGATTATGCATCAATCCAACCTGGACAGATCAAGAAGAATAAGTTGGCCTAATCAACACCTACTACTACTGTTGATGAGCATCTCTCGATGACATAACAATTTGTATTGCTAATTTCAGTTTGAAATGGTCAACTTAAGAGATTAGGAGCATAAACACCTACCGATTATAGCTCACTCAAAGACATCGCAAATATTATGAACATGGGAGCTCATCTCGTAAATCATAGGGCCAAAGCCACAATCAACTACAAAATCAGAGCTCATCTCGAAAATCAAAGGGCCAAAGCCATAATCAAATACACAATTAGAGCTCATCTCGAAATAAGTGGAGCAAGTGCTAACTTGATAGTCCACAAGCACATGGTAATTACTAAGCTACAAATGTCCCATCTTTCAAGCTAATTATACAAAAGACATAGTATATGTACCAGTCATGTCGATGGGCAATATATGACCTAGCTCCAGTCTTTTGGTGCAGTTGCACTTGGCCTCGGTTAACTTTATTCTTAGCAGATTTTTCCGCACCACAAATGCAATAAAGAGTTGTCATTCACATGCACAGGTTGCATTGCATAATAACAAAAGGAGATAATTCAGGCATGGACCTTATTCTTTGGGTCACACCAAGATTTCTACCACTTTTACCCACTCTCTCTTCTTCATCTTTGGTGGAGGCTTTGTTTGGCCAAGAGCTGTTCCATTGTGAGTGTAGGGTCGAAGTACTTCGTTTTCAGGTGATACCTCTGCTGCCTTACTCCCTTCTTGATGATATCGGTGCATGCAGCTTTGCTTGGTCCCTCGTTCTTAATATCCACATCCAACCTTGACTGCAGTCACACATATGAGATATTAGACACAATTTTTGACATGGTAGTGGAGTAATGAAAGGAAGTATTTGGAGTGAAATAGCTATCTTACCGCCACTTTCTCAAGCACTTTTGTTATTTGTGCCGGTCCCACATCTTTTGATATAGCTTCCAAGATGTTAAGATAGGCGGTTGTCTCTCGTAAACAACACCGGGCCGATGCCGGTTTATTTGCTGAAGTGGTACATCAGGTCTTTTCTTCCTTCACCACCGGATAGCCAACTTCTTTCCTCTATTTATCATCTTCTCTAAGCCATGACCCATGGTTTTCTTGCGGACATTCTTTTGGCCTTACCATTATTAGCAAATATTGATCAAAATGTGTTATTAAAGCAAAGAATAATTGTAGATAATGATTGGAGAAACAAATGCTTGGCGGTGATATTGTTTACACGAACTAAGTCATCACTTGGTTCTCCTTCACATGTATTACCCTCTGAATTAGCAACATCAAATTGCTCAAATGACTCATTGATGTCATTGCTTTGCCTAGAGCTCTGCCACCGTGAGGTGTCTGTAGGGATTGGTGGTTAATACTAGTTCTGGAGTCATTTGCCTCGACCGAGACATGGTAATAGTGGGTCTAGGAGTATGCTTAGGGTTAGCACCAAAGGCGAAGACATGGCTGCACTTTGCCCGGTGAATCTAGGAGGACTAGGCATTGGCTTTACTGAGCAGTATAGACATGGCTGGACTGGTCCTAGTATGCTCGGGGTTAGCACCAAAGCGAAGACATGGCTAGACCGGTGAATCTAAGAGGACTAGGCACTGCTTTTTTGAAGTGGCGCAGACATGGTCGGACTGTTTGTCGTCTTAGTTGGATTACTAGGCACCCTTTGTGCTAGTAGTCTCTGTGGTGTTGCCGGTGTTTGGTGTGAGGTGGCCTTGCAGCTTGGTCGGCACTAGAGATGGCAATAGGTTTAGGTTTTGCTTTGGAAGTGTTCTTAGGAGGCAAGGGATTTCTTATCCTAGGTGGTGGGCGGCCTCTAGGCGAAGGCATGGCTGCACTTTGCCTAGTGAGTTTTATTAGGCGTTCATAGATTCTTGCTGGTTGGCGGCCGCCATTATTGCTTGCCTTTTTGCTTCTTCCGAGGGCGAGTTCCTGGAACCATCGCTCCTACCTTGCCAAGAGAAACATGCATCTTAGTAATGAACAAAGAAGTGTCAAGTAGCATAATTAAGTACAATGAACTATATGTTTGAAATAGATATACCATAAACTTGTTAGTTGGCCTAGTAATGCATCTCACCTCGGTATTGACCTCATTATTGAGGTCATCGTCATAGTCATCATCGATGTCGATTGTTTATCAACATCGGAGGAGGGGTCATATTCAATGTCGATTCTCAATTCCCCACGCCTTTTCCTTTTTTGATATAACTTCTCTAATAGATGAGCTAAGATTGGAATACCGAAAGACTTAAAACTTCCCGAACATGCTTTACATTCTCATCCCTCTTACGCTCATATAACTGGTTTTTGTCATTTCCTCTATTACTTAGTACGATGAAACGAGAAAGAGCGAAAACTAGATTCAGGTTTCGTAAAAGGAGTTGAAGAAATAACTAACACATCAAGACTACATTAAATAGTAAAAAGAAGGCAAAGTATCAAGTAAATTCAACTAACATGGTTATGCGGTAAATGTGACAAGAAACAACTAATGATGACAACAATGTCTCAACAACTAACAGATGACAACAATGTCTCAACATGTATCCATCATTCATTTCATTCCAACTCACAATTTTTGCAAAAATAGAACTACAGCGTGTGCATTCCAACTCACCAATAGAAGACATATACATTGCAATGGTAGAACAAGATTAGAATTATGTACATTCATCTTTCTTGTGCATCTAATGAGTTTTCAGTCATGCATGATTTATGTCCATCTTAGTATATTATGATAAACACTATAACTGGATTACTTTGCCCGTAGCCAATAAACAACAACCATCTACTAGACACCCAAGGTTGAATTTCACTAGTACTTATAGTAAATATAAAGCATATACTTCACTCGATTCTGAGATGACTTGTCCAATCCAATTGAAATAACAGATTTCAAATCGGTTTGTGAACTTAACCAATATCGGGATTGCCAAGATGTGAAAACAAGGATGCTACAAGTGGGCTCACCAAGTGTCGGCGGTAGCCGTGAGGCAGACGACGTGGCGCGGAGTCATGATGGTAAGCACACGCCATGGTGGACGGGCGCCCTATGAGCCGTGGATGTCGCCGGGGCGGCGTGAGCTACTGGATCCGGCCTCCGCGTCGGGTGGTTCCGGCCTCCCGTCGTCGCGCACGAATTGCCATCTTGGTCAAAATTGAAGCTACAGTACAACCTTGATGTTATGCACATAGAGAAAAACATATGTGAAAACATTTTGTCAACTCTACTTAATATTCCGAACAAGACAAAGGACACAATTGCTGCTAGAGTAGATTTGGAAGAAAGAGGTATAAGAAAAGAGCTTCATTTGTTAGATGACACTGGTGATGCATCCTCAAAGCCAAGAGCTTGTTACGTTCTAACACCAGAAGCAAAGAAGAAGTTCTTGCAATTTGTGAGCAATGTTAAGTTTCCAGATGGCTATGCCTCCAATATATCAAGATGTGTCAATATGGAGGAGGAGGATCAATGCATGGGCTGAAAACACATGATCATCATATACTCTCGCAGCGTATTTTACCAAATGGCCTTCGTGGTTTGGTGCGAAAAGACGATATATGAAGTAATTAATTTGAGTTGGGTAGGTTTTTAGACAACTTTGCTCAAAAACTCTAAAGGTTGATGCACTAAAACAAATGAAGGAAGATATTGTGCTTATTCTTTGCAAGCTAGAGAAAATTTATCCTCCTGCATTCTTCGATGTTATGGTTCACCTAGCAGTTCACTTACCTGATGAGGCACTCCTTAGGGGACCGGTGCAGTATGGATGGATGTACCCCATTGAGAGAAGATTGGGCACCTTTAAGCATTTCGTCCGTAATAAAGCAAGACCTGAAGGTTCTATTGCAGAGGCATACACTTTGCCTATGAGTGTATGACCCAAAGGCTCAACATATTTCAAAGTGACATTATTAATAGGTTCACAAGGCCTGAAAGATACTTGGATGGAGAAAAGAACATCTCACCCAATGGTTACTCTATTTTTGGTCATGGTGTTAACCTGTTGGGTGCTTCAAAACTTCATTATGAAGACAAAGACTATGACTCCATGGTTTGGTTTGTTCTAAATAACTACGAAGAGGTTGATGAATACAAAGAGTGAGTAATTGTTGTAATTTCATTTGAGCCATCTTTATTCAAAACAAGTGTCACAAAAAGACTAACTATCTTCTTCCTTTGCAGCATGTATAGGGCAGAATTAGAACAACAAGAGGTCAACGATGTTGAAAAAATGATGTCAACACAATTATTTGCATGGTTTGAGAATCATGTGTGTGCAGCTTCTACAACATGACTTAATAATTTATGATACAATACACTCAAAACTCAATAATTTTGTATGTTTACAACCTGTAGATTACGAAATTAAAATATGAAGGCACAACACATGTTGATGAAGACCTGTACTCACTAGCATGTCGGCCGGATCCATGAAAAGGCGTTCATACATAGCCTGCATAATCAATGGGGTGCACGGTACCACACTATGGCTCGTGATTTAACACAAGAAGACACAGAACTCCACCATCAAAACTGCAGGTACTCATGGTGGTGACACAATTGACTTCTATGGGACAATCACAGACATTATTGAGTTGAGTTACAGTAAGAACAGCAAAGGGCATAGAACTGTTATCTTATTACGGTGCGAATGGTACAATCTAGAGGGAAAGACATACCAGCTGAAAGATGATGGTTACTTCAAGAGCATAAATAGCCAAGGCCGATGGTATAAGAATGATCCTTTCATTATAGCCACTGATGCTTCACAAGTATTTTTCTTGGAAGATACAAAGTTAGGTCCATGTTGGCGAGTGGTACAAGAATTTGGCCACCGACATATATTTGATGTTGAAGAGACCGACACAAACCAACCAATCCATGAACAAGTACAGATGAGATGTCAGGAGGCATACCAAGAGGAGCATACTTCATCAAGAGATGGTGCAGTGGGAGACATTCATCCTGATATGGATTTGTTGCGCATGGATAATGAACCAGGCAGCCCTGTTAGTAGAGACCTCGTCGAGAGCACCCGTCGACAAAAACATACAACTCAAGGTGATGAAACATACGGCGATGATGAAGATGAAGATGAAGATGAAACCTACCTTGAGTACCATAGTCCTAAAGAAGGAAATACTTTAGGAGAAGACAATGATGATGACTGACCTTTGCATTTCTGGAGATTTGTGAACCATGAACTTTTCTATTATTGATATTGTTGTATTTGAATTATGCTACTACATTTATATCTGAATTATGAAATTGTAAGACCTTATATGCAATGACTCTGTTTTCAGTGGATGGAAGTTACAGTGCCCAGATTTCATTCACATGATGCAAGTTATATATAGTGCCCAGACTTCATTCACATGATGCAAGTTATATATAGTGCCCAGATTGTTGTGTTTTCATGACACATGATAATGTCATGTAATGCCCAGAATCTATCATGGAATGTACAGAATCTGTCACAAAATGTATAGCCTAGAAGTTACAGACATGCTGCCAAAAAATCATTCCACACAAGTAAATCATCATAAGCAAAAGGGATCTTTATTTCCAACATACATCAGAAATGTACAGGTTACACAAGAGAAGTCCAAGAGCACGAAGGCCCATATTTTCATACCAACTACAAATACATCCTAGACAGCAGGTTCACTACATGTCCTAGCTAGCCTACTTCATCATCATAGCCAAAAGCATATCAAATGTGGCAAACATATCCAACCCACTTCACAGCATGTCCTGCTACATCATCATTGCCTACTTCAACATTACAATTACAACCAAAAGAATGGCCAGCACCAGGAATGTTACATTCAGACAACCACAGACAAGACAAATGCAGCTTCCCATGCCTTCCCTGTTCTTGCCAACCATTTCCTTCACCTTGTTCAGACTCTGCTCTAAGCTATCAATTTTTCCAACAAGCTCAGGAACTTCAGTTGTCGAAGCTGGTGCAATGGTAGAAGCAGCTGATGGTAGATAACCATTATCAAGAAGGAACACCACATATTCTTCCTCAAACCAATACCTAGCACATGTCCCCTGCATCCAAATTTAAACAACAGGAAATTAAAATCAATACACTACATCAACTGAATGCTAAAAACACTACCATTCTCAAGCATGCTCATTCAAACAAGATTGAAATGATTATAACACCGACATTTTGATAGTTCTTCCTAGGGCACTTGAAATATCTCTTTCCAAAGTTCAACCCAGCATCATGTGGTATTGGCAAAGAAAGACCCTAACATCCTTGCAATCTAGGCACATAATCAACGGCAACCCGCTCACATCATCAATCAGCGTCTCTAGATCGACGACCGTGGGCGGAGGAGCTGCAGCAACAACAACAAGGGGCGGGTTGCAGGGCAACCCTAAGCTGCGCTAGACCGCCTAGTGCAAGTGGTAGATGATGATGATCTCGAGACATGAGCCCCGATTGATACACAAGAAATTGATTAGGAATTGCACATTGGATTGACAGAGAGCAATGAGCGAAGAAAGAGGAACGGGAGGGGATGAGGGTGCCACAGCCGAGCAAATGGAGGCGAACGGGAGGGATTGATGGCGACACTCGCCCACCATGCGCCACCACCTACCAACTTTGAGGCGATGGCGGCGTTCACGGTGATCTGCGCTCGCCGCCGGCTGTCTGGCGGCGGATCTCATGCCCTCAGCCCTTTGCCTCGCCGTTACACGGGAGAGGGCGAGCCGGCTTCCATGCCAGAGCCTGCTCGACCACGGCCGTGCTCCACCACAGACGCCAACCACCTTCGCCGCCCCTCCGCTTCGCCGCTGCCGCACCGCTAGAGGCTCACCGCCCTCCGCTCGCCTCCTTCTTCAGTTCGGTCAGGGGAGATGGAAAAAATGAAATTGGTCAACAGCAAGGAGGTAGGGTCCACCTTCAGGGGGTATATTGACATTGGGGCCGGTTATTTTTTGAAAGATGATAAAGTGACATCGACAAACTGTCACATAAAACTAGCATATGGCGTCACAAAAAACAAGTCGTCAACCGGCTCCTTGCGCCTAACATTTAGTGACGAAATTTGTTACTTTTTTGTGACACTATATACAATGTCATCACAAATGCTACTGGGGCTCATAAAATTATGACGACCAATATTTTTCCGTCACATTATATTACATTAAATGACAAAAATAGGACCCGTCATAAGGGAATTTGTCATAAAAAGAAGGATTTTTTGTAGTGTCTCCATCGTCATAGACGAGCATTCCAGATGCAGTACCGACCTCGATTTGTTTCACCACTCCGGCGAGGGCGGTCTTCAATCTCCTCATCTCCCTGGTGGTGTCTTCCTCCTCGATTACCACCACCTCGTCACCGTGCTTGTGGAGGATTCGAACAGATTGGGGTCAAGGTTCAGCACGCTTGATCTCTTCCACCTCGTCCTCTTCCGCCATAGCTCGAGGCACCACTGGGGGCTACGTGGCTGGACAGCAGGTCCGACCATGCCCTGCGATGCCTTAGGGGGTGCTGTTTGCTCCTTGGGCGCCACCGGCTTCGCCACCCTAGACTCCGATGCATCGCCGGCAACTCTATCTTGTGCTCCTGATGACCCGGCGGTACCCGCCGTTGCCTCAGGCACTGTCGCCGACCCGTCTATTGTCAATGCCACCAGTTCATGATCACCACGTCCGTCGATAGTGGTGGTTGACTCCTCCTCCGGCTGCCGAGCACTCGGGGACTCCGAGACAGGAGCCACCGGCGTTGCCTCCACCCTGGGGTCAGCCCTCGGCTGCTCGACAGTCTAGACTGGCGGGGTCAAATTCTCTGCATGCTTTGCACTGCATCAGACCATCTCGTCAGTCACCAAAAAAGCTAAGAAATGACAGCAAAGTAACTCCAAGGCAAGTATACTTATGGTTTGGTCTGCCGGTACAATTTGTTGAACCGACGCTTCATACTCAAGCCCCCAGGCATGGCCATGGGGTTGACTCCCATGCTCTAGGGTGGAGGTCCCGCCTCCTCCACCATCGGCCTCTGCTCCGCCTGCTGCTCGGGGACTCCCGTCGCCTGCTGCTCGGGGGCTCCCATCGCCTGCTGCGTGGGGACTCCCCTCGCCCGCTGCTCGGGGACTTCTTCGCCTCTCTTCGCTTGTTCCTCCACGCACGTGCTGCGCGGAGGTGTTTCAGTGCTCGGTGGAGGGGCCACTAGAATTTCGTCGTCATCCGACCACTCGAACATCGCGGTCCTTCGCGTTCGAGTCATCTGGTCACCACCAAGCAAGATGTCGCCCGGTTTGAGGGGAGCGGTGGCCGCTGTCTTCCTCTTCTTCTAGGCCGGCTCGTCTACTGTTGCCCTCTTCCCCCAGATTTACTCTAGCACCGGGGATGGACCCTCCGACAAGATGCTGACAGTTTCCTCCTCTGGCTGCGGTGGTGGCCGGGAATCTACACCCTTCGGCCAATCGCTCCTTGGGATGCCCGAGAAGTACACCGCTCTTTCCTATGAATGGATCTTTGCATAAGTGAATCAGTTCACTGCTCGGCAATAATCATGGATACTAAGCAACATGAGCAAAACAATCGAGAAGGTTACCTGAGGAGGTGGATTTAAACAGTTGAAAGCCTTCGTTAGCCTTGACATGCTGAATGAGGGTTGGGAGCGAATAGCTCTGCGGCCCGCTCTAGCACTTCTATCCTCATCAGTCATTTCGGCCTCTCCCGAGTCCCGTCATCATCGCCCTTGAAGTTAAAGCCCGGGTGGGCCCTCTCCTTGCAAGGCTGGACGTGGCACACAATGAAGCTTGGCGCCACCAATTCACCGTTAATCTCCACGCCTTTGATCAAGTCGAGGAGCTCCCTCACCTACTCCATGTCAGGGTTGTTTGGTTTCTCCGACCAGCTCTTCTGGCTCTCCGGGATGTGGTGGATGTCGCAGCGGATTATAGGGTGGCTCTGCTTCATGTAGAACCACCTAGAGTTCCACCCTTTCAGAGAAGTGTTCAGCGGTACATTAATGTACTCGCTGTTCATCCCATCCCAGAGCTGCAGATATACGTCGCCGACCACCTTGGAACCACCGCCGCCCTTCTTCTTCAACCAGAACAGGTGTCTGAAGAGGTTGAAGTGCGGCAGAACACCCAGATACGTCTCACAGAAATGGATAAAGATTGAGATGTGCAATATGGTGTTTGGGTGGAGATTGCACAGACTAATCGTCCAGAACTCCAGCAGATCCCGCAGGAAAGGATGAACAGGGAACCCCAACCCACGCTAGAATATATCCTCAAAGACTACAACTTCATCAGTGTTAGGCATCGGGAAGGGCTCACCGCTGGCTGGCCGCCATCCGGCGATGACGCGGTCTGGAAGGACGCCCGCTGCCACCATCCTATTGAGCTCCGCCTTCCCTATCTTCGACGGCACCCATTTATCGTCGCGGCTAGCTCCGGTGGCCGCCTTCTTCGATGCCATTTCTTAGATCTGGTTTGAGATTGGTGGCGGATGCGCGTGTGGATGTGAATCTAGAAATGTGGCGGCGGAGGAGGAAGATGAAATGGCAAAGGGGCAAAAGGTATGAGCGTGGGGTGTGGCGGCGCAATTATAAAGCACTCCCCCACCTTTTTGCACTCGAGGGTTTTTGGGAAACCGTTCCCGCAATTTGTGTTTCTTCGAATTCTCCGCAACTGAAGGTGGGACTTTACCTGGGCTTTCGTGCAAGCCCCGGCCTGCATCGCTGATTTATCGCCGAAATTGGTTATTACTCGCCGAATATTCGCCGACATCTTCGCCAACTATTACGGCTCTATAATTACTACTATACAGCCATTACTCCGCTATTTTCTCCATGATTCTATTCTCTCCATGATTTCCTTTTGAGGCTCGGGGACAGCGTCAGCATTACGTCTCGGTTCCTCAATGCGTTGGGGAGTTTTCTTTAGTTGACTGTTGTTTCTGACCCTGGCACCACATGACCACATGACCTACTGTCAGGCTCGGGGACTAAGTGGGCACACTTCACCTTGCGGTGAATGTGCTTTTTCTCAATTCGGGGTCAAGCCTGGGGACTGGCTGCCTGCTCGGCTGATCTTCTATTATTTTTCTACTTTGGACCCTGGCACCACATAACCACATCATATACTGTCAGGCTCGGGGACAAAGTGGGCACACTTCACCTTGCGGTGAATGTGTTTGCTTTATTCTAGAAGACTCTGCGCCTCTTGAAGCTGAAGAAGACTATTTTTCTCGTGGGCGGACTCCAAGTGGGCACACTTGGTCCACTGCGAAGAAATTTTTGATTCTAAGCTTGAGCTCCTTACACCCTTATGGCAAGCCGTACTTGGGTCATATTGCTCAGCTATGATTCACGCTGCTCGGCAACTACTCGCAACTACTCGGCAACTCATCACAGTGGTCGGACCATGAGTTTGACTGCTTGGCTTTGTTCGCACCTGCTCGGACGAGCGCAAGATGGCGTTGCACAATGGGTACAAGGCGCTCGGGGACTAGCTGTGGGGGGTACAACCCCGGATACCCATGACAGACCACATGGGCTGCGCCCTCAGGGGCGGCCCAGCCCATAAGACGAATCCTTGCGGGGCACGACTCTGCTCGACGCCTCCCGCAAGGCACCGGGAAGATATCCTGAAGATACTACGAGATCTGTTAGGATATGTATGATCCCAAGATTCCTGTAATCAGTTATTACTTTCCGGTTATCTCTCAGATCTAACCGACTTGTAACCCTGCTCCCCGGACTATATAAGGTGGGCAGGGACCCCCTCCAAACTCACGCAATATCATACGATAGCTAATACAAACCAACAGACCATAGGAGTAGGGTATTACATCATACTAACAGCCTGAACCTGTCTAACTTGTGTGTCTCTGTTGCCTTCTTGTTCTTGATCTCACGCTTCTCTGCCGATCAATCTACCTTCGTGGGATACCCCTTGGAGGACTACCAACGATATTCTGTCGACATTGTTACAGTCGGTCTCTTGATTGGAGGCGTGAAGCCATTGCATTTGAGTATTTGACCACATAAAACATGATTTACAAGTACTCAAACTACCGAATTTCAGATTATGTAATGTAATGGTAAGCATATGCAATGGTTGTGCCTCAGAAGTCAGAACTTGCAACCATCCGTGAATTCTTTGCTAAGCTGTTGAGAGGCTCCATCGCTGGGCAAGACATATATGGGTGGCGGCGGCGTGCGTTGGTCGAGTCCGTGTCGACAACGATGGGCAAGCCCTGCAGGAACACAGCGTCGTGATGCACAAGGCCTGCATAGGCAAGCCCCAGCCCGCGTCGTCTAGAGTTCATAAAAAAACTACACCACCTCGCTTTGGCTCTGCTGCGGAGTCCGCGTTGAATGATACAGGTGATACAATAGTATGGAAAAAAAGAGAGAAACTAATTTTATTAGCTTTGTATAAACTAATCTATACGACATAGGTCATAAAGATCATGAGACAGGCTTTATATTTTCAAAATAAAATTAGATTTGTAAATTTCTATCGTCTAAGCTATAAGCACATGCATCGTTATTGGTGTAGATAAAATTTATAGGATCCGTGCAACGTACTGACATTATTTGTAAAAATATACTGTTTTCACTCCTGTCTACTGTTCATGGTCCGGCAATTGTAACCGGGATTGGTTTGATAGTTGATTTTCATATTCAAATCATTTAATCGTATGACTGGTTATTACTAATTACAAGTCTGGGTATCTCTAAATTTTAGATAAACAGCACAGGAACAGAGATTGCAAGGTTCAGAAGAGTAGAGAAGGTCTCGATGGATAGTTCAGATGCAAAGGTTTCGATGGAAAATGGAGGCCACTTAGAAGATATTGTACAAACAGAAAATTCCAGTGAGCCTATGGATGATTCTAGATGGTTGCAAGAAAGCATGAGTACAGAAGTTACCCACGAAGCTCTACTAGTTGACCAGGGTTTTAGCACGGCCCACGATGAAAAGGCCCTATCAACTTCTGGGGTGGATCCGACGGGAGAAAAAGGACTTTCAGAAATCATAATCGTACAAAATAAACCCAAAAAATCTATGTCTTCACCGGTTGCCCCAGAAGGTATTGATATTTTCTCTTTGATGGATTAACCTAGAAAAACTGCTAACTATAGAGCCATAATTGAATTTGTGAAAAAATTCCATCTTCACCTAGGAATGAGGAGCTTGTGCTCATAGACGATGTTCTGGTGTCGAGAAACCACATGGAATGTCTTTTTCAGCCATATGAATACTTGTCTCACGAGGTAACATATGCAAGTCATAATACTCAATCAAACATTGCCAACTTCAATGCTCTTTCTCTATAATGACGAAATGTATGCAAGTCATAGATGCTTATATTAAACTGTTGAAGGCCCAGGAGGGTTTGAAAAAGAGGCCAGGAGGTACAACCTATCTTGAAACTGCGTGCTTAGTTGCAATCATGAAGCGAGATGGAGAAAATGATGAGACCATTGAAGCCAATTACCCTAACCGTGGCACTTCACAGCGTCTTGGTTTAGTTCAAAGGGTGCTAGCTTACTTGAAGCATGACATGGTAGCAATTTTTTTAAACGATCTATTGGTCTTTCATTATCAATTTTTTATGCCTGGCAAATTGTTTATTGTTTGATTTGATAGGTGTTCCTTCCAGTAAATGTTACAAATACACATTGGTACCTTGCTGTTATAAACGCCGACAAATGTGAGGTTCAGGTGCTAAACTCTTTGGGCGAGATGTTCGTACGTGTTGACCTCAATAAAATTGTGGGTATTTCCTAACACAACTATTTGTACACATTTTATATTTTAGAAATGCTGATTGATTCGTTCTTCTATGAACAAATAGCGAGGTGGATTGCGAAAACAGATAGATTTCATATTGGAGGAGACAGGCCCGAAAGAGCACAAATGGCTAGATGTTGAGGTTGATACCTGGCCGTTAGGGAGATTTTCCACGGCAAATTATTACAAACAGATGGGTACGTCAGAAATAATGGCATGTCATATAAGTTGAATTTTATGTGACTTTTCCTTTTTATCTAATGTGAGCATTAACCTCTATTAATGTTGTATGTAGTTTTTTATGCGGTTTATTCTTAATAAACTTTATGGAGTATTGGACTGGGAACGATTTGTTAGACGAGTTCAATCAGGTAAACTATGCGTCTTACCACAAGTTATGAGTGTGCACTAGCTGTGTGTTTTTAATTAATAATTAATTAGGTTCATACTATCGTGCAGGATGATATGAAAGAATTTAGATTGAAGCTTGCGGCGATCTTGCTATGGTCAGAGTTAAATAAACGAAAGGGTGCTCCATATCTTGATAGGGCTAAAAATATTGGAAGTCCAAGCGACTGTGCCATAATAGAGAATCCAAAGATGGCTGATCAAGTGTCCACGAAAAAGAGAAAATATTATGAGAAGGCCAAATGTTTAGTGGTTCAAACGGGCACCCCTCAACACATACAAACTCAGAATAAATCCTCACAAGTCTATGCCAACCAAGACCCTGATGAGTTTTTGGCATTTGAGGTCATGAAAGACATGCCAATGAACAAGGAAGAGATAACTGAGTTACTGTGTGATTACGTTATGGCGATTCAGGATGAAGCGACGTTAAAGTAAGCTACATACTTATTTTAATTACTTTATTTACTAATAATAGTGTGCTATCTTATATGACGAAAACCATCATCTGTGTCTAATGCTTTGCAGGAAGCCTTGGGTTAAAGATTTTCATCCCTCCATGATTGCCCTAAGTGTCAAGGACCTACAAGAGTTGTTAATGAACAATCGAGACATCCCTGAGAACTGTTTCAACTTAGGTGTTCGTTTTCAGGCAGTTCGAGAGTATAATACAATGAAAAAAATACAATAGTATTATGAAGCATCATATGGACCTGCGATTCTGTATAAGCATATTTTTAAAATTCTTATCGTGCTATATTATATTGTCTTATTTGTTGTTCTCCTAATTATATAAAGTAGGTCAAGTTATACTAATCCTGACTCTCGATATCCTTCTCTTTCAGAAAATGTGTGCTTTAACAAAAATGCCAGAATACCGTAAAAACTACACTAAGAAAGAAATGGCTGCTGCGATTGGTGTATGTGAGGATATAGAATACAGCTTAGCACAATGCAGATATGTAAGTCGCTTGCTCCTACTTTTATTACTTGTTTCCTATAAACTATTCTAAACGCTACCACATTTACAGTTTCTTTTGCCATGGCTGCACGTTCGAAAGTATATGCTTTATGTTTTCGATCAGAAGGAGAAGATGCTTGTCATGATTGATCCTATACCTATTGAAGACTGGTGTAAAGACACACCAGCGCTGATGTATGCTAGGTACACTCTTGGATTTACCTTGCAGTACACGGACGCAGTGAATGTACATATTCCCGAATGGAATGAGGATGTCTTCAAATAGAAATTCAGACGGGAAGGAAATATTGCAGATGACATAGATGGATAACTAACGTAGAGTCACTATAGCTTGCAATAATAATACCTACGATTTAACTATTTCTATATATCGCTGATCGTGAATCTTGCCACAGACATTTAAGTGGATATCTTATTCTACAGTATATGTCTGTGTGGAATAGACCAAAAGCCACACATATTTATACTGTGAGTATAACACTTTGTTTTAAGTTTTTGTGGAAGATTTTTCAAGAGACGCAGTATTACCCATGCGGCAGGCACTAATATTGACATATACACTTGAGCCTGTGTACAGGATGGTATGGAGATGTGACGGAACTTATTCGTGGATTTATTGGCACACGAAAGAAATGGATATCGGAGATTTCTTTCTGCCGATATAAAACATTATCTTAGGCGCATCACGGAAAGGTCTATAAAGTAGAGTGCCGTGCTCTTAGTGACTGTTAATTTCACAAACTTTGTTTTTTTGGATTAAATGTCAGTTTAATGTCTTACAGTATTGTTATCTTATCGTGCGATCCGTGTGTTTTTAGTATAAAAGTTTAGTTGTCCTGTAATAACGCACAGACACGCTAAATAGTCATTATCAAAAGTTCAAAACATATGGTCCACGGGTGCGCCGAGGGTTGCACTTTGGATGTGGTGCCGCCATTTCCAAACAATCGAGCTCTCAAACTATTTAATGGCGCCGGGACAAAACCGGCCAGCTGCCACACGGTGGGCCCCCGCCGGCTCTGCGCCATGCAGATGCGCCGGGACAAAACCGGCCAGCTGCTACACGGGTGGGTAGCAGCCGCCCTGTGCATCCTCAAGACAAGAACTACCGGCCGTTAAACGCGATCACTTGACCTGAAAACTCGGCAGGACGACGACGTACCAGGCGGTTTGCAACGGTTACCCACTCCTGGTTCGTCGTCTTCGTCTGGATCGCCTGCTGTGGTCCTCGGCGTGGCAACATGTACAAGCCAATCGAGCCGTAGTAGATTCATCCAATCTCAAGAGATTAATTAGCTAGCGCGAACTGCGTGTCGTGCTTGATTCCGCGCCGTCACGAGCCTAGGAACTAGGAATAGTAACCAACACAAACCCATAAAAAGAGCACTGTACCTGGGGCGCAGCAGTGCGCGTAGCGCCGGCGGACTCCAACTGGGCCGTGCGCGTACGCCAGGTCGCCAGCGGCCAGCCAGCCGGCCCGTGGCTGATCCGGCACTGGGGCTGCAAGGCTTCGCTGTCGCATCAACGTCGACCGCACTACTGCGAGCGCTCGCGCGACTTGTACGTCCACCTGTTCCTGTTCCGCCGATGCCGATCGATCTCGGCGGCACGTGCACGCCCGGGGACCAACCGGCGCCCCGCGGCCAAAATCGCTAGATCCCGTGGCGTCCCGCCGATAATGCCGGCCAGCGTCCCTGTTCTCCGATCCCACACAGATCACGGACTCGGCGCGCGCACCCCGTCCCCTCCTGTGTACGCCGAGCTGTTCATTCGCCGGCCGCCCGCCAGCCCAGGTACAGGTACGTCCGCCGCGCCTGTGGTCGACCGCGCTTGGGCGGAAACATCCAGTGCTGGGCAGCTCTTGCTGCCTTGCTGCGCGCGATAAGACGTGTATATTCTTCTCCCGTGGCGCATCTCTGTGAAGGTACCGGCGTCACGTCGACGGTCGACCTCATCGTTGTCATTGTTAGGTGTTGGGTCGGCAAGTTGTACGTACGCCCTGGTAGTTACGTACCTCAGCTGCAGGTACGTTTCTCGCTGCACAAATGTACTAGTAGCTGGCTGCTGATCGATCAATCTACCAAGGACACAGGAACAAGCTACGAACCGTGGACCAAGCCTGTTTAGGCATGATCCATGACTTAATCATGGTCTATTACGACACCTTAGAATAAGAGAGAGGCTAAACAACATTCCGTTGTTTCTTCGGCGCGCAGCACTCGATTCAATTTCTATAGTAAATCCGGCCTCTCCCCGTCTTATTCTCCAATGCGGCGGGCATAGAAGGAGGTTCAGGAGGAGGAACGCTGGTCAGGCGGTGAGGACGGCAGCAGGGCAGTTTAGGGGCCTGGTGGCGGTGGAGGCGACCGGACCAGGTCGGGACGGCGACGCTCATGGCCGGAGCTCGCCACGGAAGCCGGAAATCGGGGAGGGGAAGAAGGAGGCCACGCTGGGACGGTGGGCAGCGACAGAGACAAGAAGAAAGATGAACAGTGAAAGAGAAAAAAAATCGAGTGACCAACCCTTGGTTATCGGATACACGCCCTAAAATAATCAACCTGGATCAGGTACTACTAAAGTTCACCAAACACACACACACAAAAAGAAAAGAAAAAAAATGAACACTCGCTCACACAGACGGTTGCTAGTACACGAGTACATGCATGATACACATGCCGAAGCTACTGAGACAATCAAGCCGGAGGCGTCCGGCCGGGTAGTTTGATTTACATCAGGCCGAAGGAGAAATGGCCGCCGGCGCTGCTGCTCTCGGCCGGCTCGCTACTGCTGGCGAACGTGAAAGAAGAGACGCGGGAGGAGGTGCAGGCGAACGCGCCGGCGGAGGCGGAGGCCGCGGCCATGGTGACGACGAGGTCGACAAACGCGGTGACGATGACGGGGTGGGTGTGCCTGCCATTGGCGCCGAGGTACCATGCCAGCATCCTCTCGAGCCACTCCCAGTCGCCCATGCCGTGCGCGGCCACCATCTCCTCCATGGAAGCCCGGAAGTCGTGGTACGGGTCAGTGGAGTCGAACGCCACCGCCACGCTGTCGCCGAAGGACGAGGACGCCGCCGCCGCCGCCGCCTCGGCCTGGGCGGAGGCGGCTCGCGGGCGCCGCAGGGCAGGACGTGCCGGCGGAGGCTTCCTCTCGAGGATGGAGCTGGAGGGCCCGTGGGGCTCGAACAGGAGGCGGTCGTCGGAGCGGAGTCCCCGGACGATGGCGTCCGCGATGTCGTCGGCCGCCGGCGAGGCCTCCGACTCGGTGGACTGGCTGTCGGACGCGCAGTCGGCGTGGTGCGTCGTCGTCCGCGCGGAGGAGTTGGCGAAGGACGACTCCCCGGAGTCCAGGAAGAGGGATGCGATGGTCTTGGCGGTTGCGGATGGGGTCCGGAAGTACTGGGTCGTCCTTGGGTTCTTGCAAGAGGGCCACATCCATGCCGGTGGAGCGGCTGCCGGCGGTGACGGTGGCGGGGTGTCCTGGGATGAGTTAGTGGTGTAGAAGAGAGAGCTGAAGGGTAGCCCCCTCACCATTGGCGTCAGCTCTGATGTCAACAGCGACGTGTGCAGCAGTGGCGCTGGCGCGAGTAGGAGCAAGCCGGGGGAGAAAGAGGTCTGCTGGGGGCTTGGGAGCGGATGACTAGTTTTCAAACAGAGGGATTTATTTGGTTGAAGCCATGACGAAAAATCTTTTTCGTTCCGGTTCCTGAATAAAAAAATTATGCGACACCGTCGCATAGACGTCTGTTGTGCGTCACCGGGTTCGGCTATGCGAACGGCGTGAGATCTTCATCCCTGTGGGCCTGCTCATTACCATATGGGTTGGGAACTTCTTGGCGCGTACATTCTAGACGGTGTCACACAGCATGCTCTCGTGCGGCACCGCCGCATATAATTTTTTTCCCGGTTCCCCCGTAAGCGCTTGTACTTGTGTGTATGTTTATTAGTATATTTGGATTTTTTTAATTCTTTATGTAATGCACAGAAACTACATTGCATTTTAATATTATTACTAACTAGAAAGGTGGTCTTTGCAAATATCACGAGTAGCTAGCTTTTCTATTACAATATTTGAATATTTTTACTTAAAATTACTTCAGCGAAAAGTTTTTTAATGATTCGATTATAGTTATCCTCTTTACATGTGCCCTCACTGTGTCCATGAACATGATTTTTGTGAAGCTATCATTAACCATTTCCTTGGCATAAAACTATTATCATGTCCTTCTCCTCTTCCTTTTTTACCTAAAATATCCCATAGCTATACAACTTCTATGAGGCCAAATCTAAGTCTCACAAACTTTTCAAATCCTTGTCCCTCTTTGTAAATTTTAAATTGGATCATCTTGCAGCTTCTCTTTGCTGATCCATGGCCTTTGCTTTTTTTGTCCTAAAACATTATCGAATTTGTCACGATGCTACTCATCTCTGCTAGAGCAGTGCGCAACTACTATCTCAAATAGGTGCTAGACGGCTATATCATCGCATCAACATCGACTGGCGCATTAAGGTATTCCTGAACAAATTGTAGAGCAATCCTCAATGATCACTATATCATAGATATGCTCAATACCACCGATCACCTCCCCTTTGTGCTCATCCTCCTTAAACTTTCCATTATCGGATGTTGTGGAATATCCATAAAAGGCTTGGGAGCCATCCACATGTCATGAGCGCCCTCGATGTCACAATTTCTTGGAAAGACCTTGTCACTCACGGCACACATCAAATAGCAAGATGCTTGTGCATCTAGTTGCAAGCAATCCTCTTGCGCTTGAGTTAGATTGCTGTCATCCAAGGCATGAGAAAAAACTACAACCACGATTCACCAAAACTTAGGACCAAATGCACAGAAAGGACCAAGCATGTGGGTTTTCCATATTGTGTAGTTTGTTCCATAAAAATATGTGTGTCACAAGCAACCTCTAGCCTATTAGTCCCCATCCTATGCTCTTGTATCGGTTAAGACCACTCAAATGAGAGAATCAGGCTCTGATACCACTTGTTAGGTCAAGATGGCCGACTAGAGAGCTGGGGGTGAATAGTTGTTTCTAAAACTTATCGCTATAGTTAGCCGAAATAAATGCGAAATTAAACTAATCATCTAGCCATGACTTCAACCCTCTATCTAATTTCACAAGCACTTTATAAAAGAACCTACACAAGGTACCAGCTAGGTGTCGAGCTAGTGAGAGCTTGCCTACACAAGTCTAGTTTGTAAGGTCACACAAACCTAAGCAACTAAAACTCAAGCAAGTGCACGGGAGCACCTACACATGCTAGTGAGCGAAGGTAAACACTACAAGCATGCTACATTAGTAAGAACTACTTGAGATAGCCACTCAACTAGTAGAGCTACATAAGCACAACTACTAGAGTGAGAAAAGCACAAGAGCAACAACACTAACACAAGATAACAAGTAAGAGCTAGTATTAGGGAGTTGGAAACTGAGCAGGAGACAATAGATCATAACACGATGGTTTTCTCCCAAGGTTCGGTGGCTTACCAACAACTTAATCCCCGCTAAGGCAAGCCCCAAGATTGTTGTCGGTCCTTTAGCTAATCAAGCCCACAATCTTGCAATCACCCCTCAAGGTGAGCTCCAACTTGAGCACTAGATCTTGACCCAACCCAACCTTCTATTAGAGTTGCTCTTCATGATCGATCACTAGGACAACACAAGAGCCCCTTACAATTGCTCTCTCCAAGCACACATAAAAACCTTCTTCTTGTGTTTTCAACGAAGACATTTGCCACTGTTGCCCTAGGAGGTGGCAACCTCCAAAAGTAACAAATCTTCAAGCTAGACCGTAGTGCCACTAGATGCTATCTTTCTCGAGCAAATGCACTAGATCATTCCAACCTTACCACTGTAAGGATCTAGATGGCTAGAGGGGGTGAATACCTCTAAAAATTCTCTACAAATTACAAGCACTAGAGCAAAGGTTGATTAGTACAATATGAGCTCCTAATCGCAACTACTTTGCACTAGCTCTATATTCACCCAAACCAACCCCTCCTACACAATTCTAGTAGCCTTGATACTAATTCTAAGCACAAGCACCACACAAGAGCACCTACTAGCAAGAAGTACTAGAGCTACAAAACAAATAACTAAACTAGTTACAACTACAACTATAACTACAAGCTCTAGCTAGCTACCACTACAAGCAGCTACCACACAAGCAAGATATGAATGAAACAACAAGTGTGGAAGTGATATACTGAACTGAGCAAGTGAATGCACACAAGATTTGTCCCTAAGGTTTGGTTGCTTTCTGGCAACCTACGTCCTCGTTGTGGCGGCGAGTCCCCAAAAGATGATCTGCGCGCTAACTGGCGTGACAAGCTAGACCCACACTTAGGTGCCGCAAGAATCAATCAAGCGGTGCACTCCAACTAGCCACGAGCATTCCACTAGAGTTGCTGAAAGCCCTAGTTTGGTTTTGGCTAATTGATGAAACCTAGGTACTAACCTATGTAATTAAGTGTGAATGTGAGCTAGGTTGGTACATCCAAGTAATGGAGCTAGATGATGGTGAATAAGGTGGTGGTGATGACCAAAAGAGATGATTAAGTGCTCCAACTTGGAAAAGAAGAAAGAGAAAAAACAAAAACCAAGTGTTGATCAAGGCAAAGGTATCAAATAGGCTTTTGTTTTGGCGCTCAAAACACCATAGAGGGTGTGAGTGTATTTAGGATCAATAGCCGTACTATTAAGAGGAGAAAACCTTGGCTAAGCGGTTATCGAGTGCCACTAGATGAAATGATTCTTGCATATACATTAGTACCTAGTGTGCTAACAATTAACCCTTGAAAATGCTTGAAAAAATGATAACACACGTGCACATGGGTTATACACATTGTGGTTAGCAACTTGGAAGCAAGGGTGAAGTGTTTGAAGAGATAGAAAAAGAGGAGGAGTTTCCTAGGGACCGGACCCTAACTGCGGAGGGATCGGACCCTGACCATGCGAGTCCGGTCAATGTTTGGACTAAGCCGAGGGGCGGAGTGATGACCAGATCCGGCATCTGGGAAGGACTGGACCCGACGCTGAGAGTCTGGTTGTGCTGCTGGTGGCGCGTAGGTGACATGGTGAGGACCGGACCCAGGTGCTAAGTCTAGTCTGGGTGCACCGGACTCAGTCCGAGGCACCTGGGAGCTCTCGGTGTGTTTTCTACGTCGATCGGACCCTGTATAACTCGAGCGACCAAACCCGACATTCCGAGTCCGGTCATTACAAATGAAGGCGCAGAGTGTGACTCAAGTGAGGACCAAACCTTGGTGAGTCTCGGTCTCAAGGACCAGACCAGTCCAATTATATTTTAGCGCCGAGGAGCTCTTTGTGTTTGATCGGACCTGAGCTACAAAAAAACGACTAAACCTAGGGGTTGTGCGTCCGGTCCGGGATTAACAGTCGGGAGGAACTTAAGTGACCATTGGAGATGGACAGACGAGTTTCAAAGGGAGGACATGTGGCGATATCTGGGTGATCGGACCTTGAGGACCGAACCCTACTCAGAGTCCGGTCACCGAGTCCGGTTGACTCCGCGTCAGCCCAACGACTATTTGAGCCAAGGGGGCTCTATAAATAGCTTGGGGCTGGCTCTAGCTCATACTCTTGCACATTTTCATCAGTGATACATCCTTGTGAGCCTAAGCAAACATCTCCCACTCATCTCCATCATTGATTCATCATCAAAGTGAGATTGTGAGTGTTTCCTAGTGTATTTGCTTGAGTGATTGCATCTAGTGGCACTTGGGGATCGTTGTGGCTGCGGATTTCTTGTTACTCTTGGTGGTTGTCGCCTCAAGATGGCTTGTAGTAGCTTGAGGAGGTTGGCATGAGTTGGTGATTGTTCGTGGCCATCTCCTGGTGGATTTGTGAGGGGTTCTTGGGCTTATTCCCCTACGAAGCACCAAAAGCACCTCTAGTGGATTGCTCGTGACATTGAGCGCCCTCATCTTGTGAGGTTCTTGCGGCGCCCTAGTGAAGGGCTTGGCGTGGTGCCAATTAGCTCGTGAACCACCAAGTGAATCAGCCATCACAACGAGGACGTAGCTTGCCAGCAAGCAAGTGAACCTCAGGATAAATTGTGTGTCAATTGGCTCTTTGATTTTCACTTGGTGATCATACTGTCTCTTGCCATGTTTGGTATATCATCTCTATCACTCTTTGTACTTACATTCATTTACTTGTGTAGTGGTAGTTGTGGTAGCTAGTGTAACTTTCTCTTGTGTAGTGTAGAATTAGTTGTTAGCTAGCTCACTATCTTAGTAGAGTAGAGACTTAGCCATTGTATGCCTAGAGATTGTATTCAACTAGAATTGATTGGATAGGTGGCTTGCAACCCTTGTAGAGATAGAGCAAAATTGCATTACGCCATTTAGTGTACTAACCATTTGCACTAGTGAATTTATAGAAGAATTTTATAGGCTATTCACCCCTCTAGCCATTTAGGACCTTTCAGTTGCTCTTAGCGATCTCCCACGGGGAAGAGCACAAGAGCCCCTTACAATTGCCTAATCGAAGCCAACAACAATCGCTAATAGCCTCTCAATGATCCCTCCAACTCTAGGCCAGCTAGGTGACGATAATTACCAAGAGTAACAAGAGCTCCACCGGTCGCCACGCCCAACTAGTGCCACAAGATGCAAGAACAATGATGCAAATACAATAGAGGCTCTCCAATCTCACCCAAAAGTGAATTTCAAGAGTCCAAGTGAGTGGAGTGAGTGCCTTAGCTCTCAAAGGGTGTAGTCAAGTGTATGGAGTGCCCAGAGAGTGGCCAAGGCTGGCCACACCACCTATTTATAGCTCCACAAGCCAATCCAATTGAACTGGGTTGGTAGCAATCTTCATGACACTCTCATTGTCACATAGCAACAACACTTGCTCAAACTTGATTCCAAAGTCCAATAAGGTTGCCTTCATCCAAAGTAATTGTGCATAACAACTACCTACGGAGATCTATCCCACCACGACAGTTGATAATGCAACCAAATTTTGATTCTTAGAGCACCAAGAAATAAGGGGATTTCTAATTATTTGCCACTCATATGGTGGCCAACCCTCCGTTTACTAATTTTATCATGCCAACTACAAATTTGTCCCAAAAAACAGTAACATGCCAAGTATTTTGCCATTTTTGCTGATGTGATACTCCACTTTAGCGTGACAACATGGAACTTGATGGGTTCATGTGTCACCGTCTGCCCGGTCCCAATGGCGTCTTCTTCTTCCCCCTTGTTCCGTCTCTTCTGAGCTCGTCCATTTGGATGTTTAGTGCCCGCCATGGCTGCCGCCGCTGTCGGCTGTCGCTGGCGAGCAACCAGTTAATGGGCCCGATGCCATCCTCCACACGCCTTCTCATACTGCCTAGCCTCAACGGCGTCGTCTTCCAGCAACCAGTTGATGGGCCCAATGCCACCCTCCACATGCCTTCTCATACTGCCTAGCCTCAACGACGTTGTCTTCTTCTCCCTTGGTCCATCCTCGTCCAGTTGTCCTCGTCTGTGTTTGTGTCCACGAGTGTCGAGCGAGCCGCCTAGGTTGGAGCGAGGCAGAGCAGTCGCTTCCCGAGGCCCTCGACGAGGAGCGCGTCCATCACCTCCTACCATTGCACGTCCATCACCTCCTCAACAGAGGACCACGCCGCTGTCGCAACGCTAGCCTCGCGCTCGTGTGTCCATGGTGAGGAGAGCAGTAGTCACCACCTGGGGTTTCGCCTTGCCTGAGATCACCTGCTTGGGGAGGAGGACCTCGAGCTACCCTCCGTGCTCTCTTGGTCCGCTGCTAGAGGACCTGGTGCGCCGGATTTCCCACCGGGGACCACCATCCCGGAGAAAATCGTAACTCCATCCACCGGTCTGTCTCCATCGGCGTTGAACAACAAAGACGAGGAGTCCGCGGTAGCTGTCTCCTCCACGTGGGGAAGGGACAGGACGGCCTTGCCGGTAGCCAGATTCAGCGTAGGCGGCAGCGGCTATGTCCAGACAACACACGGAGGACAAGCGAATCGATGGCGCTGCACAGGAGCTAGCCGGAATCAAAGAAGATGGTGGCGTCCATGGAGTTCCCATCGAGTGTCGGCGACGTAGCCCACGATGCAAGAGGTGGCGAGGTACCCTAACGGTTGGGAGGGCGGCCATAGCTGCTAGTAGTCCGCCACCGTGGCCACAGCTCTGTTCATTCGCGTCGAGCTCGGCAACACCGCGGCCTTCGTCGCCGCCGCCATCCTCATCCTCGTGAGCGTCATCGGCACGGTGGCCGTGGCTCGGTGCTGGACGTCTCATGGCGCACGGCTGCAGTACATGGTGGCGCTGGGTGTGCTCAAGGGGATGACCACGGTGCTGCTGCAGCCTCGGCCATCCATGGATAGAAGGTGGAGTCCAAGGAGGAAGAAGGAACTGTCGAACTGACAGCCGGCCCCACTAGCAGTGCCTGGCCTAACGAGAAGGTGCTAGTGCCGTTCGGGCTGAGCAGACAAAGAAAGATGGAGGCGTCAAGTTCTGCGCGCTGAGTTGGCGTTTGTAGTTGGCACAATAAAGCTGGCAAACGGAGCGGTGGCCACCATATCGTAGCAAATAATTAGAAATCCTAGAAACAAGTGATCTTCCAAGAAATTGACATATGCCGGATGTGCTCTTTCTATCAACCTTGTACCCCACATAATCCGAATTGGAATATCCAATAAGCTCAAATTGTGCACCTCTAGGATACCACAATCCAACATTAGGTGTATTCTTCGAGTACCTCAAACTCAAAACTCTCTTCACCGTGGTCAATGACATTCTTTTGGAGAGACTAGAAATCTAGTACGCATACATACACTAAATATTATGTCCTGTGTTGATGTCGTTAAATAGATTGAACTCCCAACCGTTAACCTATATATAACTTTTGATCAACCTATCTTAGTTTATATATGGCTTTGTTTAGTTTAGATTGTAAAATCTTGTGCTACGATAACGAGACATGTATTCAACATATTGCATGCATATAATTTGGATGGGCATTGGTGATTTTGAGTATCTCATATGTATATAAGAAAAGCGTAAGAAGAAGCTCGATCAACCTAGCTTAGTATCCAATATATGCATAAGAAGTTTACAATTGTGAAAACAAAATTCAAATAAAATGGCGCGGGAAAGATTTCGAATCTGAAAAACAATGATATAGAGGCGACAGAATTGGGATGGCAGGCGAATCAAATAGAAACTTTGTGAAATTTGATCATAAAATTTCTTTTCTGACATGCTATTTTTTGGGTTCTTGCTTTCTTTAGGTATAAAATGTCTAGATCGCGTGTCTTTTGTCAAAAAAAGAAACATCATCTAAAAATTACACATGGATGCTCCTATTAGAGAAGATAGTAAAATAGTGCAGTGATTCCAGACTATATGATGATCAGCGCTTGATCATAATCATGTAATGTAATTATGTAAGGTTTGATATACATACATTCATTTGAAAACCGTCTCGATCTGTTACATCTGTACATGTGCCTGCCACAACCACAACTGAGTGTTTGTGAGCAGTGGCGGATGCACGATGCGGGATAGGGAGGCTAAAACAATGGAGATGTTGATTTGCATGAAGATTTAATGGTGAAATCAAGCTTTTACTACAGTAATTAGGCTTGAAATCAAAACATTAGGGGGGCTGGACCCCCAGCCCCCCCCTGGATCCGCCACTGTTTGTGAGTAACTGTGTACTATCTGATGACTGCACCGCCCTAAGCTGAAAAGAGACCGACGGCGATCAGATCATGTGAACTGTGTACTCTCAAAAATTTAGAATCCAAAAGGAGCTCCGCCACGAGCCCAGGCAGAGATAGCAGATAGCTCCTCTTCACTGTGTGGGGCGTAAGCTGCCATGCTTGGGACGTTGCTCAGACGCTCAGGGACTATTTACCATGATGGCCAAAAACAGTTGTATGCATATATATATACGCGTCCTGTGTTGCATCGCCATGCACCCCCACTGTGTGTGAGCTGCATCTGGATCTGCGTGCATGCATGCCAGCCTCGGTTACTTGCGAGAAAGTAACTGGGCATGCATCTTTGATGGATCGCCTGACCTGCATGGATGTGTGAGTACCTGGTCCTGGTGGTAGGGCAGTGTAAAAGGCTGGCTCTGAAGCTTTTCCTGGAGACGACGCATGCGGTTGAAAGGTTGCAGGTTGGCTTTCTGTTGCTTTTCCAGATTCTGAGAATTTCGTGCCCTAAGAAAAATTATCTTCTTGGTTTTATCTTGTTTTTCATGTGTGCTTGCAAAGGGAGAAAAGTTGCAGACTGCTGCAAAGTATTGGCGTGCTTGCGAAGAGGAGCACAGAACAATCATGACAGACAGCTGCAGTAGCTTGGCGATATGCTAGGGTAAAAAGTTTCTGCTTTCTTCTGCCTCCAGCCAGACAGCGGGAGCGGCAATCGTATCCACCCAAAAGATCATCACAGTTCACGTGGAGTCCAGCCTTGTCTTCGCGCCGTGGATCGGCTACAGAGGAATAGCAACCTGTCAGGCTTTCATAAGTGCCATTGTTGTCTTCATGCCATGCCAATTCAAGGTTGAGGCCTTGTTTAGATTGCAAGTTTTTTCACTCTCTCTCCATCACATCAAATCTTTAGACACATGCATGGAGTATTAAATGTAGATAAAAAAATAACTAATTACACAGTTTGATTGTAAATTACGAGACGAATCTTTTGAGCCTAGTTAGGCAATGATTGGACAATAATTGTCAAATACAAACAAAAGTGATACAGTGCCGAATACTGATTCCTAACCCCAAATACAGCATCATAGATGATGATTTCTTGCCAACATTATAACTTCCTTGCCCTATCAAAGGCCAGGAAATCTCAGACAGACCAACAGAACAATGATACAGTAGCACTCAAGTCAATGTTAGCTCATTATTTGGAGTACCTGTTCATTTCCCGTTTCAACATTGCACATTGAACTTTAGTTCTCAGAGAAAACATTTGGCATTCAGTCCCAGGGTTGAGACAAGAGCTACGTGCTGACCTTGCTGTCCGTGAAGATGCAGATAAAGCAGAAGAGAGAGCAGGCGGCTGATGCATCCACTGGCCTGGGATGCAATCCAAAAGATACAGAAGCAGCAAGCAGGTGCAGGTGCAGCAGCACATACACTCATACTGTACGGAGTATATGAGTGGCTTGCAGTGCAGCGCTGTTCCTTTGCTTAGCGTGCCCGCCAGTACGGAGGTTATGTGTTCGCGGAGTCTGAATCTGAAATACGAGAAGAAGAAAGAAAAAAATGCTTGTTTAGCTAGGCAGTTACTCCTGTGAGCATGCTGTGTTCTTCCCTGTCGTGCTGATCTTGCTCCGTTGGCTCACAGGATTCCCCTTTTCTTTCAGAAGAGTCGTACGGTCGTCCCTTCCGTGTGAGTGTGAACTGCAACAGCACCGTGAGGTGTCTAAATCAGTTTACAGTGTAGCATCGTAGCCATTACAAGCTCTTCACCCAACGAACAAAGTCTCAAAGCCCATACATCACAGAATTGGCTTAGGTTTAAAACTTCAAACTACCAGCAGGTTTGAATTGAGCCCAAGTCAGTTTTTTTTTTTTTTTTTTTGAGAAACTGAGCCCAAGTCAGGTGCGATCGTAACATGTGGCAGCTCAGCTTTTTAGGTGTTGGGCTGAAAATTTTTTGGTGCCAGGCTGCCAGTCAACAGCCCAAGACCAAGACTGCACTTCTAGATGGAAAGGTGCGATTCTAGCTGAATGAAAGGTGCGAAATGGGCTGGTGGTCGAGCTGCACCAGGCCTAAGGCCTACCTCATCCTTCTTACTCAGGACACAATTCGACACGACCAAGAAGCCATGAATCACGGGGAGCGCGCGCAGGATCTGCATACAACCACGACCGAGAGCCACACATCCGGTTAGGCCCATCCTTTACCCAGGTCTTTAGGACCATATCCGCTACCTAGGCTATCATGAAATGATAAAATAATCCAACAAGCCCACGTTCATATTGGACTTGAAAAAAAAAACCTTTTGACCCTCTTAAGTCTTAACTTTCCTCTAATTTATAAAATCGGATTTCCACTTTCAATTATTAAAATCATTTATTTATTGCATCTAAGTGGTTTTATTCTAGCATCATGTTTACCTAAGAGGCGGCAAATATTTTGAGGTAAATCAGGCTATAAATATTTTTAAAAATATCTAAATACTTTTTAAAAAATATGTAATAAAAAATCCTAGAATGTAATTTAATATTAGAAAAAAAACATAGAAAATCCAATTCAATCGTAGAAAAATCATGGTCTACTATGTAGTTCGGGTCTTCAACGAAGAGTCGTTGACTGAATATAAAAGATAACTTATCTACCAAGGAATAAACTTCAAAACGAGTCAGTAGAAGACTTAAATAGTTTCAAGTTAGGCACCATAAGATAGCATGATTTTAGCAAAATAACGATACTGGTTTCAAAATCTTTTGAGCTCACAGCTAAAACAAAGTTTCTAAGATTAAACAAGATTTTAGGGTTTTAATTTTTCCAGGGGAAATATATTTGATATTTAAAAAAAAATATTAGTAGTCTCATTTACTCTAGAAGCAAAGTATGAATTAGTCTGATTTACCCACTTGTGGCTAATGTGAAACCATGTAGAACGGTGAGCAGCTAACATGTGCCATGTCGAACAAAAACGCCTTTTAAACTGCCTATAGTGAAAAACAAACGATTTTAAGAATTAAGCTAGCAAACATGCTCTGCATTGCAACATATGTATAGGTTGTTATGCGGGTCACTTGGGCAAATTATGGTACTGAGATTTATTCGACAATAGTTATCTGTTCTTTTGAAATTGAACTCCGTACTTTTGCTTGACAAGAAAAGGCTTATTGAATTCTATATGAAGAAGTTACATGGTATTTCATACTAGGCTCATGTAGATGAAATATATAGTAGATGTAATTAAGGAATTATATCAGTTTTATGTTACATCTAGACCTTCTTCTCAAGGGCTAAGGGTAGATCGGCTGAACCTCTGCTTC
This sequence comes from Miscanthus lutarioriparius, assembly GCA_904845875.1. Classification (NCBI taxonomy): domain Eukaryota; kingdom Viridiplantae; phylum Streptophyta; class Magnoliopsida; order Poales; family Poaceae; genus Miscanthus; species Miscanthus lutarioriparius. The sequence continues at coordinate 24,099,192 of CAJGYO010000016.1, read as the reverse complement.
TAAAATTGAAACATCAGATCTGTTAATGGATAATAACGATGATGAATTAGAAAGTTACTTATATCAGTCATCGGGGACAGATGAGAATGAATTATGAGTTGGATAAATATATGGCAGATCCACCTATGAGATTTAGTCGCCAGTTTGATATCTTGGCATGGTGGAAGAACCAGATCCATCTTTTGCTTTGGTTTGTGACATTATATTTGTACCTGTTGCTCATACCGACCATTTGAAGTGGCCATGTTAGTCTGTGCTCTCGCTTGGAGTTACTGTCTCTCGACCATTATCCATGAGTTGTTGATCAGTTTGTTCTGTTTTCGATATCCTATTTTTCCCGATATCATTTTTCGACCGGCTCCCATTTTTGTTTCCGTTTCTGTGTAAGAATATGAGTTTGAAAACAGTCAGGCCCTTTTCCTGACCATTTCCATCCCTAATTAGAATACCTCTTTGCTCCCCAAATTTCTTTACAGTGTTCCCTTTCTCACCAAGTCACCATATATACATGATTCAAAGAGACTAGGATGAGTAAAACACAAAGGTCTGACCTCTATCTAGTATCAGTCTACCGAATTCATGTCTAGAGACGTTTCTGACTCATTTTATGAGAATTTCTAAGTTCCATCGGGGAGCCATGAAGATTAACATGACGGTTTTTAAAGGAGTGGATTCATTTAGTAATAATAAATAAAATGGAAAGAAAATAGTGCCCATAGCCGCAGACATGTATTAAGTACTATTCACTGCAGACAGACACCAGTATTAAGATACGTACCCCCATCACATTAACGCATCCTCCGTACCTATGCCGGGCCTCGATGGCCTCACTCTCACTCAGTCAGTTGTTACTATTTCCAAAGAGAAATACTGCCACTATACATCCCTCCACTCCCCTTCAGTTCACCCACAATGTTCATCTGGAAAACCCTTAACTCCCGCACCATCCAATTTCTCAATCCAATTAGTAATACATTAAATCCCCAACCACATGAGAGAGAGGGAGAGAGCGCGCGCTATTAGCTAGCCGGCATCAGAATTCAGAAGAGAGCGTGTGGCAGCAGGGCGTGGAGCTAGAGGGAAGCAACAGGGATTTAAATGCTGCTGTTCATGCATGGCAATAAAGAAAACCATCACCTCCTCCACCTCAACAAGGTGGAGGAGGTGCATAACCTCCACAACACAAGCCACCATCACCATCATCATCATTATATAACGCAAACGGGAGTTGCACCACCGCACCACAAATACCCAGGCAGGCACACCATCGAGGTATCCTGGTTCCATCCAGCAGCACCAGGAACCACCAGTACATGCGCGCGAGCTAGAGTGGCTGCGCGGCCTCCGTCCTCCCAGTAGCTCCAGCTCCCACTACCCCACACTGCATACACACACGAGATAGCTAACTAGCTAAGCTAGTACTGATCAGTTGTGTGCGGCAGTGAAGATGAGCAGGAACAACGGCAAGGTCGGGTCGAAGCTGCAGGAGCTGCGGTTGAGCCTGTCGCGGTCGTCGCGCGGGGGCGCGGCCGGGGCTCGTCGGGGCGACGACCCACCATCACGGCGTCGGCGGTGGCGGCGGGGCTCGCCGAGGAGGCTCTCGTCGTCGTCGTCCTCGACCGCTTCTCCCCGAGCTCGTGCGTGTCGTCGGAGGGGAGCCCCGAGGCGGGAGCAGCAGGCGCGCCGATGATCCTGGCGGGGTGCCCCGGTGCATGATGTACGTGATGCTGTCGCGGGAGGACCCCGGTGCCCCAAGTGCCACAGCACCGTGCTCCTCGACTTCAACGACGCCCCCAACGACCCGCGCCACGGTCACGCCGGCCCCAAGGGCATGGGCGGCAAGCGAGGCTGACGGACATCTAGCGCCGTCGTTGTCGTCGTCTCTCCGGCCAAGAGCGCGACTGCCGTCAGTTGTGTCCTTTACGTACGTTGGTACGTGTTCCTTGTGTGTCCGTGTGTGTTGGAGTTGATCAGAAAGGAATTATTGCGTAGACCCGTTCTTCCATGGGCCAGCTATATGATGAGAAGTTGAGCTTGAGCTAGGTGCAGTGTATGTTGGACATCAGGGGTGCCAATGGAACGGGTCTAGGTAATAATTCCGGCCGCGTCGTCCCTACGTCTCTACCTGTGTGTGTATGGTGTCTGCAGAGTGAGTGCAGAAGACGTGCGTCTCGGTGCGTGTCATGTGTGTGTGTTGTGGTCTGTACGGGGCAGTACTGGTAAGGATTAAGATTTTGTCTCGGAGATTTTATGGAGCTTAATGCATGCTCTCGTCTTGGCGTGGCGTAAATACACAGCAGCAACCAGCAAGCGGTGGGTGCAGTAGAACTGCAGATGCATTATCTCATCGCCATTCATACAACACACACGAGAGACGGGTGTGCTATATGCTATGCGAGCTCAATCGATCGATTAACTATTATCGTCAGTACATATGCGGAAGTATCTATATCTATCTTTCAAAAAAGAAGAAGAAGACGACAAAGTATCTATAGCTCTCTCCTTTATATATCACTACCATTGTCCTAGCACATGAGAATCCTACATAGAAGTTATTTGGTAGAAAAAAACTCATACTAATGTTGAATGCTAAATATTAGAAAAACCCCACATCATTAGGAGAAGCTGCAGATTCTGTTTGTGATTTGTCTCGCATAAGTCTTCCCAGTGATTTTCGAAAAAAAAAGAAATTCTATAGCGTGCGCAGTACGAGCAGTTGAACACACGTACTATACGGACGAAAGTACGTACGTGAAGTACTCTGATGAATTTATATATGTGCGTCGTTGCACGGCTCGTCTAAGTGGGCATTCTCGATTGGGACATGCACATGTGTAATGGCGTGTTTGGAACGCAGGAATTTTATAGAAATTACACCGGAATTTCACAGGAATCAATTCAATTTCACAGGAAAAACGTAGGAATGGGAAAAAAATCCCGCATTCTAAATAGGCCCTAAAGATGCAAAGCAAATGCTAACACTTGTGCTTAGCTTAGCTGCTCCTACGAGGGTACGCAAGCACGTAATAAACCGCATGTGTGCCGGTCGGACGCCGCATATGTGTGCAGGATGCTGTTAGTTTGATCTCTATCAATTGGCCCAATGGTTAATTGGGTCTTTGGATCCGCGCCCTGATCGGAGGCGCCCAACCGTTCCCTGGTTGGTGCCCTCCGTCGCACAGCACCATAAAAGGGAGGTGGGGGCCAGGGCATAAGGTACGAGGTTCCCCTGAGCTACCAGGCGTCCCACCAACCATTCCCTAACCCTAACCGATCTAGAGAAGGGGTGCTGCCAGCGACGGAAAACCGCTACCGACTTCACCATTGCCTTCGCCGCCGCCATGAGCACCGCACCCGCACTGCTACCTACGACGATCTAGTGGGCGTGTCTCTGCTTCCCCTACTGCTACGACACCGGCGATCACGTTGCTACGACGCCATGGTCGCAACTGCCCTAGGGCGAGGTACATCACCAAGTCTCCATTAAGCTAAGTACCACCCACTGATCTACGCCTAGAAGAACTCTAAGATCCTATCAATTGTACCAGAGCCAGGCCATCTAGTGTGTAGATCGAGTGTTGGGGTAGAAAAGAAGAACGATTTTAGAAAGAAGATGAACAGTAACCCTAACCCTAACCCTAACCCTAACCCCAAATTGGACCAGCTCCGAGAAGAAAAGAAAGAAGATCCAAAAGAGAAGAAGGGGAAAGGGGAAGAGCTAGGAAGGCGGCTTACCTCACGAAACCCTAACCCTAACTCGCGACGAGGAAGGGGAAGATAGTGAACGGACAAGGGGAAGGAGCTCCTACCTGGGGTCCGCCCGCTCCGTCTCCACCACTGGCCGTCGCATGGACGCCACGCGGGAAGTCAACCCTGGCCGCCGGGGCGGGAGAAGCGTCGCCGCATGATCTCCGCCTCGGGCTCAGGCCAAAGGGCACCACCGTGGTGCCGCTCGACGGTGCAGCGCGCAGCTCCGGCTGCACGCGTGCACCGGCGAGGGGTGCCACAGCGGAGCCGCCATCCCCTGCGTCGCATCCGCCTTGAGCTCGGCTGTGCTCTGTCGCTCGCGGGCTGAGAGAGAGAAAGGGGAGAAGAGAAGTGAGCTAGGCTTTTGGGAGCTGGCGCCGCGCCGTTTTTGATCCGCCGAGACACGCGTGTGGCCGTCCGATCTGCATCAACGACGTAGATCAACTGGGCCAGATTGAGCCCAGCGAAGCCATGCGACGACTTTGCTTGACCCGAGCCCATGTTGCGGCTTCGGGGGCGCCCATGAAGCGCTGCAAAGTAGTTGGGCCGGGCCGTTTTGCGGTTGGGTTTGAAATCTGATGTTCGATTTGAATCCATTTTTTTTTCTTTTTCCAGTAAGTGTTTATCTCTTGAAAAATGATTAATGGCTCAAGAAAATTAGCAAAAGAATTTTTCCTGTGGGTAAAATTCACAAATTATGTTTAAATTTTCACTGCAAAGTTTAATGCTGATTATCTTCTAATTAAATTCAAACCAACGGGAGAATTTAATTTGAAGAGCAGTTATATTTAGTAAATTATGATTATGTTGATCCTCTAATTAAATTGAAACCAACGGGAAAATTTAATTAGAGGAATAGTCCGTTTTTGTTTAAGTAAGATTATGGTATTGTCATTTTCTGACCAACGTTGATGATGACAATATTATAACGAATTTAAGTTTGAAGTTTAAATCTCTAGAAAATTTTACACCAACGTGGTGAATTTTTCAGAGAGTTGATAAGGACCAAGAAATGCTCCTGAACTAATAGAATGCATTTTGTTAACATGTTTCCGCTGCGATGAAGTTGATTATCTTCTAATTAAATTCGAACCAACGGGAGAATTTAATTTTGAAGAGTAGTTATATGGATTTTAAGCTAATTACTGAGTTTTATGCATTAATTCTATTTTCTGCCCAACGATGATGTAGAATTGATGCAGAAACACCTTGTATGTTTTAATTGACGAGATCACTTTCGGCTACATGCCAACAAGTTTGGAATCTTTGGGGTATGTGAATGAAAAGGCTTGAGTCAAGTCGGATTTCGGATAATTTTTGTTAGTTTACTAATTTTACGATTAAATTAGAACCAACGGGAAGATTTAATTGGAAAGTGAAGTATAAGTGAATGTTTTAGTCGTCATGACTAAGTTTTTGTATAGATGTATCCCGCATGGGGAGAAGTTTTGGCATAGTAATTATGCTAGTCCATCCAAAGATGTCGGAAAGAAGTTTTATGATGACTCATATGGTTTTGTATCCCGCATAGCGAGAGAAGTTTGGGTACCTCTTATACTATCCTAGTATTGACCATGGCACAATAGAAATGCATCGTCATGGTTAATACTGACCAGAGGATAAGAAAAAGATGCAAACGTGACTTGCAAAAGTACTGCTAATGAAAGACCTCGTTGAGTTCATAAAGTGAATTAAGGAAAGTGTACTCCTAAACGGATCAAGAAATAACTTTGTTTACATGACACAATCATGTGAATAAAGTAAGTTATAAGTGTCTCCTCGTTTACAGGCTTTCTGAATAGTTAACGAAATTATGATAGTAAAGTTCATGCCATATTTCGAGGGGGAGAATATAAAGATCAATTAAGAAAGATACTCTTCATTAAGAGTGAGATAAAGACCGTTGGAGGAGTAAGAAAGGTACTCTTCATTAAGGATGAGATAAAGACCGTTGGAGGAGTACAACGGTTACAACAATGATACTCTTAAGCAGAGAAATAGCTAAATTGCTGGACCTTTTAAACTTCTGATAGGAAAATAGCGTAGTCAGTCTCAAAGATGTTAAGGTGGTGCATAAAGCGTCATATGAGATTTTAACGGATTAAACCCAAAATAAGATATTTAAAGATACACTATCTTTAGAAAAGATGAGAAGATCTGGGGGAGCATGGTATGTAGAGGTATGTAGAGACCTAAGACTTAGAGAGAAGCGGGACTGCATACCCACTTCAGTGATTCAAAAACAACGAATCTCTCAATACCTGTCGATGTTGTATGACTTATACAACACCAGTTGTTGGTTTTTCGAAGAAGATGAATAATGTAAACAAGGATCTTGTAATACAGGAGCCTATAGAATCAATTGCATCTTGGCAATGAAGAGCAACAACAGCCCCCATATGAAAGTGCCAATGGATGAGGCCCTAGAAGGTCTTAAAGAATTAGAAAACTAGTTTTTCAATGATTGTGAAGTCTATGTTAGTAAAGAAATTCAAATGGAGAGTGATTCCACCTCATTTGAAGAAGCCATGAGAAGTTTTTACTCGTTTAAATGGCAAGAAGCTATGGAAGTTAAAATAAATTAGATGAATACCAACGATTTTTTTGGAACTTAGAAGTAATTCCTAATGGAGCAAAAACAGTAGGTTGTTAATGGATCTGCAAGACAAAATGTGACTCCAAAGGGAATGTAGAAAGATATAAAGTTGAAATAAATTCGATGAATACCAATGATGTTTGGGACTTAGAAGTAATTCCTAATAGAGCCAAAACAGTAGGCTGTTAATAGGTCTACAAGACAAAATGTGACTCCAAAGAGAATATAGAAAGATATAAAGTTAAAATGAATTCAATGAATACCAAGAATGTTTGGGACTTAGATATAATTCCTAATGGAGCTAAAACAGTAGGTTGTTAATGGATCTACAAGACAAAATATAACTCCAAAGGGAATGCAGAAAGATATAAAGCATGACTTATAGCAATATGCTTTATGCAAAGAGAATAAAAAGATTACGATGAGAATTTTCTCTCCAGTCTCATGCAATGATTCTTTAGAATCATAATGGTGTTCGTGGCATATTATAATTTAGAAATACATCAGATGGATGTAAAGATGGCATTCCTCAACGGGGATTTATATGAAAAATGTTTACATGGCATAACCCAAAAGGTTTGTCGTGAAAGAAAAGAACATAAGGGATGCCGCCTGTAGAAATCCATGTATGGGTTAAAAGTAAGTCTCTAGATAGTAGTATTTGAAGTTGATGAAACGATAAAAAAATTTAGGTTTTAAAGAAAATGAGAAGGACAATAGCGTTTATGCAAAGCTCAAGAATAGAAAATTCACTTTCCACATCCACTGAATAGATGACATTCTACTCATTAGTAGTGATGTTAATCTGTCATTGGAGAAGAATAAGTTTTGTCCTCAAGTTTCAATGTGAATGATCTTGGTGAAGCGTCATTGGCTCGAGGAATCGAAATTCACCGAGTTAGAAGAAAATGGGGTATTAGGACTATCGCAAAGGCATACTTAGAAAAGATTATAAAGAAATAAAGTATGTATGCTGCGAGTAAACCCTCGCTTTGCTCCTATAGCCAAGGGTAATAGTTATGGGAACTTTAAGTGTTCCAGGAACCGATATGAGATCGATCAAATGAAAATGGTTTCATATGCTTCAGCTGTTGGAAGCTTGATGAGTGTATAAGTACAAGTAAGAACTTACCCTGACGTAGTTTATGTATCCAGGATATTTTGACAGAAGTTCAGTCCAGATATAGATCAATGGAATGAAGTTGAAAATGTCTTGTAATTTTGCAAAGTATCATAGACCTCATGCTGAGTAAGAAAGGGCAAGTACTCTCAAATAGTTATGGGTACAAATGTTAAGTTTTAGCGAGATATGTAGTGAAATCCACAGCAGTTGCTAACACTCGCAGTTAGAGTATTATTGTGGAAAAGCTCCAAAGAAACAATTATGGTGTCATCAGTGATGCATACCATAGTATAGCTTGTCATGAGGCTTAAGGAACAGGCAAAAGGAGGCTAAGGGAATTTGTACCTGGATTTAACAATGGTAGACAACAACAATAACCATTTAAAGTAAGTTAACTCCTAAGACAACAAGTCAAGTGTGCTGCCAAACACATTGACACTAAAGTATATGTTGTAAAGGAGAAAATCCAGAATTATTTTAAAAGAATTGAGCACATAAGTACCGAGTAAGTACTTGCAGATCCGCTTGCCAATGGCTTACCACCCAGTGCGTTCAGAGAACACACAATCGACATGGGTTTATGGGAAAGCCTATGGTTTTTGGATACTAAGGGCCTAGTTGAGTATCTGTTTTAAAACAGAGAGGTACATTGTAACTGTTAAATATAATGGCAACTGACCGTGATGATGAAGCACGCTCTATGCACGGCCAATTGGGCCCTTGGATCCGTGCCCTGATCGAGGGCGCCCAACCGCTCCCTGGTTGGTGGGCCCCGTCATCATACGAAGACCATAAAATAGAGGTGGGGGCTGGGGCACAAGGTACGAGGTTCCCCTGAGCTACCAGACGCCCCACCGACCATTCCCTAACCCTAACCGATCTAGAGAGGGGGTGCTACCAGCGACGAGAAGCCACCACCGACTTCACCGTCGCCTTCGCCGCCGCCATCAGCACCGCGCCCGCACTGCTACCTACGATGACCTAGTGGACGTGTCTCTGCTTCCCCATCTTTGCTTTCGACACGGCGGTCACACGTTGTCGCGACGTCATGACCGCAATCGCTCTAGGGCGAGGTACATCACCAAGTCTCCCTTAAGCTAAGTACCACCTACTGATCACGCCTAGAAGAACTTTAAGATCCTATCAGATGCCTATGTGGTCTGTGGAGTGTAGACGTTCAATCGAGCCTCCATGGGACCTTGCAATGCAAGATTTGTGCCTGCCTGCCTATAGGGACACCGCTTGGCACATGGTTCGTACGTACTGATCGAGTGATGAGCGAGGCATATCCAGGATCCGGCCCAATTCCATCCAGGTAACAGGCATTGGGGTGCAGCCGTGCAGGTGGTGGCAGGGGCATGCAGCTACTGTTTAGGGTTGCTTAACTTGCAGATCTTGGGTCCGCCGGGCCGCCACCGCCGGGCGTTGAGACGATGAGAGAGCACACACGTAGCGTGGTGCATGAGGAGATGATGCATTGCACATGAATGCAAATATGTAATGCAAGCAGACAGCGGGGAGAGGGACTGGAACAGGCTGCGCGCGGCGGCGGCTGGCTGCTGCTCTGCTGCTGCTAGAGGAAGATGCATCCAGCAGCAGCAAGCCGGATCGTATCGTCGGTGGTTGGCTCATCAGGGCTCATGCTTCATTCAGGCCATTGAAAGGGCCGGGGATCGGAGACTATTGCCGATTAACTCGCCTTGAAACCCAGAATAAATGCCCGAGTAATTGGAGACAGCGGAGGGCAATAAGATCGATCAACGGGGCGGGGGCGGGGCGGGTCAGGCGGGGGATTCCTTTCTTCATTTCCTGCGTGCGTGTCAGAGCGAGCAGCGATCAGTGAGCGCCATGAAACCACACACACAGCACAGTTCATGCCAACCCTTGCCCCGTTTGTTTGACTGATAAGCCATCGCTGAAAGTATTATTGGCTAATTTATTGTGAAAGAAAAATATTGTTCGTTAACTGAAAAAGTACGGCTTACGAGCCAAGCGAACATGGCGCTTCAATGCATTTGTTTGTTGCAAAAGGATCACCGGCCCCGATCGAATCGAATCAAATTGAAGCCTAGCACTGCTCCGGTCCGAGCCAGCCACGTAAATGCGGCGAATTGAAGCATACATAGACATGGTTGCGTGCCATATGCTGCTACTGCGCTATTGCTAGGAGCAGGAGGCATTCCACTGTAGTAAACCTCGCTCCATGCCTGCTGGCTGCTGCTCCACCGTACCGTACTGACCTCTGCGTGCACTGCAGCTCACGACGATCAGAGCTAGCACAGACAACTGTTCGGGTCAACAAGCAACAGTGCGACAGCACGCAGCAAAAAAGGATGCTGCTTCGTTTAGAATTATATATGGATCGGACATCGGTCGATCGAATAAAAAAGGAACCAACACAAGGATGGGATGGGCATAAAAACGTACGCAGCTTTTGCCTTAGACCAAGCAGCATGTATAATGGATTAGTAGCTTAATCACTCGAAGGCATGGGCTCTACATACAGCTCTAGTGTCATAGTGTGATATAAAGACCAGTCCGGTAGCAGGCCAGTACGTGGTCATCCAGACAGGACACTGATGCTGGGGCTCGCGAGCTCAAGTGACTTTCCATGCAGCTGCAGGAGTATCTGTCAAGCTATAGCAACCTACTTTTAGGCAGAGATGCTGTGTCCTAGCTTTGCTTCATTCAACATCCAAGTGATGGTACACGACGACGGTGTGTGTCATCAACTTCAACATGGCACACACATCGAGTTGATGTCCAAGCATGCATGTATACATTCATGCTTGCAGCTGTGCAGTAGTATGCCGCAACAATGGAGGGATGGAGGAGAGTGGCATGGCATCCAATAATCCATCCCTGTCAAGCTAGGACACAGCAATCAAGTTCGACCAACCACTTGCCCTATATATATATATATATATATATATATATATATATATATATATATATATATATATATATATATATATATATATATATATATATATATATATATATATATATATATATATAGGCCCTACGTACTCCTAGCTAAAAGATCAGCTCGTAAACTCGTCGCAATTGATTAATGGCCATATAGTGCCTAGACGGAAGAATTAAACATGGCTACCGGTGTCTGGCCATGCATATGCATGAAAATGAGAGTTGTCGAATCGCCAAATGGCCAAGGGTTACAGCTCTGGCCGAGCTGTTCGTGGTTCCCCTGGTGGCCCGTACGTCCGCCCCATGCAAATCAAAACGTATGCGAGAGACCCCAAGGTAAAGCGTCTGATGTGAATCTTGTTATTACTATATAGTACATGTAATACATCCATTAAACAAATGCATGCATATGGCGTCTTTATGGCCTCTACAAGTCTACATGTTTCTAAAAGCATCCTGTACAATATCTTATTTTGTACATAATGCCACCATTGAAGTTATAGTGCTTTCATTTTGTAAAATCCACCGGTTTCTTTCCTTCCACAAATTCCATATGACGGAGATACTTAATCCGTCGAAAGAACATCGTGGAGTCGAATCCCTAAGGAGATAAATTCCTCAAGGTGGATCGATTTTTTTTGTCCTGCAATGCTCTAATCCATGCATTGTTGTGTAGCTCTTGGCTGACTGATCAGTTCTTACGCTTGACTAAGTTGTAGAGGTTTGAAGCCAGTGCTCTTGGTATGACTAATTAAGTTCGGAAAACCTATTTGGAGATTGAAATGTTGATAGTACTTTTATAAACCTAGTCAAACTCAAAAAGGTTTGACCTAATCCAAACTTAGAATGACATTTTTTTTGGATGAAAAGTGAGTAAGTTCTATGCTATAATTTGGCCGTTTACCATTCCCCACCGTCACCGTAGTAGATGTGTTAAAAAGCATTCTGTCTTTGGCATTACATGGGGTGTCCCTGCCGATCCATGGGTTATAATCACTGACCCATAGTATTGTCCCGTTCTAGCTATAGCTAGCCATCTTAAATTAGCCTCAGTAGTGTCCGGCGAGTTTTTTCGTTTGTTTTACCCTTCGTTAAGTGAAGTAACACACTTGCATCGGTTCCACGTGAGCGAAGAAGTTATATGAGCGAATTTCTCGTGAGCAATTATAAAATATTACAATTCTTTGTGAGCCACTGAAAAAGTTCGGCAGACTTCAGCGTCACTGCTTTAATTTTTTTTTTGCCCTTCATGCCACTGCCGTTAGATTGGGCTCTAACGGTGTCAAACTGTATGTGTGAAAAGTCAAAAATACATTTAGGTCTAAATATGCCATTATTTTTTTTGAGTATCTTAACGACTTCAAATGAAAAAACTCAAAACTACTGAAAAGTTGTAGATCTCGTCGAGATCTATAAATTTTAAATAAAATTATCTTCATTTAATTTCGCAAAAAAATATGATTTGATATGATTAATATATTTTGAAAAAATCATATCTTTCATGCGTAGTTGGTACGCTACATACCATACGGTAGCTAGCTAGTATCACAGAACTGATTGAGGGCTTATTCATCACACAGTCTGAAGTTAAGCAGTGTGGGTGCAACCACAACTCAGCACACAACTGTCGTGCGTAGTTGGTACGCTACATACCATACGGTAGCTAGCTAGTATCAACAGCTTGCAGATTTGTTGTGCTATTCATATATTTAAATTATGAGTTCAATGGTCCTGCACTCCTGTTGTATATTAATCTGGCATCTATGGCATGTTTGGATCCCAAGTCCAAAATAGAAAATAAAATAAAGGCTTTCGTAAGTTGCAGTATTTCTCTTTTCTTTATTCCTTTTTTTTGTTTTTCTAATTTATTTCGTCAGATTTTTAAAATTTTCTTAGCTATAGGTATTTTCATAGTTTTGTGATGAAGTTTACGTGTGACCAAAGTAGCTTTATACGTGCACCAGTACCTCTTAAGAACTAATTTTTATGCTAATGCAATGCTGCATAACAGCATCTATAGGCGCCGTTTTATTTTGTGCAAGTAACATATTTTCTGCCTTTTCCTGGGAAAAAGATAGGAGTATCCTGTTTCCCGTACCAAGGCATAATCAGTCACTCAATATCATCCGAAGAAAGAAAAGGGGGGGAAAGAAATCAAGCTGAAAAAATCTATAAAAAAAAAAGCTGAAAGGCATGTAGCAACTGGTTGTGGTAGTGAATGGCACTTCAATTGGGTACAGCCTTTCAGTAAATGGACTTTAGTGTTACTTAATGAAGGCATATACGGGCCAGCTGGAATTGCTCGCTCGGCCGGCCCGGGGTCCTTGAAAATTTGGCACGATAAAACACCTCTGCAGGCAGAGCGAGTCTCAGATGCGCACACCCAGACCAGGCCAGTGTCAAACAAGCAGTCCTCCCAGTACCAGGCGTCGACCACTGCCGGTGAATGGCGTAGTAGGGCCCAGTTTAGTTGCCGAAAATTTGGCAAAACGACACTGTAGTGTTTTCGTTGTTATTTGATAATTAGTGTTCAATCATAGTCTAATTAGGCTTAAAAGATTCGTCTCAAGGATTTCATCTAAACTGTGTAATTAGTTTTATTTTTTATTTATATTTAATGCTTTATGCATGCGTCCAAAGATTCGATGTGACAAGGAATCTTGAAAAAATTTAACGTTTTGAAGGGAAACTAAACAGGCTGTCCCGCGCGGCACGCCACGCTAGCAATCACGTCGTACGGTGGGGCTCATCGCTGCCTGCCCAGCATCAGCATGCAGCCCGGCCGGCGCTCTCCCTCTCCCGTGATCCGCGGCCAGCGAGCCAGTCTCAGACTCCCGGCGGCCCGGTCCTGAGCCCTGGCAAGCAAGATCTGTCGCCCGGATGCCTACAGATTACCACGGGATCACCGGGCGCTCCGATCCCTCGCAACTCCGCCTCGCCCACCTGCCGAGAATATGCCGCAAATAAATCTGTCTGGTCGAGCATGCAACCGCATAAATGGCATTGACTTGCATTTGCTGTCACACACAATGCAAGCAGAGCAGGGGAGCACGGAAGCGTGACACTGGCCTTAAGTCATCTGCTGCGTTTGCAGCATTTCCGCCGCGAAAGCAGCGCCATGTGCCGCTCTTTATGCCCCCCGCCAGAACCTTAATTCCAAGGAGACGATCGACCGCGGAGGAGCACGGCCGGCCGGCTGCCCGAGAGGAGGAGATAGATTGATTTCCCGCTCTCGGCTCGGTTCTCGATCGATACGGTCAGCGAGACCCTCGGTACTTGCAGCAGCCGTGCGCCGCCCCAGTGAAGGAGGGAAGAACTGCGGCCGAAGTTGGCGGCGCCCTGCTGTGCAAGCCGTAGGACGAACGAGCAAGCAGGAGAGTACGTACGCACATCAAGTTCAGATTCAGAGAGACGGAGAGGGAATTTCTTCTCATACGGATGTAGTAGCCGTGCGTGCTCGATCTGGGCACTGGGCTGCAAAACAAGGCCGAGCTCGTGGACTAGCAGTGTGTTCGAGGGCGCGAGGCAGGAGACGTTTAGAGCCCACAACTGACAGCGTTTGAACGAGCGCACAAGCTCGCCAACTCTATGGGCCGGGCCGTGGGATCGTGGCCCAACAAATCTAGTTTATCTCCTCTTATATAACTTTTAAAACCGTTTATTTTGCACTTTGGATGGTTTTGCTGATGTGCCACCACATCATAGACAATAAATTAGACTAAGCTGAAGGGAGGTAAATCGGATTAAAAATGTTTTTAAAAAAAATAAAAAACTCATAAAAATAAAAATTCCAAAAATATCCAAATAATTTTTACATGAAAAAATACTGTAATTTAACAAAATAATAGAAATTTTGTTTTACCTTAGAAAATTAAGAAACTAGTTTTAATTTTTTTTCTAAAAATCATGCTCTATATTATGCAGCCTATCTTGAAAATTGTATGAATCTTGATGGGCTCATTTTGGTAGCAACAAAGTCGGGAGTGTAGATCGGTTGTGAGGCGGAGGAGGACATGACGGAGGCACAACCAGATCTGAGATCTTCGCTAGTGGGCGACCAATGTGGGGGTGAAGAATGGAAGGGCGGGGATTGTGAAGCATGGGAAAGGGGAGAGGACGGTGAGCACCTAGGTCTCGGCCTACTCCAACATGACGCGCAGCTACAACAGCACCCTCACGGGTGATGGGTCGGCGACAGTGTCGCTGTCCGAGGAGGCGGCGCTCAACAGATGTCAAGGCGACCGATGGAGGGGTTGGGGGAAGGGGAGGGAAAGAAGATGAGAAAAGAGAGAAACGACAAAACGGACACGGACGATGCGCCCCGCTTGGCGCAACGAAGACCACATCCCTGGAGCCCGTCAATGTAGCCATCATCACCCAGAATGACACCGCCACACGACAGCAAGCGAGTGGTGTGTCGTACGTGAACACTGCGTGATATGGAGTTTCATATTCATATGTGTCACCACATCATGATACCAACCCCATGAATCTAAACATAGTAGTGTTGTCTACAAAATAAAGAACAATTTGGTGATATCCATTTAAAGTATACATATTGAATAAAAATATATTTTTGCTAATTTTATTGCACCTAGACAATCTTTCAAATAAGGTTCATAGAAATGATTGTCTTTTTTTAGTAATACTCTTAGTTGATTTGGATAAGGTTGTATGGCGACAACAACATCGAAATCCAATGTTACAAGGTACACTTGTCTGTTACGTCTTATTCCCATCACTAAACATGCCAAAATTTGCATGACTTATTATTTTTAGCATGATTATGTGGCTTTAAACACTAGTAATGTGCGCCAAATTAGGTGGCTAATGTGTATGGTAGTAATTTGATGAGTAATCATTTGGCAGGTTATGAGTTCTATGACAAGCCATGCGCAACATAATCCCACGAGTTTGTCCATAACTATGATCCTATACGGGCCACATAGTTCGCATGACAAGATTACCAACAACATGTGGATCCATCCAAAGGTCTGAGGTACGTATAACATATGGACAACGGCTTTGCCACGGGGCATGCCAAAACACAATCATTGTGTGAGCTTGCTTGTGTCATTTCCTAGTTAGACAATATGTGCAAGCTAAGCAAATTTTCAGTGCTAAAAAGGAGTGTACCAAAGAAGGTAGTTATTAGTGTTATTTTTTATGTGGCATGCCTTGGGATGATTCGAACCATATGCCATTCAATTGTGCATAGTAATCCACTATCCCGACAAGTTTAGGAACAATTGTGATATGATAATGCAGCATTTCATACTATTCTAACATATCTTTCGATGGCATAAGACATGGGATAGTAGCGCCTATAGATGAGGCCAACTTTAGGAGTGTAGCCACGGTTTGTCAAGTGTATCAAATCTAGAACAAGTGTGATATATCTCAATAAAATGTAAGGTCCTCAATCATGAATATATAATCCCTTTTCAGCTACAATTATCAGCTCCCGCTATATTATATGTTTTACTTGCATAAGATTGCATAATAGAAGCGCAAAGCACATTTACATGATAAACTTTCTATACAGAAGTTTTTTATTCTTAATTTGAGCTGCACTTATCAATTGCAAAATGTTCCGTACTGGA
This sequence comes from Miscanthus lutarioriparius, assembly GCA_904845875.1. Classification (NCBI taxonomy): domain Eukaryota; kingdom Viridiplantae; phylum Streptophyta; class Magnoliopsida; order Poales; family Poaceae; genus Miscanthus; species Miscanthus lutarioriparius. The sequence goes on along the minus strand of CAJGYO010000016.1, from coordinate 24,083,195 downwards.
TGTGCCAAAAGGAGTAATAACCACATCCAGTTACATGGTTCCATGTTACTCCTATATTAGAAAGCCAGTCTAATCTTGGTTGTAGGAGAGAGTGTGGCAAATAAATAGCGGATATCCAAAGTTAACCTAATAAGTTTTCGCTTGGCATATATGTATAGTTTACTACCACAAGTTTAGCCATGGCATATACATATCGGGTGCAGACACATAGGGCTGCAATGTAAGTATACGAAGAATAGTTTATGGAACATAAAATTGATGCCATCACAATAGAGCCAATTTTAACAATAGAAGAATCAATGACAACGTTAGTTTAGACTTGGTGTTGGTTGGCATTGACACATCCAAAATATGAGCACATAGGTCTAAAGAGTACCTAGATAAGAAGTTTAGAATAAGCTTCCAACTGATCCAATGTTACAAGCTACACACTTGTCCGTCAAAATAGATATTCCAAATTCACTTTGTCATTTAATATTACTGTTATCAAGATTATGCTACTTTGAACACTGTCAAGTGCACCAAATTTGGTGGCTCATATATGGTGGTAATCTAATGAGTGATAGCTTGGCAAGTCATGAACCTTGGAACAAGGCATGCACAACATACTCCCATAAGTTTATCCATGACTATGAGCTTATTATGACGTGCCACATTGCTAGCCACGTAGGTTACATCACGAATTCAACAAGAAGATGTGGATCGATCCAAAGGGTCTAAACTGCTTTGACCAAATGGACACGACTTGTATCTGGCATGGTATGTGCCAAAACAAAATAATTGTTTGAGGTGGCTTGTGCTATTTTCTGGTTAGAGACAACGCACACGCTAAGGCAACTTTCGGTGCTAGAAAGAGTGCGCTAAGGAAGGAGGTTGGTCTAATTGTTACTTTTGATGTGGCATGCCTTGTCAAATTCTAACCACATGTCGTTTATGTGCACATAGAAGTCTACTAATTCCACAAATTTAGACATGATAGTGATTCAATGATACACCATGTTGTCCGGCTATTTCTAACAAACATTGTTGCCGTGGCATATGACCTGGGATTGTAGCACATTTCACTGATGCCAACTTAAGGAGTGTATATGTGTGGTTTCTGTGTTAGTCAAATTAGTAACAAGTGTATCAAATCCTAGTAAAATGTTGACAAGACCGCGTAATGGAATGGAAGCACAAATCACCCCAAACATGACAAACTTTCTATAACCAAGCCCACAAATTTTAACTTTGAACAACACTTGTTGGTCAAAAGATTTGTTTTCACCATAGTCATGTAAAAAGAGTAGCCACATAAAGTTGTGTCACTTCCTTGTTAGTATGTCACAAGCTGATCCAATCTTGGATGCTAGCAAGGACTTGCCAAAATTGTGTAGCTGGTCTTCGAAATTAACCATACAAGCTCTCGCTCGGTAGATTCTAAACCATGTCGCGTGTATATAGTCATATGTTTAGCCATGGTTATGCACAACATTATCCATCTATTCCTAATCTATGATTGTCATATGGCATGTACATCTCTGGTGTACACACGTAGGACTACATAACTAGCAAAAGTACATGATGTGTAACTAGTTCATGGAAGCTAAAATTGATGCCATCGCATATACCCCATTGATCAACAAAAGAATTGGTTACAATCCATCAAACCGGTGAAGGTGAGCATGCCACATGGAATTTCTAACAATCATCCTTGATGCCCGCGTGCTAGTAGGGATGGAGGCGCATGCATCTTCTCTCTCTCTCTACCCATCTTCCTCCTCCCGCCCGCCGCCCATGTCGTCGGCGACCTCACCGCCTGTCGAATATCTATACCCGGGTATCCGAGCCAAAGGATTAATGAGCGTCACGTCTCCTCATCCGATGGTTAAGGACGCAACTGAGGCCTTGTCCAACCCCAAGGGGCCGGGCCATGCCTCGTCCAACTCCGAGGATGAGGTTTCCACCTCGTCCGACCCCTAGGGGCCAGGCCACGCCTCGTTTCAAGTCTTGGATGATACAGGGTCCATGTTTTTCCTAGAAGAAAGGCATCGAGCCCTCGGATCGGTCGAACGGATCCAGGAACTATATGGACCGGCCACCAAGAATCTAGAGTCAGTCACCAGCTGATCTTGAACCGGGCCCCCGCGAAGGGGATGCCGGGGCTCCACTCGAACAAGCCCGTTAACAACTCACCGAGCACTATACTCCGTCCAGTGAGGAAAGCACGGCACGACTCAGCCCCTCCGTCCTAGCGAATGGACGCGTGAGGGATGACGATCACAAGACAAACCGACCCCCCGATGGGACCCCTGCTACGCGCAGGGGCTCGGGGGCTCGACATCGCAAAGAGACCGAACACGCGGTCATAGACAAACGACGAGTATCATACGCAGCTCGCCATCCTATAAAGCGACAATAACGAACAATACTCCCGTGCGCCCTTAAGCAACGGATCGCAAAAAGCCTTGCAGGAGTGTCTCACTCCTCCAAAGGCTCGGGGGCTACTGTTGGATATCTATACCTGGGTATCCGAGCCAAAGGATTAATGAGCGTCACGTTGCCTCATCCGATGGTTAAGGACGCAACTACGGCCTCGTCCGACCCCCAGGGGCCGGGCCACACCTCGTCCAACTCTAAGGATGAGGTTTCCGCCTTGTCCGACCCCAAGGCGTGGGCTCCGACTCGTCCGGTCCCACTGGGAGGGCTCCGCCTCGTCCGACCCCCGAGGATTAGATTTCGTCTCGCCTGACCCCCAGGGCGAGATTTTCGCCTCGCCCATTCCCTGGGGTCTAATTTGCTACCGGACAAAAGCAATGGTCCCAGGGTGGGACCCGAACCATTTCAACCACTACGGCAAGGAGGCGCATGCCTGAGAGCATGTCTCGGGCGCATCCTGATGCGACTGGCGGTCGCATCGGGTCATGCTAGGAGACTCACGTCACCCATCGCGTCAACAGGCCAACACTGTGCTACCAACTCCCTACATGACCACTGTCCCATGCCAGTCAATCGGCGTCAGTTGACTGGCACTGTATCGCCAGCCCCCCGGTATGGCCTCTGTCAGGGGACCCTTTGACCATTCCGTTCGCTCGGATGTGATGGAAGATAAGAATGGTGCATGACGCCTACACATATGCTGCAGCGGCCAACAGGACCCTGGTGCGACGCTGCTGCCACCATGATCTATAGGGTCAGTGGGACCCACGCAGAGAGGAGGATGACACACCCCTAGGAGCCTTATTTCTCCTTCTTTCTTCCCTCTTATCTTCTGTTGTAACTCCTGCTTTCCCTTGGCCTATAAAAGGGAAAGCAGGGTGTCCCACTAAGGGGCATCAAACTCACATCGGTTCACCGCACCGCATCAGACCAAGAGCACTAGCATCAAACCTCAAGCACATAGCTGAGCAGCGACCAAGCTCTCGGTACCCATTCGTTCTTTCCACCAGAGACTTGGGACCTGTCCCTCTATCGCCAGTTTGTAACCCCCTACTACAAACTCAGTGCTAGTAACACGAGCAGCCCGAAACTGGACGTAGGGACATTCGGCCCGAACTAGTATAATCCTTGTGTCTTCTTAGCACACCATCCGGGTCAGACACACAATATACAAATTTACTCGTTGGTGTTTACTCAAAACACCAACAATTGGCGTGCTAGGTAGGGGCCTTTTGCGTGTTTTGACATCAACACCAGGCCTCGGATGGCTAGTCATGACATCACCTAGGTCCCGGGTGCGCACGTGCGCTTTGGGGACCTGGACTTCATCGTCACGATGGAGGGAGAGCTGGCGCGGGCACCCATCGTCATTCAGCCACTCCACTCCACCGGCCTCGACGTGATCGCCGATGCGCTCGAGGAGCTATGACTGCACGCACCGAAGGCCCGCGCCCCCGGGACCGGCCAGCTCCTCGACTTCAACTACGGGAGGTTGGAGTGTCAGCTCGGTGTCTTCCTGGGACCCCAACCGTCCTAGGAGAGCCTGCGCCACCTCACCTTCTCGTACGCCAACATCATGGCGCAACTTACCGGGGGAGAGCCGCTCTCCCCAGAATACCTCATCCGGAGCGCCCCGATAGTGCTCCCGTTCGGTCTCCACAACGCCATAGAGACCGTTGGCCACCTTGTGGCGCAACTCATGATTCCATCCCCCGTGAACGACGAGTTCATGGGGGTGATTGAACACGTCGCGGAGTCTTTCCATGACCTCCTCATAGAGGAGCCAGAGTCGCCCTCTGGCTCTGACTCCAGCAGGGGAGCCATCACCCCTCTCATGAATGCTTCATGATAGGTACCCCTGAGGGACACGTCAAAAGCATCCACAAGGAGGAGGCTACCCCGACGAACAACCTCGATGACGAGGTCGAGGGAGATACAGGAGCCCTACCCCACCTGCGGGTGGAGCAGCTGAAGGCTCGACACCTAGAGCTTGAGGAAGCATGACTCTAGCTCGAGCAGGAACGCACGGAGATCGATTGCGAGATCGAGCACCACGGAGATGGGGCGCGCGCACACGCTCAGGGGGCTTCCGGTTCCTGCGATGCCCGAGGATTGATAGGTCCACCGTGAGATTCACATGCTACTCGAGCGTGTGGCTGCGCAGTAGGCCGAGAGCTCGCTGTCTCGGCGACAGGAACTCGACGCCAGCCAGTGCACGCCCTCAGTGCAACCCAACAAGGACGCATCAATCCACCAGGCATCGCACGATGGTAGACCATGCACCATAGTTCCGGTGTAGGAGCGTCTCGGTCGCAACCGTGACACGCGCGACACCCTCGACGCCCACCGGCGTACACGCAATGATGCGGGGGAGGGGGCCAGCCGTAGCTACCACCCTTTTTGCGGTGGGCGCTACGACCATGAGGAGGACCAGAGTCATAGCCCTGAACCAACGGGGCCCTAGGCTTTTGGTTGGCATATCCTCTAGGCGGCGCTCCTACCCCGATACCGCCCGTCAACTAACGCCCTGAAATACTCTAGGGAAACGAACCCTGGCTTGTGGCTCGAGGACTACCGGCTCGCTTGCTGAGCCGACGGTGCAGTCAGTGACGACTTCGTCATCAACAATCTCCCCCAGTTCCTGGTCGACTCGGCGCGAACATGGCTGGAGCACCTTCCGCCCAACTACATTTAGAGTTGGGCGGACCTGAAACAAATCTTCGTGGGGAACTTCCAGGGCACTTACGCATGCCCTAGGAACCCCCTGGGACTTGAAGAATTGCCGACATAAGTTGGGAGAGACTCTCCGCGAGTACATCCGATGCTTCTCCCGGTAGTGCAACGAGCTTCCCAATGTCGCCGATGCCGACGTCATTGGAGCCTTCCTATCAGGGACCACCTGCGAGTCCCTGATCCATAAGTTGGGACATAAGGGCCCACGGATTACCAAGGAACTCCTCGACATCGTGACCAGCCACGCTTCTGGTGAGGAGGCGGTTGGAGCAATTTTTGATCGCTCTAGAGAGAGGGCAAAGTGGTACGAGGACACCGATAAAGGCCCCTCTGACCGTTTGAATAAGAAGAAGAACCGAAAAGGGCGCGTGGGCTCGCTTGTGGCCGCCGCCGAGCAAAAATCCAGTCGAACGTCGGCCGAGAGCACCCCTAATCACTTCGACAAGCTGCTCGAGGGGCCATGCCCAAACCATGCCTTCCCCGTCAAACACATGTACAAGGACTGCTCCCTCATGAAGCGTTTCTTCACCGGTGGCTCCAAGAAATGGGAGCAGAAGAACAAGCCCGAGGTAGAAGCCGACGACGCCGGAGAGAAGGACGGCGACTTTCCATCGTCGGATGGCTACCTCATGATCTTCGGTGGGCCAAAGGCATACGGCTCCAAGCGCCGACAGAAGCTCGCGCGCCGAGAGGTCTATGAAGCGGAGCCCGCCATGCCCGCTTTCCTCAAATAGTTAGGGTCTCCCATAACCTTCGACCGATCCGACTACCCGGATAGCATCACACACCTAGGCAGGTACCCGCTCATGGTCGACCCTATTGTTGGCACGAAGCGGCTCACCAAGGTACTGATGATGGAGGCAGCGGCCTCAACATCATGTACGCTGAGACACTCGATGCTATGGGCATCGACAGAGCGCGCATCCGGCTGACCAGGGCGCCTTTGCACGGCATCGTGCTAGGAAAGCAGGTCATACCGATTGAGCAGATCGACCTACCCATCACCTTCAGGAATCCTTCTAGCTATAGGACAGAGACCCTCACCTTCGAGGTAGTCGGCTTCCCTCCGGTCTACCACGCTATTTTGGGGCGACCATGTTACGCAAAGTTCATGGCCGTCCCCAATTACACCTACCTCAAGCTCAAGATACCAGGCCCACGCGGGGTCATCACCGTCGACACTTCTTTCCAGAGGGCCTACGAGTGCGAGGTCAAGAGTTGCGAGCTCACTTCGGCAACCCTCGCTTCCGAGGAGCTCGCAGCCATCGGGAAGGACATCGTTGAAGGAGCGCTCGACGCGAAGCGGGCGGCTGGATCCTTTGAGCCTATGGAGAACGTCAAGGAGGTCCTCGTCGACCCCAACAACTCCGCCAACAAGACGGTGCGCATCGGCACCACCCTCTCCCCCAAGTAGGAAGGCGCGCTCGTCGACTTCCTCTGCGCCAATCGAGACATCTTTGCATGGAAACCCTCAGACATGCCAGGAATTCCGAGGAAAGTCGCCGAGCATGCCTTGAAGATCAGGCCAGGTTCCATGCCGGTCAAACAACGCCTGCGCTACTTCAACGAGGAGAAGCGGAGGCTCATCGGCGAGGAAATTGCTAAGCTCTTAGCAGTGGGATTCATCAAGGAAGTATACCACCCAGAGTGGTTGTCCAGTCCCATTTTGGTAAAAAAGAAAAGTGGGAAATTGAGAATGTGTGTTGACTACATGAGCCTCAATAAGGCGTGCCCGAAGGATTCGTTTCCTTTGCCATGCATAGATCAGGTAGTTGACTCGACCTCAGGGTACGAAACCCTATGCTTCCTTGATGCGTACTCCAGGTACCATCAGATCACGATGAAAGAGTCCGACCAGCTTGCGACCTCTTTCATCACCCCATTCGGATTGTTCTGCTACGTTACGATGCCGTTCGGACTCAAGAACATTGGGGCTACGTACCAGCGTTGCATGACAAAATGCTTTGGAGACCTCATCGGGCAGACCGTTGAGGCTTACATGGACGACATCGTAGTCAAGTCCAAGCAGATCGACCAGCTCATGGCCAACTTGGAGCAGACCTTCAGGAAGCTCCGGGAGAATGGCATCAAGCTCAACCCCGAGAAATGCGTCTTTGGGGTCCCAAGGGACATGCTGCTCGGATTCATCGTCTCTGAGCGTGGCATCGAAGCCAACCTGGTAAAATTCTCAGCCATCACGAAGATGGGCCCGATTCCGAACCTGAAGGGAGTTTAGAAGGTTTCTGGGTGCCTCGTAGCGCTTAGTCGCTTCATTTCGTGCCTCGGCGAACGGGGGCTCCCCCTATACCGGCTCCTGAAGAAAACCGACCGATTCGCGTGGACGCCTGAGGCTCAGGAGGCGCTTGACAAGCTCAAAGTGCTCCTGACGAAGGCCCCGATTCTGGTCCCACCGGCTGAGGGAGAGCCGCTCCTACTATATGTCGTAGCTAGGACTTAGGTGGTCAGCGCCACCTTGGTTGTAGAACGGGGAGAAGAGGGACATGCCCTCAAGGTACGGCGCATCGTGTACTTCGTTAGCGAAGTCTTGTCTGACTCTAAGACACGCTATCCCTTGATCCACAAGCTCCTATACACCATCCTGATCACCAAGAGAAAGTTGCGCCACTACTTCGACTCACACCAGGTGACCATCGTTTCATCTTTCCCCCTCGGCGAGGTTATCTAGAACCGGGAGGCCACGGGGAGAATCATGAAATGGGCACTTGAGCTAATGGATTAGGGCGTCACGTACGCCCCACGAACGGCCATCAAGTCTTAGGTACTAGCTGACTTTGTGGCCAAATGGACTGAGACCCAGATGCCACCGGCAGCCGTCGATCAGGACTACTAGACGATGTACTTCGATGGATCACTGATGAAGAAGGGCGCCAGAGTTGGGCTGATTTTTGTTTCCCCCCTCGGGGTGCGCATGAGGTACGCAATTCACATCCACTTCCTGGTTTCAAATAATGTGGCTGAGTACGAGGCACCCGTTAATGGCTTGCGCATCGCCATTGAGTTGGGCATCCAACGGCTTGATGTCTGAGGTGACTCACAGCTGGTCATCGACCAGTTCATGAAGGAGTCAAGCTACCACAACGCATTGTCATGAGGTCCGACAGTTGGAGGACAAGTTTGATGGCCTCGAGCTCAACCATATCCCGAGGCGGCTCAACAAAGCAGCTGACACGTTAGCAAAGATGGCATCGAGCCGAGAGCCGGTCCCTACCGGCATCTTCGCTAGCGACCTGCACAAGCCCTCGGTCCGATACAAGGAACTAGAATAGGCTAGCAACGAGCCACCAGTTCTGGGCTCGGGGACTGACCGACCCTCAGTTCCATCCGACCCTAAGGTCATGGAACTCATCAAAGACCCAGTGGCAGAGCCCGACCCTCTGACCGGCTGGAGAACACCTTATCTCGATTGCCTCCTCCACGAGGTGCTCCCTGCTGACAAGACGGAGGCCCGACAGCTTGCACGTCGCACCAAGTCCTTCATTGTCATCAAAGGGGAGCTCTACAAGCGCAGCCACACCGGAATCCTACAGCGTTGCATCCCCATCGAGCAGGGGAAGGACCTGCTGGAAGACATCCATGGAGGGGTCTGCGGACACCACGCCGCACCTAGAACCTTGGTCGGAAATGCATTCTGGCAAGGTTTCTATTGGCCAACCGCGGTGGCCGACGCCGAGCAGGTCGTACGCACCTGCAAAGAATGCCAGTACTACGATCTTACTTGTCGCCGTGGACAAGTTCACGAAGTGGATAGAGGCTCGGCCGATCACCGTGATCAAATCCGAGCAAGCCATCACTCATCGCTTTGGAGTCCCGAACTCCATCATCACGGACAACGGCAAGCAGTTGCTAGGAAGAAGTTCCTCCAATTCTGCAATGAATATCACATCTGCATCGACTGGGCCACCGTAGTGCACCCCCACATGAATGGGCAGGTCGAGCACGCAAACGGCATGGTCCTATAGGGCCTCAAGCCTAGGATCTTCAACTGGTTGAACAAGTTTGGCGGACGGTGGGTCGCCGAGCTTCTCGCGGTACTCTGGAACCTAAGGATGTCTAGCAGCCAGGCAACCGGTTACATGCCGTTCTTCACGGTCTACGGCTCCGAAGCCATCCTCCTGACCGATCTCAACTATGGAGCGCCAAGGGTCAAGGCCTACAATGAGCAGGGAAATGAAGCATCTTTGGAAGACGCCATGGACCTGCTTGATGAAGCACGCGACATAGCCCTGCTTCATTCAGCCAAATACCAACAGGTGCTATGACGGTACCATAGCCGATGCGTGCGGGATCGCGCCCTCGGCGTAGGCAATTTAGTCCTTCACCGCATCCAGAGCAACAAAAATCGCCACAAGCTTTCGGCGCCATGGGAAGGACCGTACATCATCGTAGAAGTGCTCTGACCCAGCACCTACAAGCTCAAGACCGATGATGGCAAATCCATCACCAACACTTGGAACATCGAGCAGCTACGTCGCTTTCACCCTTAATCTTTACGTTCCAAAGCTTTCGATATGCTTATCGAAGTAAGTATTGTTTATGCAAAAAACAAAAAATGTTACCTCCTATTG